>JADWPR010000001.1:2140864-2645045 GCA_016109585.1 Phialophora expanda
GGGTGTGATAGGTTTACGACGGAGATGAGGAACAAATCGAAAATTGAGCTGGATGGGTCAGTCTATACATATTCTGAGGCTACCTGATTGTTCGTTGTGCTCGGGACTTTGCAGGGTGTTAAGAGGGGACTTACCTTGAATCCTTGGTCTTCGACAGTTTCACCAATCGAAGGCTCGTAAATCAGCTGCGCCCGAGACACGAGCTGGTCGAATCTGATACGACACAGTGCTTCCAGGTCTGCCGGAAGGGAGGGCGTCTCTATGGATCTTACATCCTGGTTGTGGTATCTGGTAGTCTCGCCCTCCATTGTGTATGCAGTTTTCAACGAGACAAAGCGATGCTTTGTCGAGGCGTCTTATGGTGACTGTTGGACAATAAGAAACCGTACACGGGCAATTGACAATACGCCTGGGTTGTTAGGCTCTAATCATCAGCCAGAAGATCTCATGTCTGATCAGCGGCTCCCTTCCAGGATGGATGCTTTGTTGAGCGCCGTCTTGTTCGAAAGAAGCTCGACGAGGCGCGGTACAAAGCTCGGAAATGAAGATGATTCACCGTGCCTCGGTGGAAGGCAGGCAACGCAAACTCAGGTAGCAGTTGCAACTGTGTACTAACCTTGGTGACAGGGGCATATTCATGAAACTTTTGATCCTCAGCGATCGTGTGTAGCGAGTGTAAAGACCCATGGTAGAAAGACCGGTGAAAGATGCCGACAACACTGGTATGAATGTTCCACCGTAGCGAGCCTTACCCGATCAGACCACGACTAGAGCTTCCCTACAGATTTATTTTCTGGGCTCGTGTCTGCAATTGAAAGAGCTCGATTTCCACCCAGCTTGTCCTAGCTTTCGGCGGTTCTTCTTCCATTCATTTATTCTTCTTCCGGCGTCGCCATGGCTTTCTCTCGTTCGGTCACTTCGCTTTTCCGCACATCCCGGCACATTGTGTCGCCTGCTCGAGGACTGAATCCCGTCAACAGAGTCTTTGGCCATGACAGATTCGGCGCAAGAACATACGCTGCCGTCTTCGAGCGGACGAAGCCTCATGTTAACGTCGGTTAGTGTCAACTTTGTGCTCGCTGCTGAGGTTGGCGCTGACGCTCTGCAGGTACAATCGGTCACGTCGATCATGGCAAGGTAGAGTCGCTTTCCAATGCTGTCGAGATCTATGCCCTGACTGTGTTCCTCAGACAACCCTCACGGCAGCCATCACAAAAAGACAAGCCGAGAAAGGAATGGCACAGTTCCTCGACTATGGCAAAATTGACAAGGCCCCTGAAGAGCGGAAACGTGGTATCACAATCGCAACTGCGCATATCGAGTACGAAACGGAGAATCGCCACTACTCCCACGTCGACTGTCCCGGCCACGCCGATTATATCAAGAACATGATTACTGGAGCTGCCTTGATGGACGGTGCTGTTGTCGTGGTTGCTGCAGGCGATGGACAGATGTAAGAGTGCACCATGAATATGGGTGGATCGGAGACTTACATGTCACAGGCCCCAGACAAGAGAACATTTACTGCTTGCCCGTCAAGTCGGTGTCCAAAAGTTGGTTGTCTTCGTCAACAAAGTCGACACTGTGGAAGACCCGGAAATGTTGGAACTCGTCGAGATGGAAATGCGCGAGCTCCTGGGATCATACGACTTCGACGGAGACAACACCCCTATCATCTTCGGTTCGGCTCTTTGCGCGCTTGAAGGCAAGAGACCCGAAATTGGTACAGAGAAGATTGATGAGTTGCTGAAGGCCGTTGACGAATGGATCCCCACCCCGGTCCGAGATACCGAGAAGCCTTTTCTCATGTCCGTCGAGGAAGTCTTTTCCATCGCCGGCCGTGGCACAGTCGCCTCTGGACGTGTCGTGCGGGGCGTTCTCAAAAAGGATAGTGACGTGGAGATTGTCGGAGGTCGTGACGAAGTTATCAAGACCAAGGTCACCGACATTGAGACCTTCAAGAAGTCTTGCGATGAGTCAAGAGCCGGTGATAACTCCGGACTGCTACTGCGAGGCGTCAAGCGTGAGGATATCCGACGTGGCATGGTTGTTGCCGTGCCGAACAGCGTGAAGGCCCATCAGGAGGCTCTCGTGTCGCTCTATATCTTGACGGAAGAGGAGGGTGGCAGAAAGTCTGGCTTTACCGAGAATTACAAGCCGCAGGTCTACATCCGAACAGCAGATGAAGCTGCTCAACTGAAGTTCCCCGAAGGCACCGAAGATACCACCAGAATGGTCATGCCTGGAGACAACCTCGAGATGGTTCTGAAGACACACCACCCCGTCGTCATGGAAGCTGGTGAACGATTCAACATGAGAGAGGGCGGACGAACCGTGGCAACCGGTCTCATCACCAGGATCCTGAAATAAGCCGAAGCTCGCATCATGACGAACCATGACAGAACGGAAGAGAGGAGTGCGGAGCCATCTGCCGACGCCCTGGAGCTATGTATCAAAAGTGTCATCTTCGCGTGGTCACATTCAGAGGTTCTTGTAGATTCTGCTAGGGTTCGGGTATTGCAAAGAGATAATGACCATTGGAGTCAATGGCAGGAAAGGGCCTGCATATACCAACCAACCTCTCTACTTCAATTCAAAAGTGTCTAAACATGCGCAATCAGGAAGACAGTGGCCTCTTTGCCTAATAATGTTTACCCCAAATCGATACTCTGCTGTGTCTGTTATGGCAAACCCCAACTCACTTTTGGTCCTGCTTCCCCCTCACGCCCCATTATCTTGGCTTCGTGGTATCAGCATCGAAGTCATATTGAACCATCGCTCCACCGTCCCGGTCCTGTGCCGAGATGTGGGAGCATATCCTCCACGCGACCACCGTCCCCGGCACTTGACATCCGGGCACAGATGATATATGCAGGACGTTTAAATTTCCTGGCACATATACCAACGTCGAATAATAAGAACGTTCTGTACGACAGTTCTTTGCCTCCCAAAGCCCTTCCCCATCCAAGCATCAGTCCAGTGTCCAGTGTGCTGTGTACTGTACACATCCACTTCCGGCTCCAACATGGAAGGCCGATGCCAATGCGGCGCCGTCAAGTTCCGCACCCCCGGCGACAAGCCTGTAAAATGGTTTATCTGCCACTGTCTCGAATGTCGTCGCCAATCGGCCTCGGCGTTTGGCATCTCGGCCGTCTTCCCTAACTTCGACCTCCTGGCGCAGAACCCGGGAACCAGTACCGGCGTCGAGACGGAGGCAGGAACCGACTCTACCACGGATGCGACTTCACGTCCGAATCGGCATGAAAACGACCTGATAGGGACGTACACCCACTCCAATACGAACTCGGGGCGCCAGAAACGGTGCTACTTCTGCAAGAAGTGCGGGACGCGCATCATGAATCTTAACGTCGTGCCCGGGGATGACAGTGCCGGGTGGGTTGCGGTCAAGGGGGGTTGTTTGGAGGGGATCAACGGCGATGTGTGGACTAGTGCAACGCATATTTGGACGAAGAGCGCGCTGGTGGGCATTCCGGAGGGGGTGGAGCAGTGGGAGGGAGATCCGCCGCCGAGACAGTAGGGGGTGGGCTTCCGAATTTGAATCTGCACTTGGAAGGTGAGAGAGGGAAATGGAGATAGAGATGGGATGCCGATCAAGGGGTCGTTTCGCTCGCTGGTGAGGTGGAAGGTTGTACTTGCATGTACCTCGACATGTTGCACTCGAATGTAAACCACCGCAGGAATAGCAAATAGTGAGTTGAAGAGTGCGAGCTGAATGGTGATGGTGGCTTTAGCGTTCACAATCCTGTACTTGGGCATCATAAGAAGGTGAAGACAGAAGGGCAAGGAAGGGGGTTGGCTATCTGACAATAATGCACCAGGAAAGCAGGACAGTACTGGAGACATTTCCGAGTCCAAAACGTGAAAGCGCTCAGTGTTGTGTATCATTGGTCTTCTCGTGCCATTTTCTGCACAATGCTGTACCTTCGAGATGCATTGCCATGCAGATGTCGTGGTCCCTTTTTACAGAGGTAGTATTGATGGGGGGTGTTTATGCGACTGGCCTCACTCTGAGCGTGCTCGCGTCGGCCGTGACCTGCAATCGCAGGCTCTTCCGTCCCGAAGCTGTTCAAACGCCCTCATGGTCTTCCAAATGAGCTCCTTAGCTCGCGATAGCCAGGTTTCCCGCCGGCTCACCAGCTGGGGAGCCTTCGGCTCCTGTAAATTGAGCTTCTCGCTCTGCTCTCCGCCGTCTCTTCTCAATGAGGATTTCTTTTCTCTGTTGTAGCAGCTTCACTTGTCTGTCCTCCACGCCCTTCAACCAATATCCAAAAGATCCTCCAATGCTCGCGAAGAGTGGGTAGACCCATAACGTGCCGCGTTGAAAGAACGGTCTCATCTCGATGCCGAGTTGAGCGAAGCGTGTGGCGATTCCTGGGCGGTTGTTAGCATTCACTGGCGCCTGGCCCATCACTCATCGTGCATGCTGGTGGTGGCTCACCGAAACCGGCCCAGAAGAGGATCTTGTGGACCATGATTGAAAATGTTTCGCGCGCTGTGCGCGTTCAAACTATGGGGACAATCTGTTGTTGGAGCAGGTGGAAGCTGAAGATAGGATGGGCCAAGTCTTGGGCAGTAGCTTTAGCAGCTGTGATCTTTTCGTCACCTTATTGACGAGCTCGGATGTGATGTCTATCAAGGCTCGAGGAGCATGGCGTGAATCGACGCTCCACGCAATTTTCCACAGGACGTCAAGTTCTACGCCGTACGAATACGCTTGAATGCAATATATGATCTGCCGTAGCAATTAAGGACTTCCACTTCAGGTTGCACTCCATGCGCCTATTTGGTCCCTGTCAGAGTAGGTAGTGACAAACAACTCATCAGCAGAGGAAAAAAACCATAATACCAAATACAGCTCCTGTTGCAATCAACGCGGGTCCTCCGTATTGCTTAGTCCCATTGTCTACGAGTAGTCCACCACCGTCTCAGACTGTTCATGGGGATTGTGATGACAGTGTTTTGCTTCCCGCTTCTGGAACATCAAGCTCATTTTCGCACGTGGCAACTTGATGCTATAGCACTACCTCGTATCCGCTGATCATTAGGGGAAATACGTGCTATTGTGGTGCGGCCGCCATGGCCGTAGCAGAACAAGTTACCGGATCTGTGATCTCCTCGTGCTATGTTCCGTGCTACTAGTCCAAACATCATGAGAGCAAACTCGGGGTTCAGCCGGATTAGCCTGGGACGTTTACGAGGGATGCAGCCCCCTTTTGGGGCAGCTTATCTGGCCAAGCCTGGGCGTTGCCTGTTCCTGCTCCTTTGGTTGTTACTCAGCATAATTCAGCCTGTAGGATCGGTGGTAGGGCCACCACCATGGGTACCCAGCCGAGGCGTCGCTGTTGACTAAGGGCAAGGTCGCCGCACCCACACAACACTTCGCGTGTCACTGATTTGAAGTGAAGTTCGATCGTCCCTATTGACGCTTCTTCCACCATGCTTTGTATTGACAATAGAGCGACAGATCAAGGCTTTCATCACTGAGGTCTGGCAGAGTCCATGCGGCGTCTCTCATGGACAAGCAATCCAGAACTGCCCCAAACTTTTGGTTCCGAGTCCTCCGAAATCTCCTTGAAGAATGAAACGCATCGCTCAGAGCGCCCGTGGAACAAGATGAGGCTGCGCATGCACATTCGCGATCAACTATGTCTTTTAATTCTTATCACCAACCTCCTGGCGCTGATGGTCCTTGCCGTCGCCACTTGGTACCAGAGCGTCCACCATCTCCGACAGGCTAAGGCGCAAACGCTCGTGGTGACGGCCAATCTCAAAGCCGACCAGGTGGCCCAACAGATCTCTCTATTCATATCGTCGGTACAGCAGATTTCGACAAGACAGGTGCTCCAGGGTTACATGCGAGACTTCAATAACGGCAACCATTCGGAAGAGCTTTACGACAGCATCAAGGTGAGAAGCTGAGGTGATTGCCTCTCGAATCGAGGACGCTGATTTAAATGCAGAGCAATCTCGAGTTTACTCTGTCGGATGGCTATGAGAACGCCATTCTTCTTCAGGCAGCTGTCTTTCCGCGCGCCGACACGCCTGACCTAGGAAACCGCGCTCTTGCGTACTTGACGGGGACAGGAATCCAGGGCAATATCGTGCTCCCAACCACATATAGGAATGGCACGCCCGTCATGCTCGGCGACGACGGACCCGGGTACCCACCTCAGCTTTACCCTAATCTCACGTACGATCAGACATCGGACACCCATAATGCATTCTACGCAGACAAGCTCTTGGACTACAACTCGACCTTACTGCTAGGGCCGCTTTTTCTGCGCAGCAACTCTTCGCTTCTCTCTTTGACGGTTCCCATCAACAACAACACCAGCAGGATCGATATTCTAGGATGGTTGACTGTTGTTTTGGATGCCAAAGCCCTCTACGAGGTTGTTCAGTCCCGGGTCGGGCTCGGAAAAACTGGAGAGGTTGTCATTATTGGTCCTGGTGGCCGTCCCGACAACTTGTTCGCGGAAGACGTATATGGTCGTACGGAAGCTCAGAACGCGAACGTCGCGCTCCAATTTGTTCTGCCACCGTACAGTAATCGGCATCCTACACGAGCCAACGATCCATACATTCCCTTTCCTATGAAGGATTATCCGGCAGTTCTCCGCGCCTGGTCGGACATTAACGGACAGCTCAACAATGCTGGAGGAATGATGTCCACCCACAACGAAGAGGGTAGAAAAATATCGCTAGGCTATGCCAGGGTATCTTCCAACATTGTCGACTGGGTTTTGGTCTTTGGCCAGTCGCACAGCGAGGTTGTCGCGCCCATAAACCAGCTACGAAGAACCGTCATAGCGTCTATTTTCAGCGTTGTTGGCGCCATCATGCTTGTGTGCTTGTGAGTACAGCTAGACGCAACCGTCGGGTTCTTCGCCCTGCTAACTGAGACGCAGCCCGGTCGCCCACTATGCCGTGAAACCGATCATCGCATTGAGAACTGCGGCAAAGAACTCAGTCACCACATACGAAGCATATGATCCGTCTGCAAAATCGGATACGGCAAGCGAGAATACCCTGGAGAAGGCAGAACTGCTTCACGAGAAAGGTCCTGTTCAGAGTGTTTGCAGACGGCCCGCGAAGAAGAAAAACCTTGTTCGCCCGGTACGAGTGTTCAAAATTCCCGAACGAGTGCCAGAGAGGAAGCATCTCGTCTGGGATGAGCTGTCTGAACTCACCGGCACGTTTAACGAGATGACCGACGAGCTTTCAATTCAATACCGAAAACTGGAAGACCGGGTGAAGATGAGAACTGCGGAGCTCGAGCAGTCAAGGAACGCCGCCGAAGCTGCCAATGAGAGCAAGACCTTGTTCATCGCCAATGTGTCTCACGAGTTACGGACGCCGCTGAACGGAATTATTGGCATGTGCGCTATTGCAATGCAAGAGGAGGATATGCACAGCGTACGGCAGTCTCTGAAGATTATCTACAAGTCTTCGGATTTGCTCTTACATCTTCTTAACGATCTGTTGACCTTCAGCCGCAGCTCGATTGGTCAAAACTTCGCGATCGAGGAGGACACCTTTCGGCTAGTCGACATAGGATCACAACTAATATCCATCTTCGAGAAGCAGGCGGCCGAATCGGATATTAGTTTGCGGGTAGTCTTCATTGGTACAGAGCCACCACAACCGGGAGATTTCGACCACGAAGCTCAAGAGGATGCTATCGTTGCACGCCACGATATGACTGGTGCTATGCAGAGACAGAAGACCAACGTCCTGGCTAAAGGACCCGCAGACATTGGTCCACTTCGGGAAATATGTTTAAGGGGCGACAAAAACCGGATTCTTCAGGTTCTGATGAGTGAGTCCAACCCGAAAGCGTTCTTTGTTGGCGCAGAACCACTTGACTTGACGCGGAGGTTTGCCCTTCGCCTCGAGATTACGTGCAGGGGAGTGCACTGACTGACCTGATGCAGATCTCTTGAGCAACGCGTTAAAATTCACACCCCCAAAGGGCACTGTAGAAATGCGCATACGTTATAGAGGATTTGTTGAACCTGAAGATATGCCCGAGGTCAAGTACTCGAATACTAAAACCCCGCAACAAGCGACCCTTTCGAAGGCGTTCCAGCGTGTTAGTCCTGAGAAGTTCCAGCCGAAATCATCTCTGAAAGGACTTATGTTCGACTTTGAGGTCGAAGACACAGGCCCGGGCATTCCCGAGCACTTACAGCAAGACATTTTCAAACCCTTCGTCCAGGGAGACTTGGCTCTCAGCAAGAAACACGGCGGTGTTGGTCTCGGCTTAGCTATTTGTTCACAACTTGCGGGCATGATGGGGGGTACCCTCCAATTGAAAAGCACTGTTGACATTGGTAGCACGTTCACGTTCTCAATACCCTTGCGGTACACCAAAGAGGTGGTACCCTCTGTCACCGACTCGCTCGCCCGACCGAGAGCTGGCAGTATCACCAGCAGCGTACAGTTCGAGACCTTCACCACGAGATCGGGCATGGCGCGGGATGTCCGATCATTGCAATCGAAACAGAACTCCCTCTATTCAAGCAATCAGGACAAAGACTCCCAGCTAGACGTACCGCGACTGGTCGGGTTTTCTCAACCCTATCTGATAGATGCAAATATGAGCTCAGAAAACGTCGAGGGAGCGTCGCCACACACACCACAGACAAAACAAGAGCGGAGCCAAAGTTTCCCGTCACAGAGCTCTCGGTTGGCTCCCATTCTATCGGTAACTACACCCGAAGAAAACGGTGATCGATTGGAATTGAAGCCGCGAGAGAACGAGAAGGCGCAGAAACCTTTGGAGAGGAAGTCCTCACTGGCCTCATCAAGTGCCTCGTCTTCTCTCAAAGTCCTAGTTGCCGAAGACAACCCAGTCAATCAACAAGTCATTCTGAAACTGCTGAAGCTGGAAAAGGTTCTCGACCTGACTTTGGCCGAAGATGGAGAAGAAGCCGTGAGCATCGTTCGAAAGTCGCTTGCCGCAGCGGAGGACGAGAATGGAAAGCCGAAGTCTTTCTCACTGGTTTTGATGGACATTCAGATGCCAAAGATGGATGGGATCGAAGCCACGAAGAAGATTCGGGAGCTGGGCTTTGACGCCCCGATTCTAGCCCTCACGGCTTTTGACCATGAGAGCAATCGGGCAGCATGTGAGGATGCTGGAATGAACGGTTTCCTAGCTAAACCCATCAAAAGGACAGCATTGAGGAAGGTGCTGGAGGAGTACAAATCCGTGGTGGCAGGGGAGGCAGCTGGGAAGGCAGCCAAGGTCAACGGGGAAGGAGAGCGTTGAAAATGGGCTCCGAGGGCTGGGGTACACCATGCAAATCTACGCAGCAACTTGTGCTACGTATGAGAAGGACCAGCGTCGACTGAATGTGTACACAGTACAGTATGCATAGCGAAGGGCTGATTGGAGTATATGACTTTGACATTGGCCATGGAACGGAGTCAACCAGCGGCGGTGCATCCATGTCGTCAAGGAGACGACCAAAATCACCGGGAACATAGATGTACAGCGTTCACAGTCCTCAAAATGTGTGTCTACACCCCCCGCCTCTGGTTACAGCTCCAGACAGCGTCTACTGGGTATAATTTCGAGGTAGATGTCCTGGTACAATAGTCGATGTTCGTGTCGGTCCGCGAGGCTGAGCGCTGCGCAAGGCTGAGCGCTGCGCAAGGCTGCCAATCACTTGGTGCTCGACTACTCCGCCGTAGTCACTTGACTCCCAAACGCGCAATTCGCGTCCCTCCCCCAAATGTTCGAATAGCAACTTCAATCTCGTCCTCATCTGTACCGCCAGCGTCTACGGGTCGCAGGTTGCGCACCCCTGCTACAGCAACCATGGCCGACGCCGTAATGACTGATGTCCCTACGATTGATTCCGACGTACCCTTCTCTCTTCGCCCTCGGTTTAAAATCTCCGATCTGCCCTTGGTCAAGGAGCAACGCTCCACCATCGATGCCCTCCTCCTGAAATTCAAGAAACAAGGCGGTTATGACTCCCTGCGAAAGCAAGTCTGGGCAAGCTACAACACGTCGGACGCGAAGACAGCGTTGACGGATCAGATCCACACCATTGCGGAGCAGGAAATTGAGAAGGATCCCAAGCTTTTGAGCAGGGAGAGGGGCAAGGCCGCTACGCTCATTCAAGGTGCAGTGGAGAGGAGTGGAATCTACACAGAGGTGGAGAGCCGCATTGATGTCGAAATTGCGAAGCATTTGAACACGGTGTTGGATGCGGTGCGGGATATCCGACGGGGAGATGTAGGGGCCGAGGTTGCGGCGGAGGAGGAACAGAGGGGCGGCAAGAGTGATGAACAATACTCGCAAGAAACGCAGAGCCGGGCCGCCGAAAGAGAGAAGAACAGGGCCAGGATGGAGCAATTGCTTCGCGAGACGGCGGAGCTGAAAGCCAAGATCAAGGCGCAAGAGGAGAAGAAGCGCAAGGAGGAGGAAGCCAAGCGTGAGGAGGAAGAGAGGAAGAAACGTGAGGCAGAGGCTGAAGAGAGGAGACTTGCTAGAGAGAAGAGAAGAAAGGAAGAAGCTGAGAAAGAGGCCGAACGCATCAAGGCTCGAGACGAACGACACAGGAAACGAGAAGAGGAGAGACGCGAGAGACACGCCCGATACGAAAAGGAGCGAGACAGGGAGCGGGACCGCGACAGAGACCGAGATCGCGACCGCGGCCGTGACCGTGATCGTGACCGCGAGCGCAGTCGAGATCGCAGTCGGGATCGAGACCGTGAGAGGGAGCGCAAACGAAGCACTGACCGCCGCGGTTCTATCGCAGAATCAACCACAGCGACTACGACTAAAGACGTGGCACAGTCGGACGAAAAGGATCTGGAAGCCACGGCGCTTGAGCTCCTCCTCAGCGAAGGCAAGAAAATGGCGGAAAAGGCCAAAGAGCGACCTGCGTTTGATTTCGATAAGTCTGAACTGCACGATAGTTCTCGCAGATATGCTTCTACCTCGGATCGATATTCCAGAAGAACGAGAGAGAAGTCTCGGGACAGCCACAGACGTCGAAGCAGATCTCGGGAACCCCGATCCTCCATTCAAGAAAGGGAGAAAGACCGGTCCAATCCACCTCGCGATAGGAGGTCGTCTATTGTTCATGAAAAGGAGAAGGCGAGGCCAGATACCCCTCGGGCCAGAAGCCCAAGCAAAGATCGTGAAGAGGGCGAGGCACGCAGTCGCCAGGATTCTCCATCACCAACCCAAGAAAAACGAATAGCCCGGGAAACTCGGGACAGGAGACCTCGCTCCGCCTCCCCATTGGGCATCGACCGGTACGTCCCTGGTGGTGGCACCCATCGAACTGCGGAAGAGCGCGAGCGGGATCGGCAGAGGCGTCATCTCAGGGACCCAGATAAGGACTCCCGGAGAAAATACGACAGTCATCGGGGTGACCGAGATACCGGTGAACGTGATAAGGACAAGGATCGTGACAAGGATCGAGGCGACACAGATCGTGATCGAGACCGCGATCGAGTCACTCGTGAACGGGACAGCCGTAGAGACCGAAGCCGCGAACGGGATAGGTCTCGAGATCGCGACAGAGACAGATATCGGGAGCGAGATCGTGGCGACCGCGACCGCGACCGCGACCGTGAGAGAAAGAGGTCCCCCTCTCGGGATCGAGATCGTGACCGTGACCGTGACCGGGACCGGGACAGGGACAGGCGAGATCGAAGCCGCCGCCGCGACGACCGAAGAGACGACAGACGAGACGATCGAAGGGATGACCGGAAGGACGACCGTCGTGACGATCGAAGAGCCGATAGGAAAGATGACCGTCATGATGACCGAAGAGATGACAGGAAAGATGACCGCCGTGATGATCGTCGCGATGACCGCAGACGCGAGCGAGACCGAGGTGGCGACACTGCTCGAGACCGTGATTCTATCAAGATTGATCGATATGTCCCCGGTCGATGAAGTCGCTTTTCCGACGACCAAGCGCCATGCCGCTGTGCGGGATGAAGGGGACAAACAACGAAAACGTAGGCAACTCATCCTACGGTCAATGCGCGTACCGGTCCAGGTCGACCCATCACTGTTGCGCCTCCTGCCGACGAAGAAGACTGATACGGACCCATCATCTGCATCTGCGCCTGCAACTGCTGTCGACTTGGCATCATCTGTACGCCCATGCCACACGCAGATCCAATCTTATCGGCATGTCTTCGAAAGTTGAAATCGGCGCTCGATTTCGGCCTCAGTTCGGGCGAAAGGCCACTAAGGATAGCTCGCTCCAACAACAGAATGCTCCGAGAGTTGTCCCCTTGCTTGGTCCATATCGAAATATGCGTAAAGTTGGCCCTAGGCGAGAAGGACACGCCGAGGATATGGTCTCTTTCTGGTAGATAGAGTCAACACGCCGGTTCATTCTGTGGAAGGCGAAGCGGAAATGAGAACAAAAATAAACCATCAAACCAGACCAGACCTACCCTGAGCTATCACACTCTGCAATTCACCGCCCAAACACAGCAGACACACCTCTTCCCAAGTCCTCACGTCTTTTCTCCTCCCAAGTTGTCCTTCGCTGTCATCTACCACCCCCACACGCGCATCTGCATCTGCGTCTGCACGCGCACCTGGTTCGGGCCTCACGCGGATCAACCACCTCCCTCCCCGTCTATTCTCCTCATCCTCCCACAGGGGCCTCACGCCCGCGCGGAAAATATGAATACTATCACCCCGCCGGATGGACGTCCACGGCAGATTGTTGAAGATGCGGTAAAAGGCCGCGATGTCGGCAACGTTCTCCACCAGCAGACTCAACTGATATGCGTCAATGGTGGGCTGGGAAACTGGGCGCGCTGGTGGTGGTGATGATTGCGTCGTGCCGGCGGCGGCAGAAGTGTGGCTGGACTTGGAATGCCATACCCACCAAAGGTACTGGAAGGGCAGGGGCCTCAGTTTCGTGATCAGGAGTTTGTGCAGTGACGAGGAACGGCGGGGGAGGCTGCCAGGACGGGGGGGAACCTCCGATTTAGGAGGCTTGTTGGTGGTGGTGGTGGTGGTGGTGGTAGTCGACGCGGAGAGTGAGGAAGTGTTGATGGGAGTGTGAACCATCGTGCTCATTGATGTTAGCGTTGGCTCTGGCTCTTGTAGAAGACAATGAATGCGAAGGATGGATGGAAAATATTTCGTCTTCTCAAGCTTCGACGCCGAGAAACAAACGACGACCCCAATTGATTGATTAACCATGCATACATAGTTAAACCAAATTCCATGGAGCGCGATCCGAGTCTCAAATACATCCTCAAATTTTATCATCGCTACCTTCCAAACGTGACCGATCGACCGACCAACCGACCGACCTACCTACCGGCCCTTGACCAAGGTCACATTCGTCATCAACCCATCCCGTCCTGTGTGCATGGGGCGCGTCGTCCAAGCGATACGCCACTACCGGGTACATACGTACATGCTGCACACACGATCGACCCTCTCCGTTTTCGAACCACCTGAAACACGACCGCCCCGCCCGCGGGACTGTGTCGTGCATTGGTGCGAGGTGTCTACGCGCCGGCCGGGCGGTTGACCGTTTTGTCGTCAACGCAGTGGCACCGAGGGTCATTGGTTGGAGGGGATGACAGGCGAGGCTGCGGCGGTTAGGGGCCCCTCGGGACTGGAGCACACTTTTGCAGGCTGGGCCCATATGTACAGAGAAACAAACACCATCCGTCGGCCTCGGCCTGGTTTATCATTATCCCTCATACAGTAAGGACATGGAACATGCGGTTTCTGGTTTGGATTTAAGTTTCGACTTCGACTTCGGTTTCAGATTCGGATTCGGATTGGGATTGGGGATCGGATTGAGATTCAGATCTGGGGTTGCGCCGCGCGTCCGCGGGCCGGTGAAATGGTGAAATGTCTGTTCTGTCCGTTCGGGCAATGTCGCGTAGGGGTTGCAGGTGGCCAGGCCAGTTGGTCGGTCGGCCAGCAGGAGGTCGGACAAACAATTGCAGTAAGTAAATTACCATGGAAGGACAAGGGCCAGCGAAACACTCCTATGTAATTGAGGGAGCACAATTGCGGGGCTTGTTCCAGTTGGTGATATCAGTATAACTACGAGGTACTGGGTTAAATGAATCAATGATATCGTTTCAACCACCTGTGCAAGTAGTCTATTGTCGGGTACGTAGGTAGGGTGGTCGTGACAGCAACAATCCAGTGCATAGTTCTGCATCCTGTACTGTGCACCCTACCGCTCGTGAAAGACGGGCTTTCCACTCCCGTTTCGAACTTGCCCAGTCCAAAGACCGTATGAGGACGGGGTGTGCAGAAATAGAAGCAGAACATCCGTCCACGTCGACTTGCAAGGGAAAATAAGAGAGACCCAATCATTTAGTTTGAGTCGTGGCTCAAATAGGCAAGCAGTCTGTTCTCCTTAGGGTTCATCCATATCGAAGAGCACTGTTACTTCTGCATGGTGCTCGATGAGGTTGCTCCCACCGTCAGTGGATATAGCAACCGTAGAGGGATAAGTCGGACTATCAGATACCATCAAATGGTGTGGCATCAAGCATAACTGCTCTCTACGCCCCTATGACTACCACCGGATTGATGGCCGTGGCACCTTTTGTTATAGCTTCGTCTCCTTTGACGATCCCTTCCGCGGGTGTCGACGCTTGACTCTCCACCTCAGCCGTCTCCTCCACCGTCCTGCCAATGGTCCCTCTTTTCCTTCCCCTCTTCTCTAACCACGCAATAAGCCCGATCAGCGGTATCGTGCACGCCCCCGTAATCAAACTGGCTACATATCCCTTGTGGTAATTCGGGGCGTCAGTGGCGGGATAGAAGATCAACGGCCACCAGCTCACAAACGCAAAGTCGAACGAATTCATGAACCCGGTCGTGATGGCTCGCAGCTGCACGTCGTGCGACGTCAGGTCCGCCATCCAGGAGTACCACAGCGCTTGGGGTGCGTAGGTCGTGCCCATGAGGTAGAAGGCGAAGAAGTACCCAGCCGTGGGTGGGTCGGAGACAAGGATGGCGCTGCCGATCACAAACGTGAAGCCTATGCATAGAGACGCTTGCCACCGGGAGCCGATCTTGTCCGAGACGGCGGCGTAGATGAACGTGGCGACGATGCCGGTGGCGTAGCATGCCGTGGGGTAGTTGTTCTGCTGGACGAGCGTGTAGCCTCGGGACGCCAACCAGAAGGCCATGACGTTGTTTTGCAGCATTTGCACAGACAGCGAGTAGACTGTAATTATTGAGTGTCAGCGGGAAATCCGCGCGGAATGAGAGAAGACAAGCGAATGCCTACGCATGAAGATGGTCGGAAGGAGCCAGAATTGCCAGCTGAGAAGAACTCGCCGGAACACGGTCAAGTCCCAGGTATGCTTCCTGCTGAAGCCCAGCCTCGTTGCCGCATGCTCCTTCTCTTCCGCGGACAAGAACCAAGCCCGTCGGTGCGAAGGCAGGTCCGGGATGGCGAACCAACCTCGAAAATGTCAGCCGGTTTGTTACAGGTCCTGGAGAAGTCGACGACACGTCTTACCGAACAAGGCAACGGGGATGGTGGTGCACGCTACGACGATAAAGATCAATCGCCACGCCGGTAGCCCGGAGTGTTTCCCTTCCAGGGAACTGAGCAACCCGGCTTGAATCCATCCTCCGGCCATGTTGCCAATATTGCCGAACCCGCAGAAAACGGCTGCTCGCTTGCCCAGTTCCGATTGTCGGTACCAGGACGCGTAGATAAAATGCGCGCCAACACTGGGAGACCGTCAGTGAAGCGCTCGACACCATACCGGGGCTGGAGACTGCACGCACTAGCAAATTGCTGAGAGCGCACCCTCGAATGCATTGAGGATAAACACCTGGTAAACATGCTCAACCCGGAAAGTAACCAGCGTCAAGATCGACCAGAGCGTATTGGCCGCGACAAAGACGTATCTCGGCGGCGCAATGGTCAACAGCGACGTCGACGGCATTTGAAACACCGCATACGTGACGATATAGATCGTGTTCATGTAGTTGTAGTCCTTGCCGTGGAAATGGAGTGCTTCGCCCATCCCGCTGATGTAGGCTGTGCTGTAGCTCGCGCGGTTGACGCCGAAGAGAAACCATATCAGGGAGAAGTAGATCAGGACGGTGAAGTCGAGTTTGATCAGCAGGGATCTTTCCACGCCGGGCGGGCCCCAGATGGCGGTCTTGATCTTGGACAGAGCCATGGCTGGTTGAGGTGTTGAAGGACCTGGGGGCAGAAGAAGAGGGACAGACTCTTCGGCCGACATGATCAAGGCGACGATGCCCAGCACCGGGCTAACTTATCTGTGACCTTACAGACGTCGCATCGGCATGATAGACAACATCGCTATGAAGATGGTGCAATCGAGATAGGCCCCTTAATGGAGGAACGGTACCGGCTACGCAGATGGTGCAATCGCATGGCCGACGGAGTCATAACAAGCTTTGCTGTGACGGAGGATCTGTCTGCGGATGCTGTTCCTGTATTGGCAGCTCCGCGGTAGATCATTCTCGAGCATGCTTGCCTGTTTGCATCTCAAGACCTCGGGCATGTCCGTGACCCCCACCGTTAGGCTTGTTGAAGCGGAGACGGCTCGACGACTGTGAATGCAGCGGGCCTGAATGGGAGAAAAAGAATTGCAATCGTCGGCAGGTTTCTGATGGACGCAGGAAATATCAGGTTCAACATTCTACAAGCAGCCGCCGTCTTGAGACGTCGCGACTGTAATACGAACATGTTCCTTCTGAGAAGACGCCGGCAATCCGCGCCATGAAGTCAAAGGCGGACGGCCGATTGTCTGCCGTTCTTGCATACAGTAACTCGAGATCCAGGCGCTCGAGCTGAGATACGGACCCCTCGTAGCGTTGTGAACTGGCTGGGGATACCGTGTCCCTCATTTCGACGCATCGATAAGTGCCACCCTTCGTGCGCTGTCCCCGGGAAGACCCTTGGACATGCACTAGAAGAATACCCAGGATGTGCGGTCACAAGCATGCCTTTCCCCCTTCTGGCGCCCCTTCATCACAACTCATCGTGTCGCAGTTGCATCTTTTCCACCTTCTCCTTCACATCTCTGGGCCAGTACACTTGTTCCCCTCCACCTCCCCACTTTGTTGAAGGAAGGTCTTTTCTCTTCTCCCAGATTGCAGACGAAGGCAACTGCCCCTTCAGTCTCTCACTGACCGCATCCACCTCGTCCATGATTCTCATCAAATTACCACCCAGGACACCGCGCATCTCTTCTGGCGTCCAGCCGCGGGACAGAAGTTCAGCGACCTATGTATGTCAGCAGAGGCGCCATAGGATCCAGAAAGACTTACTATGTTTGGATACTTGCTGGCATCTTCCAGCCCCTCGACCGTGATCCACATCCCGTCAAAGTCAGAGGCTATACCGACCCGGCTCCTCCCGACAATGCTCGCAATATGCTCAATGTGATCGGCAACGCGAGAGATGTTCGCGCCGGGATTGGGGCCGATGAATGGCGGGAAGAAGATGGATTGTATGACGCCGTCTTTCTGTCCGGGGCCATCACCGATCAATCTGAGAATTTCATCGGGAACATTGCGCGGGTGGTCCCAGAGTGCACGAGCGCCGGCGTGCGTCCAGACCACCGGTGCCTCAGACACCGCAATGGCCTGTCTCATAGTCGGGATAGTCGTATGGGAAAGATCCACCATGATACCAACACGGTTCAGTTCTCTGACAAGCTCCTTTCCCAACTCTGTCAACCCATTGCCATCGTGTGCTTGTGGGATAGGCGTCCCGGGCCCGGCGGACGAAGCGAACGCGCTGTGACAGGTATGTGTCAACGTTAGATAGCGGACTCCAAGTTGAGCGAATACACGAAGCACGCCCAGGGAGTTGCCCAGGACATGGGTGCCTTCCATGCCAATGAGTGACGCGATCTTGCCGGCCCTGAAAGCATCCCAAACCTCGGCTGATGACCTGGCGTATTGTAGATCCCCGGGATGCCGCGCAATCATGTTCTGGATGATATCGAGCATCTCCATCGCGTCGCGAAGGTGGTTCGTCGGCGTGTTGAAATCCGGCCCGGGATCTTCGTCAACCACATCATAACAGGGAGCCCAGACGGTCCAGAACGCTCCGCCCAAACGGCCTTGCCTCATTCTGGGAATGTCAACATGGCCGGGGAAGGAGCCGTTCAGCTGAGAGAGGGCATCCAGTGGTCGTCGGTCTATATTGACAGTCAAACATGTCTCACAATAGAAGGTGGTGTTGACAGCTATTAATTACTCAGACTTCTGATAATTTGCGGCAGATCAATGTGCGTGTCGAGGAGAGGACTCTCTTCCATCAGCTTGACAGCCTGGTCCAGGAAACTACCAGCATCACTGGCACTTTCCGCAAAGGCATTGAAACCGAGGATAAGCAGCAAAGCTGCGGATAGCGTCTTGAACATCGTGTACACACAAGAAGGGAGACTTGGGAGCGCACCCACAGATACTGTAGCTTTTGATATCGAAGTTAAGAAGGAGTATCTGTTGTTTAAAGGCGCCTCCAGAGGGGCTCTCGGGAACAGGAGTTGTGCGTCAACTACGGGTATCTTATCGGCGAGAATTCCGGCTATCAAGGCCGAAACCGTCCCCGGGATGGCCTTGTATCTTTTCATCCAATGAAGCCGGGCGGATCTACGCTGTAGCGGAGCGTGTTGTCTCCATAGACAGGACGAGTGACTTGATGAAAACTACTGTGGCTTTCGAGTCCTGTTACATTTCGGAGACTCCTGTTGCTAGTTCGAGCTGTGTACGAATGGTGCCATATGAACGTGTGATTATGAATTATCGGTCTGGTCTTGTTTACAGAGACCTTCGTGTTGAATGCCAATTGATTGGCAATGCACAAGACGGCCACCCATGACAGGAGGCCATTCTCACAGCGTGCCCGATTGCATCTCAGAGCCGCCCTCAGCGTTTCACCTGGATGCACTTACACTGTACCTTGACCATGCCGCTTTACCCGCGCTTTACTTTCCTCTCACACTCCTCTCACTTCTATTTCACGGCAACTATCTTCAATGCATATTGCTCCCCGTGTATGCATACTCTGAACATGCAGCCTGCCGACCACTCTCCAGCAATTACTCCACACAGTACCCTCTGCTCGCAGGACCCACTACTCTCCCAGAGTTCCTCAACGCTGCCAACCCTCCTCTCACCAGTTTCCACATCAGCTTCTCCCACTGCTCGACAGCCCGACACTGAAGTAACGCCTTTCCACTGGCCCTCCCATTGATCGAAGTCCTTCACATTGATGAAACGGTGAGCCCATCCTCTTCTTCTTTTGCTCGACCTTCCGCCTTCCGAGTCGAAGCGGCGATCCCAGAATAGGCCCATCCAAAGACGGCGCCTCAGACTCAGAATCCGTACCCTTCCACACGTAATCCAAAGGTCAGAAGGGAGGAACTGAGGATACATGATGCCGTGCCCAGAAATTTACGTGGCAGGGATTGGCAGGTTTCACGCAAATGGCACCTGGCACATCTCTGGCTTACTCTGACATGTTTGTAGCACATAAGAGAATATCTTCTCTTTATTCCGCCGCTGCCGCCGTGGTCTTGATCAACGCCGTATATAACATGCTATTTGGTCGCTGCTGTGACGGTAACCAACGACTAGACAAGCAGAACCAGAAGTGTCTGTGCTACTGCAAAGCACACTCTTTGAGTACGAGGCTACACTTAAAAGCAGTTCAATCGACCTTGTCATCTTTGATTTCGTTGGTGAGGCCAGACTGACTGACCATGCCGCTTTGGAGTGTATACTCCCTCTCAGCCTTCTTCTCGCCCTTCAACTTAAAGTACTCCTCCCCATGGAGCGCCAACGGGGATTCAGACCACAAGTTCCAGCTGAAACCCGACACGTAGGTTCAGCGGTCTTTCCTAAGTGTGTTATCTCCTCTGTTCCTTCTCCTTCATATGCTGGGCCATGACCATCTCGAAGACTCGATCTTGGTAGGCTTGAGGGTACGTTAGTCCTTTTCATCACGAGCATATCGATCGAACTTACAAACAACCCCCGTCTCCTTTTCGGGATTGAGGCATCCTTCTTTGTAGACTCCTTTCTCGAGATTCGCCTGCGCGCGTTCACACAGGTCGAAATCCTCGTTCGCTACCTGGCGCACGAATTTATAATATGCTTCAAACTCCTCCCCAGACTGCAGGTTATAATAGTCGAACTCCATTCGCGAAATGCCTGGCTTCGCCGTCGGGCAGGCCCGGAACGTGGACATGCCGCCGTTGTACAAATTCAAGGTACTGATCGGGAAAAAATACAAGAACAGTCCGTCATCATCACGATCTGGATTGGAAAAATGACGCGACCAATTGTGATGGTTCACAACACGGTAGAATGTTGGCGGATACAGTTTGGAGAGGCCCGGGTGCGTGAATTGGCAGTGAAGACATTCCTGGAATCCGTCCATCATTGTCTTCCAGTTGAAGTTGCCATGGTATGTCAGGGGCCGCCGGTGCGGGAGACTTGTGAAATCGTACGCGTCGAGCAGGTCCTCGAGACCCGGGAAGAATTCGTCAAAGGACGGTGCTTCAGATGAAATCGTGGTAAACACTAGACCTGTGCGGGTTTGGTGGCTTCGCACTTCTTCGCCCTGCGATCCATCCAACTTGATCAGTGCTGGGGGTGGCAGGCGTTTTGAATTCTCCTTCGACATACGCTTGATCCATCTAACACCTTGACGACCTTCGCCGAACCAGCTGCCGTGGCCACAGCGGACAGCTCAATCTGGGCAATCTCGAAGCGAGTGCTCTCGCCAATCTGGAATTTGTTGACGGTGCCCAGGAAGAACCAGGAGCGCAGGAACACGGCCCGCCGTTCCAACTGGTGCAAACCTGGACTACAGTACCAACTGGCTGGCAGCGTCGTTGGGATAGCCATCGTGTCGGCAGATATAGACCCACGTGCCGTCTACATCGTGCTCGGGGAGGAAGTGGTGGTTATAGTGGAAGTGATGGGTGTCTGCCTCAGAATGGATACTTTTTCTACATTCGGAATAAACACATCGTGATCCACCAGACATACTCTGCGGTGTTGGCGAACCGCAACTGCGACCCACCAATGCCGTGCCAGGGATTACCAGAGACTTTTGTCTAGGCTCGACTACATCCGGCACAAAGGGGAGGCGTTGACATCCGGCTTACAAGGTTTGCCAGAGGTTAGTCCTAGTGGAGGCAATCCATTATCGTCGTTGTTACACACAAGGCGCAGCCCCACGTGGACTGTCCCAACGATATAATCTATTATGATCGCTTTCAGAAGCCATACTCTGCTCACGTGGTCGTATTGCCAGGTAAATGAGACTCAGGGTAGATCGGAAGTTTCGGACATTAGCCAGGATTCTTTGGACCGTTCTTCGGCATATCTGACCATCTTGTCTTAGGGCTGTCTTGTATCTCTGGAGGAAGCATGTCCCATCCCTCGGCTGTCCAGCTGCTCAACTCGACGATACCGAGTCTTTTGGCGGCTGGCGCACTTGTGGTCAGCATTTCTGCTTTCAAGGCATGGGTATTCAGAAGCCCAGCACCCCTCCAGAGCCAGATTCCTCGGGGCAAACTATGTGATCTTGAGAAGAAGGAAGACGGGCAAGTTGGAAAGCTTTCAGATCTTCCAGATGGTCGATGGACATCGCCCAATGTCTTGGAAGAGGAGAAACGGGCCATATTTGCCACGGTACCGACGACATGCCGATTCTGTGGCAGAGACTAATGGTGGTGATAGATGCCTTTAGCCGTTGCACACGCCAGCATGTTCCAAACAGCAGGCTCTTACCGTGTTATCGAGCACTCAGCGGGTTTCCCGCTTATTCTCGTGCTGGGCAAGGATCATGTGCTGCGCTGTTTTCACAACGTTTGCAGGCATCGCGCCTATCCCGTGATTTCGTCCAACAAAGTCGGTTGCAGACCTAACTTGGGGTGCAAGTATCACGGCTGGACGTACAACCTCCGCGGTGATCTCATCAAAGCTCCGAAGTTCGAGGACGCCGACGGATTCCGAAAGGACCAAAACTCGTTGTTTGAGGTGAAGACTGAAATCGATGATGACGGTATCGTGAACGTGGATTTATCCTCCAAGCCCGATCAAAACTCTGTCCTCGACATCAATAAATTCAGCAAGGGTCGGATGGAGAGCTGGGAAGTTGATGGAGCATTTAACTGGAAAGTGGCAGGTATGCACGACCCAGGCTCCATATGCGTGTATTGTCGGCCAGGCTGATCCGGAATCAACAGAATGTGCGGATGCCTTTGGCTTTCCAACCCTTACTCGCAACGACGGTGATGTTCAAGTGCGACTGGGATTCGTGGGAAAGTCCAAGCACGCAAAACCCTCAATCTTGGCCGACTTCGTTACTCTACCCGGCCACAATGCTCACCTTCTCCTGACAATTCATCCAACGACGGCAGAGACATGCACAATCCAGTGTACGCTTTACATGGCTTCACCTACCTCGGACTCATCATTCGTCATTAGCTCCGCCAAATCCGACATCGCCCAGAGTGTGTCATTACTGGAGAAACTGTATACCAGAGTTAAAAAGTCTGATGCAATGTGAGTTCGCACAATATTGCTGCTCTTCCATTTCATGTGGTCTGACGTTCTACGTCCATGACGAGAAGTGTTCCAACTGCTCATGATCTGGTCTTTCTCGACAAGCTCAAGGCACATCGTCGTCTCGAGCAGTCGCTGGGGCGGAAAGCCTGGCCGACTTCGATGGGCAGCAAAACGAGCAGCAGCAAGTATAACATTGCTGAAAGTTGTAAGTTCGAGACAGATGGCTCGTTGACGGGCTCGCAAGTGACTAATCTGCCTGGTGTCCAGTGTGTCAAGAGCTTGAGTCCAATACGCCAAACTGTGGAGTCGGAGGAGGGATAGGGACTTCGACTGCACCGTTCAGCTGGTGATTCAATGTTCAAGGTCGCTTCGCGTCGCGTTGTCGGCGGCGTCGCCGTACAGAGGCAGAAGGTCTAGTCGCTGCCAAGATCCATGTGGCAAATGTACGCCGAGTGAAGCGCAGATACGGGGTATCCGCAGGAGAGGAGCAGATAGAGGATGAGATCACGTTAAACCCGATCGAGGCGAAACTGGGAGACTTTTAAATGACGCGAAGGTCAAATGACGCCTCTAACTGAATTAAGCCCCAGAGGCCGCTTTTATCCGCCGCCGTAGCGCCTTGGCGACAGTCACTGCTACGGGAGCGGGGAGCATCACCTGCAACTGACCACGGCGTGACACATTGAAAGGACATGGGAACCAGGATCACGCTTAGCATCGACAACATCCTACACCATCGTGGAGCACAATAAATTCTCAGACCCAGCACTCCTCCCTCTTCTGACACACACTCTCCCGACGACGCCATGTCTGCCACGGTCAAGCTCGCAGATTACTTGCTCACCCGCCTCCATCAACTCGGAGTGCGCTCAATCCATGGAGTCCCTGGCGATTACAACCTGACTCTCTTGGATCATGTCGAGCCCGCGGGAATACATTGGGTCGGCAACTCCAACGAGCTTGGCGCGGGATATGCAGCGGATGGCTACGCCCGGATCAAGGGCATCGGAGCACTCATCACGACATTTGGAGTCGGCGAGCTTTCAGCCATCAACGCCATCGCCGGTGCATACTGTGAGCGGGCGCCAGTCGTGCATGTGGTCGGCACTCCTGGGAGACCAATTCAGGAGGCCCGGCTGAAGGTTCACCACACCTTTGGCGATGGCGAGTACGGCCGCTTCGCCCAGATGTACGCCCACGTTACCGTGGCGCAGGCCAGTCTGTGGGACGCTCAATCCGCCCCCGAGCAGATTGACGCGGTTCTGAAGCAATGCGTCCTCCACAGCAGGCCCGTCTATATCCAAGTGCCGGTGGACTTGGTTGATGCGCCTGTCGATGCTGGCAGGTTAACGTCGGAGCCTCTATCCCTTGACACTGTTTCAACAGCAGCCACACCCTCTCAGGACCTGGCACTGTCGGCAGTACTGGAGAGGGTCAAGTCCGCCAAACAACCCATGATTCTGGTAGATGGCGAGACCAGAGCCCTTCGAATCACCGACGACGTGCAGAGCATCGTCCAGACCACCAAATGGCCCACCTTTGTCACCAACTTTTCCAAAGGTCTCGTGGACGAGACGGCCCCCAATGTCCATGGAGTCTACCTAGGCAGCTATGATCCGAAGGCGAAGGCATTCGTGGACAGCTGCGATCTTGTCCTCTGCTTCGGCCCTCACTTTACCACCACCAACTCTGTCCAATCATCCGGCATTCCTCCTACAACCGCCACCATCAGCTTTACCGACAACGAGATACACGTGGGCGAGCAAATATATCGCGACGTCCCGGTTAATTCTGCTGTGTTTCGGTTAAGGAAGGAGCTGAGTGCCTTGAACCTCGAGCCTCCCACGACTCTCTTTCACTCGGAAGAAAGCAGCACCGTCTCCTTGGCCTCGCTCCCCAGCAACCAAGCCATCAGTCAAAACAAAATGTGGCGCGTCTTCTCCGACTTCCTCCGCCCAGGCGACATTGTCATGGGCGAAACCGGCACCGCAAGCTACGGCATCCAAAAACTTCGGCTCGCCAGCCAGTCGCGCGCATTCGCCGCCGTGACCTGGCTCTCGATCGGATACATGCTCCCGGCCGCCCAAGGCGCCGCTCTCGCGCAACGCGAACTCGTCGCCTCGTCCACATACCACGGCCTGTCGCGGGCCCGCACGATCCTCTTCATCGGCGACGGGAGCTTCCAAATGACCGTGCAAGAACTGGGCACCATCATCCGCGAAGATCTCGACGTGATTGTTTTCCTGCTCAACAACGACGGCTACACGATCGAACGGGCCATTCACGGCCTGTATCAAAAATACAACGACGTGGCGCGCTGGCAGTATCTCCAGGCGCCTCAGTTCTTGGGCGCCGATGCGCCCGTTTTCACCGCCCGTGTCAAGACCTGGGGGGATCTGCAGGGTGTGCTTGCCGCCGAGGAATTCGCGAGCGGCAAGGGCCTGCGTATGGTGGAGATCATGCTGGATCGTGAGGATGTGTTGGAGGGCCCGTTGCTGGATCTGCTCTTGGCGGAGAAGAAGGCCGTGGCCGCTCAAGTCAATGGGACTTCACATCACTGAAGCCTGAGGCCTGGAGTGGACTGATCTAGTTGACGCATTTGCATGGGCGTGGGCCCTTGAGAGGGTCGGGTTAGAAGAAAATCCAGCCAGAGCATTCGCATGAAAATGAGACAATTCTTAGCACGTTTTACCGCCAGACGCTCAGTCAGATTCTCCTATATTTTAGCAATCAACATCCCGCGCATCAAAGAGAGTCATGCAACGGATATCCTTCTACTGACTCTACTGACTGACTAGCTACTGACTGACTAGCATAGCACAGTACCTGGCACAAATCTCCTCGATCTCTCTGTCTCTTTCTCTCCCTCCCGCTATTCCACGAGCAATCACGCCTCAGCCCTTCCTTCCCACCCGGGGCAAATGCCTCCTCAGCTCGGCCCAAAAGCCCAAGGGCTCCTCGGCAAAGCTGGCCTCGTACGCATCGATCACGGGCCGTTCCCACACCAGGTCGGCCTCTTCGGGCCGCACGAACGTCGTCTTCTTGTAGACCTTCCAGAAGACAAACAGGAGCGGGCACACGAAGCACATGGTGTAGTAGGAGAAGAAAGTCCCCACGTCCCACCACCCGGGCAGGAAGGTCGTGTAGCCGTACGTGCCGACCGTGAGGATGAGGAACACCATGGCGATCCACGCGCAGTACGGCTGGAAGTAGCCGCGGTAGGGGAGCGTGGTGCGGTCGACGCCCTGCGCTTTGAGCGCGCGGTGGAAGCAGATGTAGATGATGCACTGCGCGCACGGAAGAGGCGGGGATTGTTAGCATAAATGCATGTATGGAGGGAGAAAGGAGAAAGAAAAACTTGGATGATAACAAAGCGGGGAGGGGAGGGGCTTGCTCACCATGATGATAAAGTTGATGATTTGGGACGCCTCCGTGAGGTTAGCTAGCCTAGATTCGGGTGTTAGGATCCAAAGGTTCTTAAATCTGGAAATGAGAAGGGTAGAGATAAACCCCTTACCAGGTGATGACTTGAGTGCTGCCTTCGCTCAGGGCGAGCAAGGATAAGAGTGGGAAGAACATGGTGATGCAGAAGCAGTAGATAGGCACGCCTGCTTTGGTGCATCGTTGCAGGAACCGTGGGGCATGGCCGTCCAAGGAGAGGCCGTAGAGCGTTCGGGATGCGCAGTATCTGTGGAACGATGTCTGTTAGTCTTTCCGGTCTCAGTGACAGGAAGGGCAGTCTCAAAACTTACACGTAGGTATTCCCGGCCGAAAAGATGCTCGTGACGAGCAAGGCGTTTGTCAGGTCCGGCAGCACACTGATGCCCATGTTCTGCATGGCAATGACATACGGAGATGCGCCGGCCGTGCCCGTGGCTCCGTCGTTCAGCACAGCGTTCAGGGATGGGTCATTGTAAGGAACGACGATGCCCACGCAGAGGGCTCCGACGATGAAGAAGACCCCAAACCGCCAGTACACTGTCTTGAAGGCCTGTTTCAGAAACTTTCTCGGGTACATGGCCTCGCCGCTGACCATGGCCACGTATTCCGGCCCGACAATGGTGAAAGCGGCCATGAAATATGCACCGAGGAATCCCTCAAACCGGCCCAGAGCACCCGTGGTGACGTACGGCGCAAATGCCTATGCAGTTTCAGCGAC
The DNA here is from genome assembly GCA_016109585.1 of Phialophora expanda. Classification (NCBI taxonomy): domain Eukaryota; kingdom Fungi; phylum Ascomycota; class Eurotiomycetes; order Chaetothyriales; family Herpotrichiellaceae; genus Phialophora; species Phialophora expanda. The sequence continues at coordinate 2,167,606 of JADWPR010000001.1, forward strand.
TTCGACTAACTCGTCGCGATTGAGGGACTCTTACCCCAGGATCTCTCCAGTAGCGGAATCCGTAGGCATCGTGCTTGGGGTTACCTCCAACCTGGATTAGGTTATTAAGGAATGGCACCGTAGAGGCCCGTGAAGTGGAGACATACCATTGTGACAAAGGTAAAGGCGAAGACGATTCCGACGAGAATGACTTTGCCACCCGAGAGCCAGAACTCGGATTCTCCGTACCACTTGACGGCGAAGAGATTGATCAATCTTGAAACATCAGCACCGTCTCCAGAACGCCACCCAGGGAATAGGATTCATTTACCCGTAAAGAACGATGCACCCAATGCAGATGGCGACCGTGGGAATGTTGTCGGACCAATATGTCAGAACGAGGTTGAGCGCCGAAATCTCCCAAGGGATCAAGACAGCCTCGTAGAGAAAGAAGTTCCAGCCAACCATAAATCCGAAAGCCTCGTCCACCCACTTGGACCCCATTCGAATGAAGGACCCGGAGACAGGCATGAAGACTGCCATTTCTGCCATGCAGTTGTTGACGAGACCGAGAATGCAGGCGTACAGGGTGAACCCAAGGAGCAGACTGGCAGGGCCGCCTTCGATGAGTCCATATCCGATGCTGACGAAGAGCGCGGTGCCGATGCTGCCACCTATTGCGATCAATTGCATTTGCCGGTTTGTCAAACGTCGCTTGAGGGCGTCGACATTCTCGACGACCACGATCTCACCACTCTGGACTTCATACGCCCCCTTCTCCGACACCTCCTGCGACTCCTTTGCGGGTTCCGGCTTGATGAAATTCATGGTGGGTTCTGGTCGTCAATGAGATGAACAGCTTTGACAGCTTGACGGGAGGTCACATCATTTAACAGCGGAGTGGTTGACGTCGCATCCAGGCCCAGGTCCCGAACGGCAAATCTATACCTGGGGCTTCTGATCTGTCCAATGAAGTGGCCGGGCTGAATCGCTCCATGCTGATAAGCCGTATCGATTGCGGTAGACGAAGTGGCTAAATCCGTAGTAGGATTCGCGATCCCAGCGCGCACGCCACCACAGCATGCATAGGTCAACGCGGCAATCCCTTTGATCTTCAAGAGAGTAGCTTTATTGTCCAAGGACCGAAACTGGGCGATAATGGGAGGTCCGGTTATCAGTCAGTCCACATGGTCAAATCTAGCCCGCGCATCGCATCGTCTTTTTGTTGAAAGCCAGAACCTGCAGCATGGCGTTGAAGCTAATCAGCTCGGCCGTAAGATGCCGAATCACCAATCTGGCCTTTCCTTATTGCGGGAAACAATCCCCCACGGCAGGGCTTCCAGAACCAGGGATCCGAAGCGGGTAAACTTGAAGCTTTCCAAGCTTTGGGAATCTTGGTATCGCCAGTACTGGCGCGTCTGACCGGGTGAATTTTCCATGCTCGTACGCATGTAACATCGTTACACGATTTACGCTTGCAAGTCCCCGGATTCCGGGGTGAATATCTTGCGCAGGGCGGTCCCAAGCCGTCCAACTGCTTTGACAAGTTCGTCCTCTTCAGAAGACGCAAAGGTCAGGCGCAGGAAGACCGAATCTGACGATTGTCCCCCACGGCTTAAACCACCATCGCAAGCCGGCGTGGAGGCTCGGAAAAAGCTACCTTTGCAAGGCAGCACGCCTTCCTTTATCGCGTCTGCATGAATGCGGTCCTCCATCTCCAGCAAAGCTTCCTGTCTTGCTTCAGCATCCATCGCTGTTTGCGACACATTTGGCAACCTGGTACAATTAATCTTGAGCCAAATGAACATTCCCGCTCTGATCTCGTTCCAGGAGCACACGTCTGCCAGTACTCCAGTTCCAAGCTCTCTCTCCATAGCTCGAAGCATCACCGTGGCCTTCGCTTGGTAATAGCCCGCCAGGCCATTCAGCCACTGCAGAAATCCATCATGTCCCCACGTCTCTGACACAAGCTTATACATGGCCAGCTGGCTGACCCCGCTTGATTGGACGAAGCCCAGATCATGCGCCGCTTGAAATGTCTCGACAACGGCCTTTGGAGCTGTAAGCCAACCCAACCTCAACCCCGGCGCAAGGATTTTAGACGTGCTGTCAAGCCGGATCACACGTCCCGTGCGAGAGAGCGAGAGATAGGACGGGATGGAGAGATGGTCCGACACCCCACCGGGTTGTGGAAACTGAAGGTAATGGTAAGGATCATCCTCAACAATCAAAATATCATGTTTCTCAGCGACTTCTAGTACCGCTTGCCGCCGGTGCCGAGGCTGCGTTATGCCAGTAGGATTGTGTCCGGTTGGAATGATGTAGAGCAGCTTCGGTTTCCGCTTCCCAGCATGAAGTTCATCCCATGTTGACAAGATTTGGTCAAGTGAGTCAGAATTTATCCCATCTGCATCCATGGCGACAGGAACCAGAGTCAGGCCTAGCGGCGCCGCCGCTTCTATCGTGCCCGAGTATGTGTATTCTTCGACCAGGACAAAGTCGCCGGGATCCGTAAAGTTGCGAAATGTCGTCTCCAGCGCCATTGTGTTCCCGCCTGTGAGACATATCTCCCAATCTGAATAGGGTGGAGAATGAACGTGAGAGACATGAGTGGTAAGGTATTGTATGAGCTGTTCAGAGCCCAGAGAGTAACCGTACGACAACGCGATTGCTAGATCGATTGAGGCTGATGGATCTAGTTTGTTCACGGCTGTTGTACTACGTGTTTCATGGAAGCCGTTTCCATTTTTCGCCGGACCGAGTCGAGCGATCGAGGTAGGCGAAGAATAGGCAAATTCCATTCTCTCAAACGGATATGTCTCCGGTGATGGCCGGCCTGTGCCCAGGCTGATCATGCCTTCATCGAACCCAGAAGCACTGGCTTTCAGAGACGATGGCTGTCTCACCCTGCCTTCGCGACTGAGGAATCGACTGATATCAAGCTCTGACTTCGGTCTCTTTGAATAGCAATCAGGCTTAAAGAGGTCCGCTGTTGTAACTGGAGCAAGCGTTCTTTTCAGCGTACCAAGGTCACTGAGTCCCGAAAGACTCTTGTGGTTTGGAATTTTGCCATGGCCGAGTCCATTAGCTACTGACACGCTGCAGACGTAACTCTCGCTCGGTGCGTCGCTTGTAGAATGCATAACGTTGTCCCGGAATTCTTGATCAGATGAACCTAGAGACTGAGCGTATTCCTGTGTTGAGAAGCTGGCTGCCTCCTTTTGCGTGAAGGTACAATTCCACCTTGTTGGCTCCGATCTGTTTTTATTGAGGGAGGAAAAGCTCTCGTCAAAGGGCGCCCTTGACTAACTACCTTGCGTCTACAGTATTGCGCCAGGATACCTGGTTTGGATGTGCAATGGAAAACCCCACGTTCAAAGGGTTACTACGACTGAGCTAGTCCTTATGTAGGCAAGAAAAGGAGACTGGTGACTCGATCAGCTGCGATGGATTTGGATAAGCCTTGCAAATGTTGCAGGGATGGTTCCTGGTGTGGATCAGAAGGACTGTCGGTAGAAAGTCTCCTGTGGCCCTAAGATCTCCTTCTTGCTACCATGGTGGGTGAAGTGGTCTTGTCACTCGGAAGCATGGAAGGGACCGAGAAGGCCGCTCTGGATTCTGTGGAGCATGCACTTCCAATGCGGAGAAAACCGCACTGGTCGGATTTATACGAAGATGCCAGTCTCGACAATGGAATTCATTTGTGTCGTCAGCCTCTTACTCTTGCAAATCCCTCTGTGGCCTCTCGGCTATATGTCGAATATTGATGACTTACGCGAGCCGATGTTACCTGACGCGGTGCATTAGGCCAGGTGGGTTCTGTTCGCGACAGGCTCGTGTATATCTCGTCTTGCCCTGTCTCGTAGTCTGAAGGAAAGATGCATTCTTTTGCTTGGGAGAAATATAACAGGAGTCGTTGCGCTTATTGAAATTGACTTATATTTCATGGACTGACTGTGGTCTCGTTGGCAGTCGTCTCGTGCTGTTGCCTACCATCGTCTCCATTCTCCTGATCAAGCCATCAAATGTCGGAGCGATTGCTGTCTTGTCATCTTCTCGCATTCTCATCTCGAGACTTGCTTTCGGGCAGGCGACAACATGGTATGGCAAGCATCATGTTCGGAGTTGAGGTGAACGTCAAGTGAACTGGAAGTGAGAGAAGAGAGTCAGAGGCTTGGCGCTTGGCATGATTTGGCACTGCGAGTTCAACTGCGTTCTTCCTTATCAGTCCCGGGCAACATTATCTTTCCTTGCTCTTATCACGAAAGGACTTCCCAGTTCTGTGAACTCCCGATTTTCATCGACCAGGGCCGTAATCTTTCCGAACGTGTTTCAGGGGTCTCAGAGGGTGCCTCAGCGGCCCTAGCAAAATGGATCTTCAATCAGTATAATGGTGTCCGAAGAGTCGAATCCCCAGTCAACTTCACTTGCAACAAAAGGTATGCTCCAGATTGAGAGCCGTAGAGTCTCGCGCTCAAACCTGTCCTTTAGATTGTCGGGTCTGCAACCGGAGGCGTATCCGGTGCGACCGGACCCTGCCGTTTTGTCAGAAATGCGCGCGGAAAGGCGTTGAATGTCCTGGATTCGGACCCAAATTTCGATGGACCAATGCTATTGCCGTCCGTGGTCGTTTCAAAGGTCGCGGTGCGCCTGTTGCACCACAGCATGTCCAGGCTCAGGAGGCGGAACCCAGCTCTCTGCAGAACCCTAGTGAAGAAGACACCCCGAGTCCAAGTTATCAGCCGGGCCTTGCTCTGGCCCAGCAGCTGCCTCCTTCCACGGCCAAATATCTGTTACAATATTATGCGGACAACATTGCCCCATTGATGGTTTGGCTGGACTCGGATCAGAATGAGTATAAGCGCTTGGTCATCCCTCTGGCGGAGAAGGATACCGTCCTCCGTCTTGCAGTCCTTGCGATTTCTGCAGCCCATATGCCAGACGAGGATCGCCTCGCACCGGGGTTTTCCCAGGCCACGGGCGAGGCTGCTATTCTCATGATCACCCAGCGAGTACGCCAGGTGACTCAACGTAACCTGGAGGATCCAGACACCGATGTCGGGGGTGGAATTGCCGCCGAGATCCTAGCAGCCATGCTCATTCTCTCCAATCATTGCCTGTTGCAATCAGCACCAGCTCACGCTCAATCTCACCGACAGGCGGCCCGGATCCTCATAAACTCACTAGAATTGAAACAGTCTCCCGGCGACGAGCTCACGTTCTTTCTGAAGAATCAACTGGCCATTTACGACGTCCTGGCATGTACGACATTGTTCGATTACGACCATATTCAGCACGCCATCCTCCCCAATATCGAGCGACAAGATGTTCCGTTCGGCGAGTTCCTCCACATCTTGCACCGCATCACCCTCATGTCCCTGGACGAGACCAAGCCGGCCAAGCCGCCAGCTAATCTCGAAGATGAGTTCGAGCTTTCGAGTGGTTCGACATTAGTAGCAGCAGGACCGCTCGCTCAGACGCTGACCAGGTCAGCCAGACGGGACTTCATAAGACTCGTTCGGGCATATCAGTATGCCGGTATGATTTTTGCGTTCAAGCGTCTCAGCATATCCCCGGGCGGCGGACAGACTGAAGAGGCGTACATCAACAGACTCTTCAGAGTACTTGACCAGTTTGACGACATAAGCGCCTCATTACACAATCTGGCATGGCCTCTCCTCATGGCCGGAGTTTCCTGCTGCGGAGATGAGCAACGCATGGGCACCATTAGCGGCTTCTGTCAGAGGCTGTCTGCAAACACGCGGTTCGAGCACTATGCTGAACTCCTGACCTTCCTGCAAGAGCTCTGGCAGAGTGGGCATTCCGACTGGACTTTGCTTGCCCGCCAATGGGAGCGGAAAGGAACGCCGGTGATAGCGGTCTGAGAAGGTATCATTTCCGAAGTGGGCTTAAAGAGTATGATTCTACTTATGATACTACTTGAGGTACTCTTGAATAAGATCCTCCGGGGCGTCTTTGTGCAAGAAATTCGGAATGCGCTCGTACATCTCCCACGCACTGCGCCGCAGAAACTCCGTCTGCTCTTTGACCCACCGTTCCACCTCCTCCCGCTCGATCATCTCGCCGTTCTTCTCCTTGTCGATCAGAGTCGTCAGTACCGAGTCCACGCGCCCTCGCAGACGGATGAGCTTCTCCTGTAAGTATTGGTTGCATGTCACAGAGATATCCTCGTTTGCGGGATCCACGCTTCGAAGCGTCGTGTACCGGTCATCCATATTGGGATCAGCATATGTATAGCTGGTTACCATGCTGATACGCTCTGGCACATTGGTCGCTCGTAAAGCGGCATGCTCTGTGATTCCGCCCTGCATGATCACTGCGCCGCCCATGGTCGGGCTTTTGACCTTGACGATGGAGCCATCGCCGGTTTTGATGGCCGTCTCGCCTCCTTCCATGGTGCTTGAGTCGCTGAGCATGACCACGCACACGACGGGGACTTGATCTTTGTGCCATGAATCGATCGGAACGCTGTCGTACTTGGACTTCTTGATCTCAAGGGCCGATTGTGCTGGCGAGGGCGTCTCCGTGAGCTTGTACACCCCAGGCACTCCTTCAGGACCTAGTTGAATGTTCAGCATGGCTAGGTCGCCGACTTTGTTCAGGGGCCGCAGGGAGAATCCGGCTGCTCTGTCGATGGCGGCCTGGGTGGCGGGGTGTTTCCAGGCTTGGAGCGTGAACTTCGCGGTCTTTGATTCACACAAGTTGAGTCAGTCCATTTGTCGCTTCACCCTTTTGCCTTGAGAGGGGGGTAGGCAACAGACTGACCTTTTCATGTCCAGCGACGTAGGCAGGAGCTCGATCCCACGACTTGAGATATTTATCCAACATTTGCCTGCTGAGCATCTCGCGTCTTAGGATACGTACTCCTTCTTCCGAGAACAGAGGAAATGGATCGGTATAGCATAGGTCCGGAACATTCTGCGGCTTCTGCAGGCCGACCTCGCTGAAGGTGTGGCGTTGGGCAGGCGGTTGGAATGCTAGGTGGATGGCAGGGTCGAAGTCTGGCAACTCCAGGTCGTCAAGGAATGTAGCTGGCTCGCCCGCCGGCATAGTCGCCAGGGGCATAGAAACTTGTGCTGTCATCTTGTATGGTACTCAACGAGAAACAACTGAGGCCCGTCTCTCTTGCTTCGTAGGTAAGTAGGTAACTGGTGCTGGTAGTCGGGTCCCCTCGCCGCTTATAAGGCGTTAACTCGGTCGTGCGCTTACCGACTGTTCACGAGCCTTCTCCTTTGGAGCAGTTATCTATCTCATAGATTGAAGCCTTGGTGTCTTGAGGAATTGCCCCAAGAGGCAGCTGGGCTCAGCATCTCTTTGCGGTATATGTAAGGAGAACCAGGATGGCAAGGCAGTGATCATCGGGTGGTGGTACAGCATCTTGATCCACAGTCTCGGTACGCGATACTTATCTTGCACTCTTCCCATTTGGGTAAACATATGCCGCCTTCGCTTGTTGGCAGGGCACTTGCTAAGTTAAAGATTTGAGGCGGCCGAAATTGATAAGGAATGGGAAGGCTATTTGTTATCTTTCAGGTGCGACCCGAGTACATAATCCGAGGAGCATCGGAGGAAGCTTTAGGGCTGATTGCGGTTAGTGACGCGAGTCGCTTGGTGCCGGTCGCCATTGGTCAGTTTGTGATCTTTCTCGCCAGTTTATTGGCTCAGGCATAGGTAGTGCGTAACGGTATCAATACAGTGGGCGGTATTGTCAGGCAACTTGGCGCGCTTCTTGGCGAGGGATCCGCCCCCGCAAAGCCAATTGCCCAGTCACTTTTCTGCCAGATCTCCCTTTTGATACCCGATGAATGCGAGTAATAATCACCGTCGATAGCCAGAAGACGTATAACAGTCCGAAATGGGTAAGAGTTGGGAGACATGCCCAGGCTACACCAACAGCCACAAAACCTTGATAGACTTCTCGCGTCGGATCGGCGAGTTCGCGACGGCATTGGGACTCTATCTCCCGGCGAAGCTGAACAGCAAACGTCCTAGACAGGCAATAGGGTGAGTTACCAGGGAACTTGGCATCCTTGAGGCTACAGGATCTCAATCCAAGTCTTCCTCCCCAGCGACTGCCTCTGCAATCCAACGCACAATCTGGACAATCTGACGATCCGTCCGCCCAAAGTGACCTACATCCCAACGTCGAAACATGGGGAGCATGTCCCCTTTCCCGGTACCCATCAGCATTCGCGAGCACGATGAAATCCGACTTTCGGACAACACTATCCTGTCCGCCATGATCTGGCTGCCAGAAGACGCGACCACAAACCCAGTCCCAGCCATCCTCGAATATCTGCCCTATAGAAAACGAGATGGAACGGCTGAACGGGATGCTCTTAATCACTCCTACGTCGCGTCTTATGGATACGCCTGTGTTCGCGTCGACATGCGAGGGAGCGGTGATTCCGAGGGCGTTCTGCTGGGCGAGTATCTCAAGCAGGAGCAGGACGACGCTCTAGAAGTCCTACAGTTTATCGCTGCGCAAGAATGGTGCACCGGGTCGATCGGCATGATCGGAATCTCATGGGGTGGGTTCAATGGGCTGCAAGTAGCGGCGCTGCGTCCTCCAGAGTTGAAGGCCGTCATCTCGCTCTGCTCGACCGACGACCGATATGCAGATGATGTCCATTATATGGGTGGCTGTATGCTCGTGGATAATTTCACATGGGGTGCCACCATGTTCAGCATTACTCCCACCCCTCCGGACCCAGCCCTGGTGGGTGATAAGTGGCGCGACCTCTGGATGGACCGGCTAGAAGCTGGTGGGAACTGGATGGTTGAATGGCATCAACATCAACGACGCGACGAGTTTTGGAAACATGCTTCAATCTGTGAAGATTACAGCGCCATCCAATGCCCCGTCTATGCCGTGGGTGCTTGGTCGGACGGATACACCAACGCAGTCTTCCGGATGCTGCAACATCTCGAATGTCCGCGTAAGGGCTTGATCGGTCCTTGGGCCCATGCATATCCCAACTTCGCGACGCCGGGTCCTCAAATCGGGTTCTTGCAGGAGACGATCCGCTGGTGGGATAAGTGGCTTAAAGGCAAGGAAACAGGCATCATGGATGAGCCCATGCTGCGCTGCTATTTGCAGGATACAGTGCCTCCCCGCACCCAGTATGACTTCCGCCCTGGCCACTGGGTGGCAGAGAGCAGCTGGCCGGCTCCCGGCATCAAGACCCGCACCCTGAGTCTGTGTGGAGGACGACTAAATGATGATGATCCCTCCACGACCGACGAAAATCTCTCAATCTGCTCTCCCATGACCGTGGGCTTCGCCGCGGGACTCTGGTGCGCTGGTCTCGATCTTGATCTGCCCGGCGACCAGCGTGCCGAAGCAGGCGGTTCGCTCCTTTTCGACGGACCGACCTTGACCGAACCGCTGAATCTCCTGGGTGCGCCGGTCCTTCACCTCCGGGTGGCGAGCGACAAACCAAACGCCCTGGTCGCTGCTGTCCTTTCCGAGGTCCTCCCCGACGGTTCCGCGACGAGGATATCATTCGGGGTGCTAAACCTGACGCATCGACACGGCCACACGGATCTCCAGCCCCTCGAACCGGGCCGTTTCTACGACGTGGCCATCCAATTGAACGACTGCGGCCAATGCCTCGGCGTCGGAAGCCGCCTCCGCCTCGCGCTCTCGACAGCCTACTTCCCCATCTGCTGGCCGTCGCCCGAAAAGGCCACCCTCACGATCGCCAGCTCTCGCAGCAAGCTGGAAATCCCCACCCGTCCCGAAAGCCACCAAGATGCGGAGCTCAAGCCCTTCGAGCCCGCCGTGAACGGGCCGGCCCTGAAAACTCGCGTCCTGCGCCCCGGCAAGAAAATGAGCGCCATCATCGCCGAAGACACGGAGACCGGGACCAAAACCCTCACCCGGATCCTCGACACCGGCTTGATCGAGTTCGACGCCATTGGGTGGCACTACGGAGATACCAGCACGAGCATCTATTCCGTGTCTCCGGACGATCCGCTGTCGGCGCGGGGCGAAATGCTGTTCAAGCAGGAATACGGGCGCAAGGGGCTCGATCTGGTCATTGAGGGATGGACGAAGATCAGTTCGTCGAGCACCGAGTTTCATCTCACGGGGAGGTTTGATGCGTTCGAGAACGGGGCCAGGATCTTTGGGCGGGATTATTCATCCACGGTTCCGCGGGATCATGTGTGATGGGTTTCGAGTCTGTGGGTCGCGGGGGTTTAGATAACACTCTCTCTGAGAGAGCGAGAGAAAGATAGCATGAGGATGGCTGAAGCATTTGGTTCGTATGGACAATCTGTGATTCTCTTCAAAAGCTGGGTTGGGTTCAATTGTCTAATATGGCGGGTTTCAGCCTGGTGTCACACATATGTCTCTACGTGGTATTAAGAGCGAACAGCCAAGTGAACAGGCATCATGATGTGTATTTTGTATGATACCAAAATGCATGGCGCCAGCGTCTAAACGACTATAGAGTCCGGTCCGACATTGCACTTCAAAAGATCCTCGCGACGCACCCATCTCTTCTTTCTCTCTCTCTCTCGCCTCACGTGGCTTTCTTCGATCTCAGGAGGGAAAGGGGATCTCCTTTTACTTCGCCTGGTTCCGCGGCCGCTGCTGGAGCGTCGGGTCATTCCGCGCGTATTCCAGGCACTGCTCCTGCGCTTTCTTCACGTTGACACAGCAAATCAGTGCAAATCCGGTGACACTCAGGCCGAGGGAGAAGGGAAAGCCGGCCCACGTATTGCCGGTGCGATCGATGATGACGCCCGAGATGATGGGGCCGACCCAGGCGGTGGAGTTGCTCACGAGCGAATACAGCGCGAAGAAGGTGACTTCGCGGCCCTTGGGGCAGATGTCGCTCAGCATGGTGGCGGAGAAGGCGTAGAAGGGGGACACAAGCATGCAGTCGAAGACCGAGTAGCCCCAGATTTCCCAGACATGGTGGAAGCCGAAGTTGTTGGTTCCGATGCCGATACAGCCTGTTCGCAGTGTGAGTGGTTCGGTTCCTCTGTTCCTAATGACACCATCTCATGGATTGGGAGGGAGGACTTACCCCAGATAGGTACCATGATCAGAAAGCAGCAGATGGTCATGAGCATGGGCTTTGTCTTGATCTGGAATCGTTTCTGGATGAAGTGCAAGCCGTACATGCCGACGACACTGCAGACTCCTTGCACAATGGCAAGCTCGGTCGAGATGGTGACGCTATAGTCGATGATCAGATACTGACAGATGCCGACGATCTGATTCGTGGTGGCGTATCCATCCGAGATGAGGAAGAATCCAATCAGGTACAGCCAGGTATGGCTGAGGTTTTTGATGTTGCTGAAGACGAACGTGTAATTCTTCGCGCCGACGGAGAGATAGCTCTCCCCCTCGGGCAGCGGTGTCGAGCGTGACTTCTCCAGAAAAAACCAGGGTGTGCCTGCTAGGATCCAGACACCGGTGGAGATTCCTACGATGATGACGGCCGCGTGCAGGTTTCCTGCGTCGGACGAGTTTGCGTGCAGACCGTATGCAGCGCCCAGGGCGATCAGAAGAGTGAAGGTGTAACCGATGCTCATGCAGCAGAAGGCAATGTTGCTGAGTCGGTTACGCTGGAGCATGTTTTTCTTGTTGTATTCTTCTTCGTTCATCTCGCCGGCCAGATAGGCTCGCTTGGCTTCAAGAGCCTGGGGTGTGTTGCGAGCGAGCTGAGGAAATGAGGGAGTCCAGAAAGCGTAACTCAGGTTGTACGTCATGCCTGAATTCATGAGCAAAACGTCCTTCGAGGGGAGATAGACAAGTGCTTACTCGACAAGATGAAGAGCGCAATTGCGACATTGTACTGGGATGCGTGTTTCAAACCAAGAAAGCCAAACTGCGTGGCCCAGCAGACGACCGACGATGTGATCAAGATCCATTTCTTCCATGGGCCATAGTCACCCATGGATCCGAGAAACAGCAGGAGAACACCCTGGAAGGCGAAGACCATGCCGTTGCAGATCAAGACAACGGTGCTAGCGTTGACATTGCTGGTGCCGAACTTGACGAGGCAGGGAGCATCAGAGTCGCTGCAGTCTTGACTTGGATCGTTTCCGTTGAAGCCGGCATCGTACAGCAGGTACTGGAAGACTATGTCTGCATTAGCCCTGGCCCCAAAGACAATCGATCCAAAGGACACTCACTCAGAGGGGCATAGGAGAGAGGCCCGGCAGAGTTATTGCCGAAATAATAGGCATACCAGGACCACAACTCCAGACGAGTCGTCACCGGCTCCTCTGAGGAGATGGCCTCACCCAATCCGATGGACACAGCCTCGGCCGAGATTTCGGTAATGTCTTTCTCCTTGATGTCCAAAGCTGGCAAGACTTGGTCGGCGGCACGGCCATCCTCATTGGAAGTTGTTGAGGCCATGGTATGAGGTCTGAGAAGGGAACTTGGGACTCGTCCAGCCGTGAGAGACTGCAGCCCCAAAGGGAGTTATATAGACTGCAAGGGAGTGCCCAAGACTCGGTTCCTTGATAAGGCATGGATGAGGCGGCATATTGAGTTGGCGCAGACATTATCATCATGCGAGCGCGCGATATGCTGTTATCAAAGCTGTCAGGTGCTAGACACGGTTTGAGCGAAAGTATCCTCCTGTTGATTACGACGGTTTCTGCTTATCAGTGGCAAGGGATGTTCAGATCTCTTGGATTGAGCAGCTGAATGGAGGCGTGTGAGAAGCAACGCGATGGCAGACACTCATTCACCAAACCCCGCGGTATTGCTTTGTTACTAGTGGAGGAAAACGGCGCAGGCAAGCTAAAGCCTCCATGTTGTGCCCCGATGGGGGAAGGCGTCCTCGCATCGGCAGGCCCGCCGCGGGTTCGTAACGGAAGAAGTTCCGGTTACGGGTCCGGTCGGTGGCCTTGGCACCTGTTCGGGAACAAGGCCTGCCGCTTTACTCGGCCTTCATGTGACTTGGCTCAACTTCGGCTCATCGCCCTCTCATCCTCATCCTTCCCATTAACTGTGGTCAATCCTGTTTCTGGATCCCGCTGTTACTGGATGCCCACGCCCATCTTTGTAGTTGTCTATCCTTACTCCGTACGGACCTGGCAACTTTACACGACTATCCACGAGGGTACGGTTCTAGGAACATGAGTTCGAGACTGGGACTCCCTGTAAAGACAGTCGACAATCCACGTCCTCCCTGCAGGTTGGAGCGTATCTCCCATCTTGTATTCGCCAGTTGACCGGTTCTCATGATAGTGAGTCGCATACTGTATACATCGCGTCGTTCCTCTTATTCCGTCTATCCTTCATCTCGGACGCGCCTTCTCCACTCTGCCTGGCCTCTGTTCCTTGTTACGGGTTAGACCCTACTAGAGTCTTGGATGCTCCGACGACTGACCGCAGCCTTGCCACCACAAGGCTGTCAAGCTGGGATCGGTTTCCTCAGCAACCACATCACGAAACCCTCACCTCAAAGGCAGCTCTCCTGCCTAATACTTTCCTCTGCTTACGTAGAATGTTCGTGTACATAACACCTCTGCAGCTAAGCCATCGTTCAAATGAGTTCAGGTCTACGGTAGATACGGAAATGGACTTTGGAGCCGTCAGTTTTGGCCATTCATATATGGCTATTGAGCCAGTTTTGACCTTGACAGTACAATTCTAAGCACAGCTGCGTAGATGCTAAGATGCGTCAGAGTAGCATGAATTCAGGCATTTGCCTCACCGTAAGCTTTTTCAATCGGTCTCTTAAAAGTTAAAGCTGGTCCTGGGTCTCAGTTTCTGGTTGGCAAATGCGAAAGCCGAATTGTGGACGAGCCTGTTTCCCACCAACATCCGACTCTATGAAGTCCATCAGTGGTGGCGGTGACCACAGAATCGACAACTGGTGCCAGAAATTGTTTTACAACTTGACGGTACTGAATCGCTGCTTCCTGGTGCCTCGCTCGCGGCCTTGCTCACCACCCTCGGTGTCGGTTTCGCCAATCAATCTTGACTGCCAGTATTCATCGATGTTATCAGTCCTTGGCCCAGACTGTTTAGGCATTGATTATAACTACTGTGTCTATTCTCTTATCTCATCGCCGATTGTCCCGCTGTCGCCGCCGACTGCAGCTTAACAATGCTACAAGATGCCTCTCGGTTAAAGCTTTTCTTGACAACACCTCTGTTCCACATTTCCCTCAAGAAGGCAGCTTCAGGTCTGCAAGACTTCTCCACAGAAGTCATAATGGCGGATTAATATGGCGAATGTGCTTGAACGCCGAGTAGGGGGAATCTTCGTGGCGCAATCCATTACGATGCTACCGAACGAACTCGGCGTAGGCTTAATTGGTTGCTGGCCTGAAGCTTGTCTTCATCAGATCTCAGACACTGATCCTGAGAGGGTTGAGGCTGAATGTGCCGTCTTCTTTGAAAAGAATGATAGCAGTCGGGTTGCCTTTCCTGAACTTCACACGAAACGGCTCGGAGACGTCACGGGTCGCCAGATCATCCTCATCCTCGGCGGCTGAGTCGCTTTTCAACCACACTTTGACCGACATTGAAGGGGTTGGAGGTACTATCAAGCCCCTGCCAGGGACCCAGACCGGAAGCGTCCTATAGCGGGTCGGTGTAGGTCCAGGGTCGTCTGCTGTCCTTCGAAAAACAATGGGCGAAACGCTGATTGAGTTCTCGAACCCCAGAGCATCCGACGGGACCCAGCTTGCGTCTTCGATCCTGGCCACTCCGCTGTTATCAAGTCGGTAGACTTGCCCAAGTTTGACCTCCTTCGTCTGAAGGGCTTCGGAAGCTGGTGATAAGACGTTAGGTGTCTGACAACGTTCTGACTTGATTTATCATATCCTTTGGACGGACTCAGAACTTACTTCGATCGAACTCTTTTGCGTAGCCGATGGAATAGTCGACCGCAGCAGCAGCTCTGGCTGAAAAGGTCACCTTGACCGGTGTTGAGGAGTCGAAGTCTGTACAAGTCATTCAGCAATTAGGCCTGACAGCCTTTCCTTGCCCACTCACTCGGCGCTTTTCCTCCTACCACCGTCGTGCCGAACCCTTCGTCATCTTCGGGATAGCCTACACAGATTTTGTAGCCATTGTTGTTGAGAATGCCGGCTGCCTTGTGGCTCTCAATGTTGATGGTCAGCGCATACGTGATGTCTATCTCACTCGGCGTGCTTGGGCTCGACATTTTGATTTTTGCCGAGTGTCAAAATGGTTCGAGAGGGCAAGCTGGGATGTACGGACTTCTTCGAGAACAAGCTTAGAAGACATCGGCGAGCGGCCAGAGAACAACCTGGGCCACGATGGTTTGGCTTGGTTAGGTTTAGTTTATTCATACATCGAGGGGCGTAAAGCCGATACGAATCAAAGCCTGCTCCAAGAGATGTGGGCGGTTGTGGCAGGAGTCTTCCTGCCTCTTCACGAGCCTAGACTATCGACTGTCGTCCACTTCTCACCGTTCGAGCGATCGAAGGTGCTTGAGACTTGGCTTCGTCGTCCTAATTTGGCAGATCGAGCGGGGTTTCTATCGATGGCTGGCTGAAAAGAGGTGCGTCAGCTCAAAATCAACTGCACATCCGTAGCTTTAGCTCATAACCGCCAAGGTTCAGCGATCAACACGGCCTAGACTCGCCAGCTCTTGCGGACGAAGCCTTGCACCACCTTTTCAGCCCAAACCGGGCATCACGTTGATTGGCCTGAATTTGGCGAGCAACCAATGTGGCGGACCTGACCTGAGAGCAACGCCCGCAATATTACTAGCTCTCTTCATGCCACAACCCTGCTGATTATTGTCACATTGGTCGGTCGCATGAAAGGTAGCTCTTGATGTGATGAGGTCGAAAGGGGGCTTGATGGCACCATGGAATTCTGGTCGAGGCATACTCATTCCTTCTGGCAGTGTCTAAATATTCGCTCTGTCCCCTTCTTTCTTAGTCACTTCCGACCACCTGGGTTGTCTCTGCTGGGCTTCAGGTTGGAAAGATGGCCCCCCTTTCAAGTTACACACTTACGATTAATGTCCAACATGACACAACGGTTGACATTCTGAAAGCGGCGCCGTACAAACTTCGTGTCGGAAACCCTCCACCGAAGGGACCGAGGGTTTTCGAACCGCCAGAGAACAAGATACCATTCGATTTCGTGCAAGGATCGGATGACAGTTTGTCAAAGCGACATGGACGTTAACTTCCAGTCACTGACCTTTTATTTCACAGCATGGATCCGCGAAACGAAGGTAAATTTGATCCTCACTGCGCAAGGTTGGGTGTACTCGATCAGTTATAAGTCGCCGAATGATCCAGGTAAATCCCCTACCGTCTGAAGTCGTACAGCAAGATCTCCGCAATGCACATTGCACGAGTCCCCGAGCCTTGCACGGCCCAAGATAGCTGACTTAGTGTTGGAGCATTCCAGGCTTGCATGACGTGCAAGATATCACCCCTGGACAGGTCTACGTCGTCCCCAAGACCGGAGCAGTAGAGACACCAAAGCCCAAAGGCGCCGATGACGGGTTTATGACGGACCAAGTCTTTGGAGTCAGCAACGAGAAAACGGTAGCCCTTGCTCTCAGTCGAAGGCCTACAGGCGCAGCAGCCAGTGAATCATCTCTAGTTAAGCAGTATTCCACATGGTTTCCAGGATTCGGTACAATCACACCTCCCGCTGACGATGGTTCTTCAACGCGCTCCATTTATGTTTGGTTTGAAACCCACATTCCTGACGTGGCTCATCACGAGGCAACAGGTGTTGAGGTTGAACTGGGAACAATCCAAGATCTCGTTCTGTATGTTCATTCAGACGGCACAATTTCGAACAAAGAAGAGAGTGTGGACACAGCAACGATGGTTACGACACCATCCAACAAGCAGGGCAGTGAACCACAACCTGGGTAGGATGGATGGGTAATGACACGCAGAGGGCACTGAAACTTCCTTAATATGCAAGCAATTAATCATAATAGTATATCTGTCGCTCTTGTCATCGTATGGAAGAATTGTGGTCCGAAATTTTGATTGGATATTGCGATGGAGAGTGTTTTCGCCTCGGATTTGAGCAACATTCATTATGACATTGCTACCCGTCGTGCAAGACAGCTCCGACACCAGCAACTTGCGAGGTCTTGCCATAAATAGCAGATTGTAATAATGGTCGGGAGGGGGACTATACTATACCACTGTCCGTGCCGTCCAGCCACACATGGGATATGGCCATATATCGAAGGCTCGACCCGGTTGCAGGCTTGATCTCGTGCCGCGACCAGACTGATCCCACTTCCTTACTGAGAGATTCCTCGATCAGACTGACCGGGTAGATGACCTCGGAACAGTCATGGTCGCCGTCGATTTTGGGGAGTTGTTTCATCTTAGTTGTATCCAGTTGATTAAACGGACAGCGGCTAGGCAGACAGCCACGGTGACCCTCCTGTCTGAAGGATGACGGGTGACGCTTAGCCTGCTCCTGAAGACCTGGCAGGTCAATCTCCCTCTTCTCCATGATTTCCATCGGTTTCCAGAGCCGATTCTTGCATATTCCCAAGTCCTCTGCTGTTTTTAATGACTCTTCAGCACCTTTCTGAACAAGATCCTTAGGGAGGAATTTCGGTCCCCACTCTCCTTCGATGATGTTTCCGATCTCATAGGCATTCTGGATTATCAGCAACCAGTAGGTCAACGGAATTGGCACATATTGAAAAATCTGGGTCGTGGGTGTCCTGAATAAGGTCGGCATCTAGTTCCCATTCAACGTGATTGGGAGTAGGCGGCGGCCTGCCACCCCTTCAATTACGAATTGAGCATCAATCCTGCGAACAAGCGCCTCCTCTCGATACCGACGATTCGCAGCACATAATGCTTCTGTCTCACTGCTAGGTTTATGCATCTTTGCACTTTTCATGTGCACTTGTGGAAGCTGGGACATGTGAAGCTGAAAGAGAGGAAAGTGCAAAGCAATGGCCAGAGCTGGAAGTCCGATACGAGGCGAGAGCGATGTTGGACATTCCCGAATCGGGAGTCTCACAACGCATGTAATTTTCCTACTCGTCGAGATTGTCGTCCGCTTCAGGTCACTTGCAGCCTTGGGGAATTTCCTGACCGGTCAGTATTATCCGGCCAATCGCACATTGACACACTTCTCGACGACCTAGGGGCTGCATGCCATTTCATCGCATTCGCAGCATTGCTGCAATCCTGCCTAATATGTCCCTCAGCTGCTGCAAAAAGTGTGCCTAGATGATGGGTTTGTCAGCGAAGGTGCTCTTGCGCCATGTCTTAGGGGGCTACTTTGAAGGATAGTTAAGGGGAGATTGAAGAAAATTGCTCCTTGATCTTCACCCCTGTTCTGCAATTTGACCTAAGTGCAGTATTTTGAAGTGAAGATGACTATTTTTGACGACGCTCGCCGCGGCATCCTCATCGGCGCGAAGCTGGACAACTGGCTTCGCCCCAACCGTGACGTCCTCAACTCCCGGGATGACAGCACCGGTTGGACACTTCTTGCAACCGCAGTGGTGTCTGGGTTCCCAAACCAAGTCGAGCAGCTCCTCAAGCAAGGCGCAATGGCAACCCTCCGCTGCAAAATGGGCGAGACGCCGCTCCTTCTTGCGGCTTGGAAGACATCAATGGAGCGTCCACTGATCGTGCAAAAGCTCCTTTCTTACGTTCCCAAGGCATCCATCGACGATACGTGCGATATCGCGGAGAACAACACGCCGTTGATGTGCGCCATTGAGAAGTTGGATGTGGATTCTGTGCGACTGCTGGCGAGGGCTGGCGCGAGATTGCACGTCAAGAATGATGATGGTTTCAATGCAGTTGATGTTGCGATTAATACCGGCAAGTACTCGGTGCGCAACGCGCTGGAGCCGGAGAAGGAGCAGTCCAAACTCGCACGCCTTGCGTCAAACGTTATATCAGTTGTTCGTCATGTTGTGTCGTGGGTTGACAACAAGTTCAAGGGCTTCATGAGCAAGGTGTTTAAGTTCAAGGGGGAGCGCCACAAAAGCGCCGAAAAGGTACCTGATTACCCATGGACATTCAAATTAGCATAACATGCGACATCCTGTTGACGGTGAACTTGATCTCAGACATTAAAGGCGATGAAGTTCGGCCCGGAGGGGCCCACGCCCCAGGAATTTATCAAGCATGTCGACACCTACGTCAAGGAGAAGCCTGTACTGGAGGCATTTTTCAAAGACAACAAGGAGTTCATCCAGGACATAGCGAAAAAGGCGGTGGACCTTGCCAAAGACCCCACTACAGACCTGGGTAGTCCGGAAGTTCTCCCAAAGACCATCCAAGTGACTATGCACCAGCAGGTCATCTACTGCGGTAATGAAGCTGCAACTTTCCATTTCATTACACCTTTATACGTGTCGTGTGTCACTAACAACAGAACCAGACGACAGCAGCTCCATGGTTAACCGCAAAGGCACGGCTGAAAACCGCTGGGAAAACCAAAAAAGCCTTGCCTTGCGCATCGCGCGGGATACGACCCAAATCCTCCCCGAGGGTGAAGGCGTTGCCCTCCGCTTCATCAACCAGACAACTTACGATTCTGCGTCGCTGAACCTCGAGAGCATCGGAAAGATCTTCGATTCAGTCACGCCGGACGGCGACACAACCATCGGCACGACCCTGCGAGACCGCATCCTCAAGCCGCTGGTATATGAACCGCTCGCAGCGGGCAAACTGAAGAGGCCGCTGCTTGTCTCCATTCTTACTGATGGAGCACCGTCGAAAGAGCAGCCGGGCATGCTGGCGGATGTGATTGTCGATTGTGGAAACGAGTTGAGGAGAAAAGGTTATCCCAAGGATTGTGAGTTTCGACCCTCCTTGTGGTTTATAAGGAAAGTATTGTGTATGTTCGATTCGCTAAGTATCGGTTTGCAGGCGTGAAGTTCTTAATCGGTCAGATCGGGTCATCCGACGAGGCCGTCAAATTTCTGAACACGCTCAAGAAAACGCGCGATAACCACCCAGAGATTGCCAAAGTGTTGCACATCTATGCGGGTATGTCACATTCCTGTGTTTAAATGTCGTGAGCCGGCAAGTACTTACAACCGCAAAGGCAGGCTTGATGACGCTTTCAAATCGTTCCGTGACGAGCGGGCGTTGGACCGCTGGGTGAGTACTATCTTTTTGCCATTCATGGTGATTGTGTGGGTTACTGACTTTCTTCCAGCTGATTGAGACACTATTCAAGCCCCTGGCAGCTACTGCTACCTAGGTAACGAGGAGAGATACCTATAGTTATACAGTTTTGTAGTATATCAACTTCGCCTACGGTCTTTACCTATACTACTTGGACACCCTTCGTATTAAAGCTCCCGAATACTCAATATATAATCTAGGTACCTATTAAGAATCTGCATCATCCGGCCCCAACGATTCCTGCAATTCGTCAAAATCCTCATCTAGGTCGTCCGTCGTATAATACGACGCTTGATTTGCGTCCCACTGCTCACTCGCTAATTTGTCCGTCCGATCTTCATCCTCGTCACCTCGATCATCCTCCTCCGGATCCCCAGGCCTCCTGACCCCCTGAGCCCACTTGAAAAACCCCTCTGGATCCCACTGCTGCTTCACGTTTCTCAACTCCTCCTTATTGCCCCCGAAATACGCCTTCTCATGAAACTTTGTTGGAAAATCGCCATCCGGGAAATTCACGAATGCCGCTTCACCGTTGAGTGACAGCGGGCGGAGCTTCTTCTTCACACTGGCTAGGAAACGGCGCATGTCTCGCTCCATCCATTTGTCGGCCCATTCCACGGTCACGTAGGCGTGGAACACGGCCTCGCGCCAGAAGAAAGCCGTGTCGGTGGGTTGGCGCTGCGAGGCTTTCCCACCAGAGTGGATCCAGGTGACGAGAAAATTGACCTGTTCGCCCTTGAAGGACTCGCGAAAGGTGGACATAAGCTCGCGGATGGTGGCGGTGATGGTTGGAAAGGGGGAGGATTTGGTGAAGATAAAGGAGCTGTATAGTTCGTAGGTTTTGTTGGAAGGGTACGCGCGCTCGGTCTCTTCGAGCCACTGCGCCACGAGCGTTTCGTAGAGAAAACGCGTGGATTTCTCGGGTAGCACGCGGCGTTTGAGTTGGGTTTGGAGGTCAGCGTGGGCGATGTGTTTGGTGATCAGTTCGTCGTATTTGCTCTTGGTGCCGTCGAAGGAGACGATGAAGCGCACGCCGCCTTCGTTGGAGGAGTCGCGCAGGTCGCAGATCCAGGTCGTGTCGATGGTGATTTCGTCGGGCCAGGGAGTGGCGTAGAAGGCGTTCATGGTGGCCACGACTTCGTTGTCGGTGAAGCCGGACTTGGGGAACCATTGATACCTTCCGGCGACCACCGTGCCATGTCGGTTACGGAGCTTCTGGACGTGCAGCTTCATCTGAACGACCACGCCAAAGTTGCCGCCTCCAGCGCCGCGGAGGGCCCAGAAGAGACGGCCCTTGTCAGAGTTGGGCGGGTCGGATTCATTGACGGTGACGAGGGAGCCGTTGGCCGTGACCAAGGTAGCTTCGGCGAGGGTGTCGGCGCCCATACCGAAGCTCCGCGTGAAGGGGCCAAGGCCTGCACCGAGCATGAACCCGCTGACGCCGACAGTAGGACAGCGACCGCCATTGATGATATAGCGGTCGTGGCGGCCGGCAATCAATGTCTCGTAGACGTCGCCCCACTGGCAGCCGGCATCCATGGTGACCGTCATATTCTGCATGTCAAGCTTGACGTTCTTCATGCTACGCAGATCGAGGGAAATGCCGCTCAAGGCGGTGGAGTGGCCGGCGTAGGAGTGGCCATTGCACTTGATAGTAACCTTGAGCGATTTAGCCTTTGCCTCTCTGATGACAGTCTGGACCTGAGCGGCGTTTCTGGGCCTGACCACACAGTCGGGGCGGGAGAAGCGGAAGAGGAGATTGGAGGTTGCGATGGCCTTTCTGTACTCAGCCTGACCGGGCACCAGGACGGAGATGTTCTGGGATGTGAAGGCTTGGATGGCCTGCTCCATTCTGCTGTTCTCGTTTGGATGCTGCGTGGTCAATCCCGTGTTATCGCGAGGTATCGCAGGATATGAGTATGTAGAGTTAGGAAAGCCCACATTCTTCGGTTCGCGCTGAAGATAGGCGTTCTCTGGGACGTACTTCGTGCATCAAGCCCGTATACTCACCACACCTCTCCCTTCTACCCTGGCATATGCGTTTCGACGCAACCGAAACCGGTGACAATTCCGGGAGATGGTTGGTTGTAAAAAAAAAATGAAGGATGCTAACTCATGCAGCTTGCAGAAATGCCACGTAGTCTTGAGTCAAAGGTGTGCCACTTCCAAAACCTGAAGCAGTCCCCCAAAACTCCAGCATTGTCGCTTGCCAGATATCACCGTCTCCCCTCCTTTCGCGGGTACTAACACCTACCTTTTGAACACCTTTGTGTCTATCTTTCTGAAAGAATTTGTACACAGAACTTCTGAAACTTAACACTAAGCATCGTCATGGCCACAAACACCATCACAGAAGCTAAGCCAACTCTCCGCAAGTTCATCCAATTCGACCAGATAACAGACACCATCACCGACCTGGCAGCCGAATACATCAAGCCGGAAAAGCTCACCTCCCTTTGGCAAGAGCACAAGAGTTCGTCACTACCCACACATCTCCCTCTGCCACACCCGCACTGATAGATCTCTGTAACCATCTGTAGGCGGAATCATCATCGCCGGTATCTGGCTAACCCTCTACCTCCGCTCCTGGGTATCCGTCATCCCTCTCCCGATTCCCTCGTTCGCCACACTTCCGCTCGTCCTCCTCATGCTAGTATCGATCACTCTGGCCTCACCGGCTCGCACCCTCAAGGGCCTTGCCTTCTACACCTACCGTGAGGTATCTTCTTCCATCACCTCCATCACCAACAAGATCCTGCCTACCTGGCTGCCTCGCGCCGTCCCAATCGTTTTACTCTTCCCCATTACCCGCGCAGCAACTATTCTTGTCCCGTTAGCAGCATGGGAAGTCATGGGGAGATACCGCAGCGGTGTTGCTCGGGTGAATGAGGAGGCGGATCAGGCTGTTCATCGGGCGGCATCAGCTGCTGAGAAAGCGGTCGAGCACGTACGAGAAGCAAGGGGGCTAGAGATGCAAGCCATGCAGTTGGCTACCACAGTATTGGACAATAATTATGATAATAAGACGTCAAGAACAAACGCAGTGAGTCGGGTGAAGATGGAAGTAGACGGAATAGTGAGAGAGGTGGAGGCATTAGAGACAAAGGTAGATAAGGCGAGGAAGCTAGCGGAGAATGCGAAGGCAGCTACAGAAGAGGGGAGTTTGGAATTGACGGAGGACATGATAGTGAATATAGGGAAGTTGGCAGATGTTGTAGTGCAGAGGGAGAAGCAAGTTAGAGAGAAGGTAGAAGCAGTAAGAGCGAGGCTCTGGGGATTGAGTTTGGGCAAGGTTTCTAGCTAGTGACTAGCGACTACACTGCAACCCCCTCCCCGGTCACGATAAACAAAAGGGAACACTCGGGCGAGAGAGGACTGGGAAGCGTGCCGCGGCCGTGGCCGCAACGAGTGCCGACCGAAAGCCGTTTAACCGTGGCCGAACATGCAGTACTCCGTGCTCCATAGGACGTTGAACGTCCCCCTAACTGGGTCTCCACAATCTGAATACGCAACCATGGAGGAGCTCATCTGGGCACATAAGACATCAGAGATGCAAAAGCAATGCTTCGAGTCACTGCTGTTGTGAGTCGACGTACCGCTCGCCGCTGCAACAACAGGTGGTACAATTGTAGCATGCTTGCGGCCAACTTACTGCACGAGCGATATGCTCCGGAAACATTTCCCCCACGCGTCCGCGATGCTGCGACTCTCCTCGAGATCGCTCGAGGGGAGAATCGCCAAATCCAGCCGTTGACCGCCGACATTGAATTCCAGGACCTGGACCACGATGATGCATACGAGGTTGCCGCTGCGGGATATGGTCTCCGAATTCACCAAGGAGCCGTGCCTGTCGGTCGGAAGATCGGATTCACGAATCCCAATATCTGGGATGAATACTCGGTCCATGAACCTATATGGGGGTACATGTTCCACACCACGGTACAGACCATCGATCACGAGGATGTCGGAGTTATCGACTTGAGCCGATTGAGCCATCTCCAGCCGCGAATTGAGCCCGAGATCGTTCTGGGTCTGACCCAGCCGCCATCCCCGGAGATGGATGACGACCAGCTTCTGTCTTGTGTAGGCTGGATCGCACATGGGTTTGAGATTGTAATCTCGATATTTCCTGATTGGAAATTCAGCGCGGTCGACACTATAGCCGCCAGTGCACTCCACGGTCGTCTGATCCTTGGACCGAAATGTTCTTTGGAGCACGATCGCAACACAACATCAGGCCGTCAGAAGCTATTGAAGCAGCTCGAGACCTTTGAGATTCGTCTCTTCCGCAATGGAACTCTCCAGGACACAGGCAAGGGAGGGAATGTTCTCGGAGGGCCGATTGCGGCGCTTCGGCATCTGGCCAAAGTCCTTGCAGGTCAAAGTCGACATCCGGGCCTGACATCAGGGGAGATGATCAGCACTGGCACACTGACAGGCGCCCCATTGATTGCAGATGGAGAACAATGGCACACCGAGTTGAGTGGTATCAATCTTCCGGGACTTAATGTGCGATTTAAGCTGCAGTAAATATTTCCAAGCATGGTCTTCAACACCATCGCAATAAGGGGACGAGATTTCGATCTTCTTAATATACGTATTTTGTCTCTTCAAAACCTAGTGTGATTACGGAGAAATCCTCAGGAGCG
Source organism: Phialophora expanda (assembly GCA_016109585.1). NCBI lineage: Eukaryota > Fungi > Ascomycota > Eurotiomycetes > Chaetothyriales > Herpotrichiellaceae > Phialophora > Phialophora expanda. The sequence goes on from JADWPR010000001.1 coordinate 2,192,367, forward strand.
ATTTTCCACTCGTGAGCCGCCCTTCCAGATCCCTGTGGGCCTGCTGCACGTCCTCCATGTCGTATATCTTGTGTATGTTGACTTTGAGGATTCCAGTCTTCAAAGCCTCGAACAATAGCCCAGTGTAGTGTTCCAATTCCTCTCTCTTGACAATGTACTGCATCACCACGGCTCGCATGATCTTCGTGTTTTTCTTCCCAAGGACTTGGATGTCAAGAGGAGGGACAGGCCCAGATGCACTGCCATAATAAATCACCGAACCTTTGCGACGGACAGCATCCAGGGAACCCTGCCACGTGGTCTTTCCGACCGCGTCATATCTAAGGCAGACAATGGTCAGTTGGAAAGAATTGTGCCTGCGGGGGGAGATCCGAGAACGTACACGCAGTCAACTCCGTCTGGCACGATTTTCTTAACTTCGGTGACCCAATCGGGATTCTCCTTATAATTGATCATATACGTCGCGCCGTGCTTCTTTGCGGTTTCGCATTTCTCTGTCGTCGATGCCGTGCCAATGACTGTGGCTCCAATACTTCGGAGAATCTGGCACAGCAGGAGTCCGACACCCCCAGCCGCAGCGTGGATCAGAATCGTATCGCCTTTCTTGACCTCGTAAGACTCCTTGACCAACGAAAACGCCGTCATACCCATGAGATGACTACCCAGCGCGTCCTCCGAAGAAATGCCTCTGGGAACTTTGACCAGTTTCTCTGCAGGGACAGCACAGTATTCGGCATAGGTCCCTGTTGGTACATGGTTAGATGAAGGACAATCACAAAGAGATTCTCCAGATTTGGCATACCCATATTCATCCAGATCACCTCATCGCCTTGTCGTAGTCCGTATGGGTTCTGGTCTTCTACAGAAACCACCTCGCCCACACCTTCATACCCTAGGACCAGCGGTAATGTGGGTGCTGGGTACAGGCCCGACCTGAAATATGTATCGATGTAATTGATTCCGCTATACTTGGTTCTTACAAGAACTTCGCCATCTTTGACTCTGGGAACGGGGAAATCTTCAGCTACCCGTAGCGCTTCTGGCCCTCCATTCTTGTCGATAACAATGGCCTTCATGGTAGACGAAGGCCCCATCTTGGCAGTCCTGTTGGTTGCTGATCAGTACCTGTTGCTCGCCTCAGGCGAGGGTCGAGTTCAGGAGACACGCGTTGAAATGGAATATATCTGTGAACCTGCTCCCAGAGATCGACCAGCGGCCTTGAGAATGACTCTGGCGGACCCTTGCATCGCATGCTCCCCCGTGATAGCAAAGTCGACGCTCATCATCGCGGACATGGAGCAGCCGAGTTTCGGCATCGGATAACCTTGACAGTTGGAAGTTACTCCACGCACCAATTTACATAATGACTAGTGGACTTCAGATCCATTCAAACGTCATACCGTGGCCGAATAAACCGGGTCACCACGGCCGACGCCCGGAACTCTTGTCTCTTCAATGTCCTTGTGGGCTCTCTGTGGCCAAGCTGGCAATCATGTTTCGGACCTGACTCCTCCTCGCACCATGCCCGTCGACCAGCCATCGCCTTCCGACGATGTTATCAGGTCCACAGAATCGGCCAGCAGTTGCATGTGAGAGATGCAACCGGAAAAAGGTCCGTTGTGATGCCTCATTGAATGGTGTCCCGTGCACTCGATGTAGAAAGACCATTTCCAAGGACTGCAGACTGGTCAAATGGAAGCGCTCAAGGTAAGAGCCTTCTGTAACTCTAGGCCCTAGGATCTGGAAGAGACTTGACTAAACCTATCTTTGTGCTCTCTCTCTACAGAGGTCCAGATGGACGATACAACACTGTCTCAAAACCTGACAGCGCCATCCAAGTCAGCTCTGCATCTTCTTCCCACCCCTCGGGCTACCCTAGTATCTTGCACTCTCAACCAGCATCCCGGGCGACCACACCGGTACAGTCCACCGTTGTGCCAGAATTTGATATCGTCAGACTGGTTGGCGCTCAAGGAAATCGACATGCAGAACCTGGCTCGCATGGTGATTTACGCGTCCCCAGTCCATCAACAACTGCTGCTGTTGACTTGTCTTCTCGGACGCCGCACGACAACGGGGCCAACTTTGTGGGTGAGAGCTGGTGGGCACATTACGTGCTGAGTACCTCCGCTGCCGCTCCCACCGAGCTACATGGCTTAATCGGCAGACAACAAACAGAGCCCTCAACCAGGGATAGAGATGGTCGAGCTACTTCAAGCTCGTCGAGTGATGCAGGCCTCCCTGCCGATTTTCCTCCACCGCACCTGACCAGGCAGCTCATTGAAGCTTACTTCCGGCGATTCCATATCTTCTGCCCAATCCTCGATCGCGACTCATTCCTTCGATCCGTAAGAGACGGTAAAGTGTCGCACACGCTTTTGAGATGCGTCTTTTTTGTGGCTTCACTCCACTGCGAAACATATCTGGTGAATTTGATGGGCTACTCTACACGACTGGAGGCTGAAGACGATCTCTTTGGTCGAGCTCGCGCAGCATTCGATGCCGACGAGGCGTCGGACAGGACTACCATGATTCTCTCGTCATTTCTGTTGCATTATTACTCTGGCAGCAGGCCGAGGAAGTATCGGGATGCAATGTGGTGGATGTCCAACGCCATTCGCTCCGCTCAGTCCATGGGTTACCATCGAAGCACGAAGAAAAGCAAAATGCCTGAAAGGGACAAGGTGCATTGGAAACGGATTTGGTGGTGTCTATACATCCGCGATCGACAAGTCTGTCTCTCGCTGGGCCCCCCCATGGTCATCAATGACCTGGACTTTGACGTGGAAGATTTGACGATGGACGACTTCCCCGGCGAATCCATTGACACCGCGAGATACATGGTCGCTCAGGCTTCTCTCAACAAGATTGTCTCGAATCTCTTCTTCTGCCACTGCTCACCGCGCCAACTCTCCCTGAGCCACGATCCTTCGGTACGAGAAAGGGCAAGGCAGCAGATACAAAATGCCCTCCAGGAGTGGCTTGCCGATTGGCTGGAACCCGGCCCTGGGGACAATAGCCACCTTTTAAGCTTGATCCTGCAGCTCTGCTACAAGTAAGTCACCTCTGGGCCCAGTCCGAACAAAATGGAGGTCACTGATCCGTGATGCATCAAGTTACTATATCATCAACCTGCATCAGCGCCTTCAACGCCTCTCCGACCCGCCATTCACCGATCCAGAAGGCTCGAAACTCGTCCTCGAGGCGGCGGATCGGATTTCAGCCATCGTCGACGATTCGCTTCTGCATTGGACCCCAGAAAGGTTTCCATTAATCTACGTATCAGCCATCTTTAGCGCTATGACTGCACAGGTTGCCGATTGCGGCATTGCATGTTTCGAGCCCGCCAACTTCTCACGCAGACTGCGTTCGCCCCTCCTTGCTCTGAAACAGTTTGAGCAGTGCTATGTCGTGGCGCAGTGGATCCGACACCTCTTCATGGGAATGGTGGGCCGCAATCAACCTCGGCAATCTCAGATCCAGACGGCCACCACTGATCAACCTCATCCGCCGGACAGGCCTGGGAAGGGACTGAGAACCGAGCTCCCGTGTCACTCTTCACGGTCTCCCGCAAACGAGGTTATCACTCCTGCCCTGTGCCGCGGCAATGATACTACAGAATCTCTTTGTAGTCTTTCTACAACGACTGGTCCGCCTCCGAACTCGGCGACGGTGCGTGATCTGCAACGCTTCCCTGATTCAGGCCCAATTCTTCATGTCACCTCGGACGACTACTCACCGCATAGGAATATGTCGACATCTGTGCCTGCAATATATCTGGGTCGCTGCGTGCCAAATTCTCCTCACACACGGGATTGCGATGATACCTACCCTAACAATACGGATCCGATCTATTGGACAGATTTACCTTTCTTCGAATCCAGAGGGTGTCATCAGAGCCTACACGTTTTGGCTGATCTGGGGTTGACTGAAGATCCCAACAATGCCTGGGTTCCTGGCGAATTGGGTTCGTTCCAGCTCGCAGATGACAACCATTGGAAAGGCGCGAAATGAGAACGAAGCAACTTATGACTTCCTCCCCCAATCTACTCGTCTCCTTTCCGTGTCCACGTCATCCACAGTTCTCTAACGTCGCCATCCTAAGAAAAAAGCATGTCGTTTCTGGCCAACTTTTCGGCAGTCTCAACCGTAGCAGTGCAAAATCAAATCGTGTACCTAAAACCCTCGAGATTCTCGTTGATTCGCGCACCCTCATCGGCTTTCTTGTTGTACCAGCTCAGAACCACGATAGACACGCAAGCGGTGGCCACGGCCGCGCAGCAAATGGCCATGACTGCAATAATTCCCGGCAGATAATTGGGAGCATCCTGCTGACGGAACACCAGAGACGAGTAAATCCCACCGACTCCGGACATTGAGATCAGAACCGCTGTTGCCACGGCTCGTTTAGCATCGCCCCGGATGTTGTTAGCTTGCCAGGCTAGCGTGGTCACCACGAGTCCGCTGGTCCCGGCTATTCCGAGAAACGTCCCAACGTACCGCGGTGTTGGATGTTTGAGGAAGCCAGTCATGCAGAGCCCAACGATGCCCATGAGACCCTGGAAGACGACGAAGATGCCTCTTTTCCTGGTCTTGTCTGCCACGTATGAGACCAAGTACGCCTCAACGGCCGCAAACAGGGTCGGCGGCGCCGAGAGAATGAACGACAAGGCTAGCGAGTACCCCAGACTCTTCCGGAGAATGATGGGCAAGAAGAATGAGAACGCGTAGAACCCCACCGCACCGGCCATGTACATCAAGGAATATGCCCAGACCTGCCAGTCGATTGTCGTTCGGTAGATGACCTGCCAGGTTACCTTTTCGCGCTCCTCGACGCCACGGTCCTCTGCGAGGCGGGCCTGGACAAAAGCCTTCTCCTCGGGCGACAGAAATTTGTTGCGGTCGGAATCGGGAAACTCGACGATGACGAACCAGGACAGGATTGCCAAGATGCAAGTAAAAGCCCCTTCGATGATGAAGATCCATCTCCAACCTTTGTAGGTGGTGTGTTGAGCAATCTGAATCAGGCCGTACGCAAGGATATTGGCAAACGCGGTGAGGGTGGTTGCTGTTAACCAGAACCCAGCAAGTCGCTTTTGAACCTCGTAGCGTCGGTACCAGGACGAGACGAGGTACACACATCTATTATACAGCACTCGGTGGTCAGCCCGGGCCAAGCCATGATCTCGGATTGGTCGGGACGATCTAACAGTTCGTAGCCTGCAATCTGCGTTCCACAGAAGAAAAAAAAAGGGGGGGGCGATAGTGGTAAACCGGAGTTGCTTACCCAGGAAAGAAACCAGCCTCCAAAACACCAAGAAAGGCTCTGCAAATTGCGAGTCCAATCCAGTTCTGTAAAAAGCCGATACCGAGGGACACGAGGCCCCAAGCCAGCGCGATCCCGGCAAGCCAATTTGCCGCACCAACACGGTGGATGAGCATGTTCGAAGGCAGCTCAAAGATGATATAGCCGATAAAGAAGACCAGAAGGGCAATGGAGGCATTGTTACCCACATCCAGGCCGACATCCTCATCGAGCCCTGCTCAATGAATTAGAGAGATCCAAGAGGGGGGGGGGGGGGTTGGAGAGGAAAAAAGAGAACAAAAAAAGGACAAATTTTCCTTCTTGTCTGGTACAGATTGTGGGCAAAAACCATGCTCACACGTACCACTGATTCTGGCGACACTGATATTTGATCTGTCCACCACTGCAATGGTGTATAATGCGCCCAGCATTGGCAGGAGCCGGAGGTCGATCTTCCGGAGAACTCGGTTGCGGAACTTTTCGTCATACACCGTCTCTATCGGGCTCGTGGTTGGCACCTGGGCATCTTCTCTGTACTCTTCCAGGTCGCGCTTGAAAGTCTCAACCATTTGAAGAGATGGCCCTTCGAGGTTATCCGCCATGTTCATCCACGACAATGATGCCCGGGCGAGCTCTTTGGAATATGGGACTTGACTTCTGGTTCTCTAAATGGCGGGACAAGCGACTGGCCTGAGGTGCCCTCTCAAAGCGGTGTGATCGACTGAAAGTTGGTGGGAGATGAGATCTGTGTAAACCTGTTGTAGCCTTGCAGCGAGCGAAAGGCGTGCGTGAACCTGTGCCCTGGGGATATATGTGCTTCTCCAGCACAACAAAGTCTATCGGACACCGACACCGATGCCGAACCAGTCGCCTTATGCTTTTCTGGCGGTATAACTGGCTAACTGTGCCGTGTGCCGTGCCCATGGGGTCCCCTCACAAGTGAAATGTGGAGATGGATGTGGGATGACTATGATGACAACCATTGAAGTATACAGACTAGCCCGACTAGTCAGTGTAATCAGGCAGAGTAGGGGTTACCGTGTCTGTGGATCAGAGATCAAATGTCAACTCGTGTCGTCGCATGTCCAGAAGAGCCGGGGAAGCGAAGCGACCGGGGTCGAGGCTCGAGAGGCGGAATCCGGAGAGAAGATTTCCAGGCAGTTCAGGAAAAGACACGAGCAACGGAAATGAAATGTGCCCCATATCTGTGTTGGGTGTTTGTGGGGAGTTGGCTGTCACCGCCACCGTCACCGTCACCGAACACGCTCGGCGACGGTTGGGTGGAGTCTGAACTCTCTACCTGAGTGAGTCGATTGTCAAGTCTCCACTCAACCGTCGCCGATCCGTGGCCGAGCGTCGCCGCCACAAATACTGATCGGCTCAATTCTAACCACAGGATACAAGTTCCGCTGCTGGCTGGCCGGCCCTACCCAGGCCGTTTGATTTGGTTTTTGGTCTGGTTCAGGAGCAGAGTGATTCGGACACCCTGGCAACAGGGCTGACTGACGACGTAGTTGGTCTCAATCGAGGTGGTAAAACGTGACAACGATGCGGATGGCTGGGGGAGACCTGACCGGGCGAAGGAAGACAAGTCGATCCGACCACCTGTTCATTATTCTTCTTCAGTTCCGATATTCGGTTTGACTGAGCGGAGATGTGGTATAAGAATAATGTGTGTAAGTATATATGGTCCGTGGTAGCTTCCTACAATATCGTTCCCCCAGCCCGCCACAGACGTATAATTTGGAAGCCCTCGGCCCCATCCACGACCTCGTTCCCCTCTCCGTCTGATGCTTGGGGGTCAAGATGAGAACCTCATTCGTGTTCTCTATCTGTCGTCGTGGAGTTCGCTCCATTTCTGGTCCTCATACGGGCTGTAGGCAGTTCATCAAGCAGACTAAGAAGCAGACTACTCGACGTGCATCGACCTCGAGTTCGAGCAACAGTCCGAGTACAAGTGCTGGAGCTGCAGCCGGAGCTGGAGCCGGAGGAGGAGCTCGGGGCAAGAAGGAAAAAACAGCCTTACGTACGTCTTCGTGTTTGTCTATCGTGTTGTATCTTCAGATAAGAGATGTTGAGACTCTCACTCCCTTCCGATGCGTTTTCCCCGAGCTTTGATCTCCTCTTGTAATCTTTGACCGCTGACTTGTCGTGCCAGAGATTTCTGCGCTCGGTCTCACGGGCGCCGGTGTCGCTGGACTCTCGCTGGCAACGCGAGAGGAACCAACGGAAGCGGAAACGGAAGTGAGGCCGTCGAACATCTCCTCCTCCTCCTCCTCCTCCTCCTCCTCCTCTTCTTCTTCTTCATCCACCCTCCCCTTGTCCAGTGTACCCAAAGTCGAGCATGACACTAGCCCACAGAACATCCGCGACGCCTGGAAGGAGTTCGCGAGCATCGTGGGCCAAGAAAATGTCTCGACCGAGACACATGACCTTCTATCTCATTCTGGGTCCGAATTTCAATCCTGTGGCTGGAGTCCCGAGAGTGCACTGTTAGGAAGCGTGGTAGTGTATCCTGGCACCACGGAGGAGGTATCGGAGCTGGTCAAGGTGTGTCATCGGCGAAGGATCCCCATCACGCCTTACTCAGGTGGTACTTCATGCGAGGGACACTACATCCCGCATATGGGCGGCGTGTGCATCGATTTCACCCGGATGGACAAGATTATTGAAATAAATCCTGCGGATCTGGATTGCACTGTGCAACCTGGTATCGGGTGGGTTGATCTCAACCACGAATTAGCGTCCCTAGACCTGTTCTTCCCTCCGGACCCGGGCCCGGGCGCCATGATTGGAGGGATGGTCGGGACTGGGTGTTCAGGTACCAACGCCGCCGCGTATGGGACGATGAAGGACTGGGTTCTCTCTCTGACGGTGGTGCTCGCGGACGGGACCATCATCAAGACACGACAGCGTCCGCGGAAATCGAGCGCCGGTTTCGATTTGACGCGCAGTTTCATCGGGAGTGAAGGCACACTGGGCCTGGTGACCGAGGCCACTCTGAAACTGGCCGTGAAACCACGCTGCGACGCGGTGGCTGTGTCGACTTTCACCAGTGTCCGCGATGCTGCTCGTGCTGTCCAGGCCATCATCGCGCAGGGCATCCAGGTCGCGGCGGTTGAAATCTTGGACGATGTGCAAATGCGGAGCATCAACCAGGCCGGGCTCACCAAGCAAAAGTGGGCCGAGGAACCATCCCTGTTCTTCAAATTCGCCGGCACTACTGACATGGCGGTGCATGAAACTGCTCGAATCGTGGGGGAGATCGCTAAGAATCACGGATCTCTGTCCTACGTCTGCGCCTCGGATACGGACGAGAAGGAGGAACTCTGGTCAGCTCGCAAGAACGCCCTGTGGAGCGTGATGGCCATGCGACAAAAGCCGTCGGACCGAGTTTGGGTCACGGACGTAGCCGTCCCTATGAGCCAGCTGGCTGATATCATCGAGGTCACAAAGGCCGACATTGACAAGTCCGGCATCCTGGGCGCGATAGTCGGCCATGTTGGTGACGGCAATTTTCACGCTATCCTACTCTTCCCTGATGAGAAACGCGCGATAGCCGAAGGTCTCGTCCATCGCATGGTCGACAAGGCTCTGGCGATGAAAGGTACCGTCACCGGCGAGCACGGCGTCGGTTTGGTCAAGCGGGATTATCTCGAGAAAGAGCTGGGCCAGACGGCCGTGGACACTATGCGTATGGTGAGTTTGTCCCTATTGTTCGATTCTCAATTCAACATGAGGCTGTTGAAGCGTTCATGATTTTCCTTAAATGAATGGTTGCTGAGCTGATCCCATCAATAATGCTGCAGATGAAGCATGCTTTTGATCCTTTGTGCATTTTGAATTGTGACAAGGTAGTCCGGATGGAGCACAAAATTTGACCCGGGGGGGAGGAAAACGTAACATATAGGTAGGTAAAAGGTGAGTACGGAGTAAGGGTGAGGGAAAGTTGAGAGCCAGGTGACCTGGGGTGAGCGGGGGTGAGCGACGTTTAAAAGCGGCGCTGGCCGGGTGAGGCGCGAGGTGAGGTCGGCGTCGATTTACCTTCTCTTGAGTCGCCACGAAAAATGACTTTTGTTCTCGACACCCTGGCACTGGACTTTGTATCGGTACCTCAACCGCGAAACACATTATCTCTATCCAATATTTTTTTTGGCCATATCAGGTAAAATCTATATTTTAGCCCTAGCGTGGTAGAGGGCTCCAGTACAATCTTGGTAATCTGAAGATGTCTCAACACGCAGATGAGAGGCCGGTGAAGCGACGGAAATCTCGCTCGCAACCACTGTTGCAGGAGATCAACGCTTGGGAAGATGGCGAGACATCATCGACGACCTCCTCATCTTCCTCGGAGGTTTTATTGCCTGTTCGACATGCACAACTTTTGCGCAAGGTCATCACGCCACCTCGTGAAGATGAAAGCTCTACTGATAGCGAGAACATTGGAGTAGAAGAGGAAGAAGAAACAACCACATCATCAGAGTCGGAAGACACAGAAGATGATGGGCCATCAGAAGTAGAGTCATCTGATGAGAAGGAGGATGTGCATGTCGAAGAAACAAAGGCTCAACAGTTAACGAGGCGTCCGGCTCTAGAGCCAGATCTCAAGTCGCGTCTGCAGGCCTTTTTGCCGCGGCTACAGCAGGCAAATGCTGAACTTGAGACGTTAGGGGCACCGCACGACCTCAGGATTGATCAGATATCGGATGATGCAGACCACTACATCGAAATGAACCTAGGTCTGGGAGTTCTGGCCGAGCAAGAAGACGAAACTGAGGAGATAAAGATACCACGGGTGCAAGGGAAGGGCGACGAAACTAGCGTCGCCGAAGGCATTCAAATCCGTGTCGACCGACTGCAGGGCGATTCATCAAAAGCAAAGCGGAAAATCGAGGAGCTTGGGTGAGATGAGATGAGCGTGGATGAGTTTGACGGGCTGCGGGGGCAACCGAGGCGACGCTGGGGAACCGCGATGTGCGTCATTGTTTGGATCTAACCCGAAATTCACTCGGCGTTGGCTTCTGCGACTCCACGAACAACCCAGACGGCGGCACACTAGCGGCCGGCCTAATGATCATCATCGCTTCACCTTCTTTTCATGTATGTTTCTTTGCGAACTAGATATCTCACTGTCGTCGAAGAGTGCATTGAGCTTTTGGATAGAGAGTACACCATGGTGCCGCCGGCACGCACAATCTCCCATGACGCGCGCCCAAAGACACCCTCAACCGCATCAAGTCCCTCGCTGAGGTCAAAGACGCCTGTAAACGTCCCAATGGCGCCGACCAACGGCCTGAGTTCCGGCGGGAACGTCAAGGTCGTAGTCAGAGTCAGAGCGTTTCTCCCTCGAGGTGAGCACTTGTGGCCTCTAACTTGAACATGGTTAACTTTTCATGGACAGAAATAGAGAGAGGCGCACAATGCTTAATTCAGATGAACCCTCATACTCAATCAACGAAACTATTGGCACCGCCTTCGACTGACCCTGCGAATGCAAGAGCGCAGACAAGAAAAGTAGTGGAAGAAAAGCTGTTCACGTTTGACAATTCGTTCTGGTCCCACAACCCGAGGGACACTCACTATGCCACGCAAGAGGATGTATACAATTGCTTGGGAGAAGAATTCCTGGATCACAACTTCGAAGGATACCATACCTGCATCTTTGCGTATGGACAGACTGGTTCAGGGAAGAGTTACACCATGATGGGAACGCCAGAACAGTCAGGATTGATACCGCGAACATGTGAAGACTTATTCCAGCGGATCGAAGCCAACGAGAGCGCCAACATCAGTTACAGCGTAAGGGTGTCCTATTTTGAAGTCTACAACGAGCACGTCAGAGACCTATTTCAACCTCGAACCGACCCTCCTCAGTACCTCAAAATCCGAGAGTCTCCCACCGAAGGCCCTTACGTCAAAGACTTGACAGAAATTCAGGTGAAGAACTACGCCGAAATCTTGAAATATATGCGAATGGGCGACAATTCAAGAACCGTGGCTTCCACCAAGATGAATGACACCTCTTCTCGTTCCCATGCAGTCTTTACAATCATGCTGAAGCAGATCCACCACGATTACCACACAGACGAAACGACCGAGAGGCTGGCACGGATACGGCTCGTCGATCTGGCAGGATCTGAGCGAGCAAAAGCAACAGAAGCCACTGGTCAGAGATTGAGAGAAGGCGGGAACATCAACAAATCATTGACCACGCTTGGGAGAGTCATTGCTGCTCTTGCGGATCCCAAGCACTCTCGAATGCACAACAAGCAGCGATCGAACCGCGATATTGTGCCTTATCGCGACTCGATCTTGACGTGGCTGTTGAAGGACTCGCTCGGCGGGAACTCAAAGACCGCCATGATCGCTTGCATTGCTCCGTCAGACTACGACGAAACGCTGTCGACACTTCGATATGCAGATCAAGCCAAGCATATCCGTACCAAGGCTATTGTCAACCAAGACCACGTCTCATCTGGGGAGAAAGACGCTCAAATCAATGAAATGGCAGAGACCATCCGGACATTGAGGTGGACACTCAGTCAACAGCAACAGAATGGTAGCGCCTCTGTAATGAAGGCTGTGCAAGAATCTGCCGACGCCCAGTCTGAGAAGATCCGAGAATTCACTACAAAGTATGAGAATATGCTGCAGATCATGGAGGAGAAGCTGGCGATTTCTGAGTCCAAGGTTCGACAGTTAGAGGAAGAGAAGGAAGCATTGAGCATCCACTTGAAGCTTGTGCTCGAGGAGCTCAAGAACCCCATCGTCATCAGCAAGGAGGAGACCGAGTCTGGCGGCGAGAAGTCTAGAGTCCCTACGCCTGACATGATCTATGAAGACGAGACAGCATCGAGTGATGAGATCGAGACTGATTCTGAAGCTGATGATGAGGCTGCTGAAATGCAAGCCGAGATGGAAGCGTTGATTTCTGATCTGGGTATGTTCAAAAAGAAGATCGCGGCTGACCACGAGATGTTTGGAATCAGTGTTGCGGCGTGAGTTTGAAACTCTAGATTTGGGACGATGAGAACGACCGGCGTTTGGACGTTGTTGCCACGGATGGCGAAACCCAAGTACATAGAGTTGAGCCAGGTTCGGTAGTAAGAGACATACTAAGACAACAGAAACATCCTGAGTCGCGAAGGCTCGCGTTGACTCATTAGATTGGGCAGCATGTAAGCACTGGACGGCCTGCTTCAGGAATCCGCATACAGAGAGAAGCATGAACGAGTCCCTTCATCGTCGATTTACCCGCGCCTGTTTCACCCGAATGTGCACCATGGCTTCGAAGGAGAGGAATCTCTGGCATCGAATCCGCTGTGAAGATGTAAACACTCCCCACGAGGGGCTTTGTTGCATCATGCTCCAATGGACAACCAACAGCCATAGCCTTGACTCCTAAAAGTCTGAAGAGTCCGGTCTCACTTCCCATAGGGACCAGAAATTCTCGCTCCTCCCGTCTCTCCGTGCCTTGCCGTCGAGAGACCGTTGGACAAGGCTGTGGTCAATGCGGACACGTCGGCGAAAACAGAAATCATATGGAAACCCTTGAGTGCATATTTCCTGGCTTGCTCAGGATCCGTACAATAGATCCCTGACCTTTTCCCGTTGGCCACCGCCGCCGCATGTATCCTGTCGATGGCTTCTTCGAGCACCGGGTGCATTTTGCCCTCCAAGACTGGCCGGCCGATATTGTTACCCAGGTCGAATGGTCCAACGAAGAGGACATCAATGCCAGGAACTTGGGCTATCTCTGCCACCTACTCACCGTGATATGGTCAGTAAAACCTAGTCGACCAGACTCCAGATTCTAGAAGGGATCGGAAAACCATACACAGTCTAAGGCCTCCTGAGTCTCGATCTGCACCGCGACCATAAGACTCTCGTTGGCTTGTAACAAGTACTCGTTCGCGGTCTTGACGCCGGTGTTTCTCATCGGAAATGGGCTCCCAAAGCCACGCTGTCCCTGTGGAGGGAATTTGGCACTTTTTACCAACTTCTGGGCGTCTTCTACCGTGTAAATCAACGGAACCAAAATGCCATGGGCACCCGCGTCCAAGGCTCTCTTCACCATCCAGCCTTGATTGTCCGCGATCCTCACGATTGGTGACACTGACGGTACGGCGGCAATAGCTGACACGGCAAGATGCATGGCGGAGTCTACTCAGTCCCCAAATTTCAGCCTTGTTACGCTCTGCCGCTGTCCCAGACCAAAAGAAACGTGCACGTACCGTCGATGTTTCCATGTTCGCAGTCCACGAGTACCCAGTCAAATCCGCATTCAGCTATAGTCCGCGCATGAATGGCTCCTGGGAGCAGTTGCCAGGCCCCGAAGGACGTGGCACCCGCAGCCGTCAAGGTTTGGCGAATCCGAGAGGCTGCCAACATTGTTCTGGAGGAAGAGACAGCAGTCTGACCAGATGGAAGCTTGGAAGGCTAGTCGCAGTCATCTGTTATGCGTAAATCCAGAGCCCTTCGGGTAAAGCACCTATCCTTTGACAGTCTCCAGCTGGCTCGGCGCCCGGGCCCGGTCGACGGGACGCTTATATGCCCCGCCGACGCTTAGATGCTTGAATGTCGATGGGTGGTTGAACCCTGTCAAACCTTGATCAAACCTTGTTCCACCTGGATAGGGGCTGAGGTCAACACAATAGGTAGAGTCCGGACCGAGAAAGCTGTCAAGTGCGGCTATATGGGCCTTTTTGCATTCCCCTGGAAGGTCCCAGTGACCACCAGTGGAGTCCCCAGATTCCCCAGACTCAGACTCCCATGCCGAGTCCGACGGTGAAAAAGGCGGAGGCAGATTTGCTGACGACGAGCTCTCCTGCTCGACTGAGGCCTGCGAGTTACAAAAGGGGCTTGATCGACTCTCATCTGGTCGAGGGCTCGGATTGTCTCTCGATTCAATCTCTAGTCCTTTCTTCTCGAGTCTGTCCTTCTCAAGTCCATCATGGCCACACAGGTCAAAGCCTTTAGTGGCCTCAAGGGCTCTGCTTTGAGCATTGCCATCGCCTGTGTCGCTGGCACGGATTTAGCGTACGCGATGTGGAACACGAAGTCTGAATCGACGCTGACATGCTACAGGCTTTTCGGCTACGACCAAGGCGTGACCGGAGGTCTCCTCAACCTTCCCTCGTTCACCAAGCAGTTCCCAGAGATCTGTGCCACCACCGAGTGTCTGGATGGTAAAAGCGAACATGAAAAGTACCACCGCTCTCTCATTCAGGGTAAGAGCTCTCCTTCCCGGGGGCTCAGACCCACCACGCGGAGGAGTTTTGAAAATTGAGATTCGGCGCTGATTACCTCCTTCCGCCTCCAGGCGTCACCGTGGCATCTTACAGCCTGGGCTGTGCCGTGGGGGCCCTTGTGGCGGTCCATTATGGCAATCTCACGGGTCGGCGCCGGGCCATCTTCGTCGGGTCTCTGATCATGATCGTCGGCGCCATCCTTCAATGCGCGGCGTATTCGCTCGCCATGTTCACAGTCGGCCGGGTCATCTGCGGCGTCGGCAATGGCATCAACACATCGACGGTGCCCGTGTGGCAATCGGAATGCTCCAAGCCCCATCACCGCGGCCGGACCGTGGCGTTCGACCTGTCGCTGGTCATCAGCGGCGTGGCCATTGCGTACTGGGTCGACTTTGGCATGTCGTATACGGAGCCCAGCGCCGTCGCGTGGAGATTCCCCATTGCCTTCCAGTGCCTCTTCGCCCTTGTTGTGGTGGGATGGATTCTCTTCTTGCCCGAATCGCCGCGCTGGCTGGTCCTGAAGGGCAGGGACGACGAGGGTCTCCAGGTGCTCTCGGCCATCTACAACGTGCCGACGGACCACCCGATCGCGCAGGAGAACCTCCAGGCCATCAAGTCGACGGTCCTCCTCAACGACTCGACCGGCTATAGGGACATCTTCAGCTCGGGGCCCGAGCGACATTTCCAGCGCACCACTCTCGGCTGCATTGCCCAGATGATGCAGCAGCTGACGGGCATCAATGTCATCGCATACTACCAGACGTCCATCTACCAAGACCAGCTGAACCTCGGTCCGCTGACGTCGCGCCTGCTGGCGGGCTGCACGTCGACCGTCTTCTGGCTCAGCTCGATCCCCCCAATCTTCGTCATCGATCGGGTCGGCCGGCGCAAGCTCGTGCTCTTCTCGTCCGGCGGCATGATGGTGTGTCTGTGCTTTATGGCGGGTATGATGAGCCACACCACCCGGGGCACGGGCATCGTGGCAACAGTGATGATCTTCCTCTACAATTTCTTCTACTCATCCGGCTGGAATCTGTTTGGATGGCTCTACCCGTCCGAGATCCTGCCCGTCACCATCCGCGCCCAGGGCAACGCGCTGGCGGTCACATCAAATTGGCTGTTCGCATTCATGGTCGTCATGGTCACGCCGGTCATGTTCAACTCGTTGGGCTGGAAGACATACATCGTCTACGCTGCCTTCAACGCCGTCATGCTGCCCATCGTCCACTTCTTTTACCCGGAAACTAGCTGCCGGTCGCTGGAGGAGATGGACGTCATCTTCGCCAAATCCCGGAATGCATTCGACACCGTAAAGGTGGCCAAATCACAACCACGACACTACGACCGGAAAGGAGAGCTGCTCCACAGCGTGGCGGCCGATCTCGAAACCACACTCACCGAGATCCGGCCTGAGATCAAACCGGGATCTGCTACGCACTTGGAGATCTCGGCTGATGGTGAGCAGTGACGCAAAGAGAAGGGAGTTGCATCGACGCGGGAGGGTTGGATGTAGGGGTGGGAAAGGGGTTTTACAATTCTATCCAAGGTGTTGCCGGGTTGGCCATGCTGCTGCCATGGCCATGGCCATCGCCGCGACCGTTGTCGTTCAGTCTGTAGTTGAGTTTCCTCTGGATGCACAGAATGGAATGCACCCTCAAATGAAGCATATAGCCGCATGTCCACCTCGTAAGAAACTCTCGGCACCCGGCACATGGGCTTCTAAGGGCCTCCTCTTCGCCGAGTCGGCAGATGCTAAACTTGGCCACATCCCTAGGTGGCGAGTCTCTTTCTCTTCCCTCTGTTGGTCTTTCGCATACTTGTCTATAAGGTTCCTGGAGTATCACGCTCTGGAGTGAAAGAAACACCGGACGAAAGACCCCTCGAGTGATGGCTGCCTGCTCCACGCCATGCCGCGACTGCACGAGTCCATGTCCGACCACCTCGCCGGCCGTGGACATGGAGGACTGTGTGGCCGAGTACGCGGCGATCGAGAAGCGGAAGCGCGAGCTGGAAGAGAAACTGCCGTCGCTCAAAGGCCTCAGCCTCGGACTCGGGCGTGGACGACGGCTGCGATCGGAAAGCTGGTTCCACGACACGGCCGAGCCGCTCATGACCAGCATCTACCTCGAGCGCTACACGAACTATGGCCTGACCCTGGCCGAGCTGCTGTCTGGGAAACCGGTGATTGGGATCGCGCAGACGGGCTCGGACCTGGCGCCGTGCAACCGCCACCACCTGGAGCTAGCCAGGCGTGTGCGAGACGGCATTCGCACGGCGGGCGGGATCGCCTTTGAGTTCCCCACGCATCCGATCCAGGAGACGGGCAGGAGACCGACGGCGTCGCTGGATCGGAATCTGGCGTATTTGAGCTTGGTCGAGGTGCTGCATGGCTATCCCATCGACGGGGTGGTGTTGTTGACCGGGTGTGACAAGACGACTCCGGCGTGCCTCATGGCCGCGGCGACGGTGGTGAGTGTGTGCGCGAAAGAAAGCCCCTTGAGAGAGACGCCTGAGTCCTGACTGACCTCTTCGCAATCAGGACATCCCCGCGATCTGTCTGAACGTCGGCCC
Organism: Phialophora expanda; assembly: GCA_016109585.1. Taxonomy (NCBI): domain Eukaryota; kingdom Fungi; phylum Ascomycota; class Eurotiomycetes; order Chaetothyriales; family Herpotrichiellaceae; genus Phialophora; species Phialophora expanda. The sequence continues at coordinate 2,209,494 of JADWPR010000001.1, forward strand.
GATGATCAACGGCCACGACGGCGAGGAGCTGGTGGGTTCCGGGATGGTCGTCTGGAAGGGAGAAGAGCTGTTTGCGACCGGCAAGATCGATTTCGGGGGCTTGGTCGGCATGGTGTCGCGTGGGTGAGTCGAACCGGGAGTTCATCTTCATTCATTTCTTGTCTGTATGGACTTTTGTCAAGGCCGAAGCTAAGTCGACGGTTCGGTATCTCATAGAGCTCCGTCTGTCGGCCACTGCAACACCATGGGAACCGCCATGACGATGAACAGCCTGGCCGAGGCGCTGGGCATGGCGCTCCCGGGCTCCGCGGCGATTCCGGCGCCCTACAAGGAGCGGGCACAGTGTGCCTTCGAGACCGGGATTCAGATTGTCGAGATGGTCCAAGCGGACCGCAAGCCCTCCGACATCCTCACCCGGCGAGCCTTTGAGAACGCCATCCGCGTGAACAGCGCGATCGGCGGGAGCACGAATGCGCCGATCCACCTGAACGCCATCGCCCGGCACGTCGGGGTCGAGCTGTCCAACGAAGACTGGGACACCCTGGGCTACCGCATCCCGCTCCTTCTCGACATGCAGCCCGCAGGCCGCTTCCTCGCCGAGGAGTACTACCGCGCAGGCGGGGTCCCTGCGATCATGGCCGAGCTCCAGAAGGCCGGACATCTGTGGGACCAGCAGCTGACGTGCAACGGGAGGACCGTCGCGGCCAACATCCAAGAGATCCAGGCCAAGCAATCCGGCTCTTACCTCGCGGGGGTGATTCGGGACTTCGCCACGCCCATCCTCCCCTGCGCGGGCCTCGTGCATTTGACGGGCAACCTGTTCGACTCGGCCATCATGAAGGTGTCGGGCATCTCGCCCGCCTTCCAGGCCCGCTACCTCGAGAACCCCGAGACCCCCAATGCGTTTCGCGGCCGGGCCGTGGTGTTCGAGGGGCCCGAGGATTTCCGCCGGCGGATCGACGACGATCCTGGGCTGGACATCGACGAGACTTCGATCCTGGTCATGCGCGGCTGTGGGCCGCTGGGCTTCCCGGGCGCCGCCGAGACGGTCAACATGCGCCCGCCCAGTCGGCTCATCGAGGCCGGCGTCACCGCGCTCCCGTGCATCGGCGACGGACGGCAGTCGGGCACGTCGCCGTCGCCGTCGATCCTGAACGTGAGCCCCGAGGCCGCCGCGGGGGGCAATCTGGCGATCCTACGCGATGGCGACGTCATCTGCGTGGATCTCAACACACGCCGTGTGGACGTCTTGATATCCGACGACGACCTGGCGCAGCGGAGGGCCGAATTACAGGAGAAGGGGGGGTTCACCTATCCCGCCAGCCAGACGGCGTGGCAGGAAATGTTTCGCGCGCAGACGGCGCAGTTGGATCAGGGCATGGTCTTGCGCGACGCGGTCAAGTATCAGAGGGTGCTGGCAAGGTACCCCGTACCCAGACACAACCACTAATAATCATTAACTATCGAGGTAGTAGATACCTGAGCATTACTAAGGTCATAGGATCTCTGCATTTTCTATTTCATTTGTCATTCCGGCTCAATCAAGATCTTGATGTGCTCGTCGCGGTTGTTCAGCAGCTCGCGGAGACCCCCCTGGACGGCGTGGGACAATTTCACCACAGATGTGATAAATCCTTCCGTCTTAAGCCCCCCACTGGCCATCGCAGCAATGACGCCGCGGAAATCATCATCGCTTGCCCCTATGCCCCCGGTGAGTTTCTTCTCCCACAGCGAGATCGAGTTGACGTCGATGACGAGCGGCTGCTTGTGGACCGCCACGTTGAACACCGTCCCTCCCGGGCGGACGGCGGCGATGGCGGTGGTGAGCGTGCTTTGTAGACCCGTGGCGTCGAAGGCGACGTGGACGCCAGCGTGGCCGTCGGTCCGGCTGTGTGCCTCGGCGACCACAGGGTCGACGCCAGGACTTTGATTTGACAAGGGATCCACGACGACGTCGGCCCCCAGCATTCGCGCATGTTCTTTCCGCTTGGTGCCGATCTCGCTGACGATGATGGTCTTGACACCCCAAAATCTCAACACGGAGATGATACCCAGCCCGATGGGACCGGCGCCGAGCACGACGGCGTCTTGTCCGGCTTGAATCCCCGACGTCCTCACGCTGTGCCACGCCACCGTCAGGGGCTCGACGAGGGCGCCCTCCTTCAAGCTTAGGGTCGGGGGAAGCACGAACGCGTTCTTCGCCTTTATCACCATCTCCCGGCCAAACCCGCCGCAGGGGGCGCCGATGCCGTAGTAGGAGATGTTTTCGCACAGGTTGAAGCGTCCCATGGCGCACAGCCCACACGGATCTCTTGCCCATTCCCCGTCGTGGAGCGCCGGGTGCATGGCGATGTGGTCTCCCACCTGTAGCGTGCCGTCGGCGACCGAGGTCCCAATCTCAGTGATGGTGCCCGACACCTCATGGCCCATGGTGACGGGGAGTCGGACACCCGTGAGCTTGTCGGGGGTGTCTCCCTTGGGTGCCAGAATGGGACCGTCGTGCCATTCGTGGAGGTCGCTCCCACAAATCCCGCAGTAGGCGACTTGGATGCGCACTTCGTCGGGGCCACAGGGCAATGGGGCGACCTGGTCAAGTCGAAGATCCTGATTGCCGTAGAGTCGGAGGGCCAGAAATGTCGACGAGGGAGTGGTGTTTAGGTCGGGGGTCGACACTGCCATGATGGAACTTGTTAATGCTCGTGCAGAAGAAAGTGATTTGATTAGGCCTCAAGGGATCGAGAGACAAAACGACCCTCAACTTGGTCTCTGACTTGATGCTACACGGTAATGGACAACAGTTTCTTCCCTTGACTAAATTCCCCGAGGGTTCTAACTTCTCTTTTCCGCATCAACCTCTCCACAATGAGCGAGCAGGTTCGGTGAACTGGTCATGAGCCGCCCTGGAAACAATATCCCAGTCGCGGTGAGGACATTCGAAAAGGAGAGGTCGGTTGCTTCGGTCGGCGATGGGCCTTCGGAGCCGGCTAACACGCTTATATGCCAGGCAGTTCTGCCTTCGCCTTCGCCTTCGCCTTCGCCTTCGCCCCACGGGAGAATATGGTGGGGATCGTCCGACCATTTGCAAAACCCAACGAATCAGAAGCAGGAGAACTAGGAACAAGTCTTCCTTCTGCCCATCACCTGAGGTCTCGGTTGGCGGTTGACCAGGAGGGTGTTTGTGATCCAAGCGGGGACCGAGTTCGGCGATGTCCCAGACACAGAGCCCACCAAGCGAGTAACCGGCGGAAAAGGCGCAGAGAAGACGAGGGGAAGTGACGAAGATGATGCGATGTTCACGGCTGATTCAACGACGAACTCGAGCAGGCGGCAATATCACCCAGGGAGGAGAGCGGCTCTGATCAGCCAGGGGACATCAAAAGAGCAACTTCCTTTCACTCCATCCACAGTCCACGCAGACACCCGGCAACTGTTGCTCGTATTAAGGACGCCGATGTATTAGTATACCCCTTCGTGTTCTTCCTCTGGCTCAGACCGATCGATACTCCATTGGATTCCTTTCTCTCTCAGGTGCAGAAGCCATGGGTTCCCTCGACAATACCAATTACCAACACAATACCAGCCCGCAAGGCGAGATCCAGGGTCCCCCATACCCAGAAAACATCCCGTGGCTTCGCCCCGACGGATACGAGCTGCCCCAGCAATGGCACTCGCAAAGAAAGAAGATCCGGGTGGCCTGCATCGGCGCCGGACCGTCAGGGATCGCGTTGGCGTACAAGATGGAGAGACAAATGGAGCCCGGCACATGGGAGCTCACGCTGTTCGAGAAGAACGACGACTTCGGCGGGACATGGTATGAGAATCGATACCCAGGCTGCGCCTGTGACATTCCCGCCCACATCTACACGTACAGCTGGGATCCCTATCCGGAGTGGGACAGCTTCTTTGCCTACGCCGGCCCCATTCTGCAGTACTTCCGGACGTTTGTTGCGAAGCACGACCTGACCAAATACATGAGGCTCAACTCGCAGGTCGTCTCGGCCACCTGGGACGCCGCGCTGGGACGATACCATCTCGTCCTTCGAAACCCCTTGACCGGCCAAGAGTTCACCGACTGGTCTCACGTCCTGGTGAATGCAACGGGAAACCTCAACACATGGAAGTGGCCGGACATCAAAGGCCTTCACGACTTCCAGGGACCCAAGATGCACTCGGCCCACTGGGATGAGAGCGTGGACTTCAAGGATAAAACGGTGGCCATCATCGGCACGGGCTCCACAGCCATCCAGATCGTCCCGCAGCTGCAGAAAGTCGCTGGGAAGCTGAAGCTGATCATGCGCTCGCCCACGTGGGTGAGCCCGCCCTTCGCCAACGACGTGTTCAAGAATGCCGTCAAGGGAGGTGAAGAAGGCGACCGCGCACATCGCCAGTATTACTTCTCCGATGAGGAGAAAGAGAACTTCAGGAGGAATCCGGACTCGTTGCTCTCGCTGCGTCGACAGATCGAGGCCGAGATCAACATGTTCTTCGAGCTGTACACCCGTGGCACCGACCTGCAGAAGAATATCTTGCTGGCCATGCGCGAAGAGATGGACCGTCGGATTGGACCAGGCCACGAAGATCTGAAGAGCCGATTGATTCCAGATTGGTTGCCGGGGTGTCGCCGCATCACACCCGGCGACGGCTACCTGGAGGCCTTGACCCAGTCGAACGTCGAATGCATCTTCCAGGGCATCAAGGAGATCACGGCCGATGCTTTGATCGACGAGTCCGGCGTGGAACACAAAGTGGACATTATCGTCTGCGCCACTGGGGTAAGTCAAGTGGGCTGGTTTCGTTCGATCGAGAGAGAGAGCACAGGCGCAGGCATAGGCACAGGCACCGGCTGACCCAGACGTGTCACCCAGTTCGATGTCCCGTACAAGCCCCAGTTCGCCTTGATCAACGACAAGGGCGTCAACATGCAGGACGCATGGAGCGAACAGCCGAAGTACGTGAAGTCATTCCCCCGACGTTGACTGCAGACACTGATCTCTCGACACGCTTCAGTCTCTGTCTGGGTTTGTACGCCCCTGCATATCCCAACTATTTCTTTTGCATAGGACCCGGGGGCACCTATTCCAAGTAAGTCAGGTCTTCTCAAGGATTCGGGCAATTTTCGCGGGGACATTCATGCTAAACTTCATCCGTCATCCAGCGGGTCGATTTTGACATCGGTAAGTCCATCCGCACACTGCAGCGAAGACCAAGTCAAGTTCGTTCTCACTCACTCCTTCTCCCTCTTTTCAGCTCGAAACATCGTGTGAGCATTTCATCAAATGCTTCGACAAGATGCAGAGGCACGGCATCAAATCCATGGTCGTCAAGCAAGAAGCCTGCGACGACTATCTGTACCACATGGACCTGTTCCATCGTGACAGTCGGACCGTATGGTCGGACAAATGTCGCTCGTGGTACAAGAACAAAGGGAAGGTGTGGGTTTGGCCAGGAGCAGTAAGTTCGTTTGGATTTTGGCCCTATGGATATCACCGTACCAGCCAGCATTCTGACTGTTTGTCATCCCTCGCAGACCATCCACTATATCAAAACACTCAATGAGGACCCTCGCTGGGAGGATTTTGACTACACCTACTGGGCAGGACGGCGGTTTGCGTACCTGGGCGATGGGACGGTCAAGGCGCAGCATCAGAAAATCAAGAATATCGATGCGTTGGCGCCGTATATCAGAAACAGCGACACGCCGTGGAAGGTGGACGAGTGAAGGCAGTATGAGAAAGGAAGACTAGTTCTGATTTGGCGAAATAATAAACCTGAGGGCTCTGAGACTAAAGCCGGCTTAACCTAGAGGACCCTCGACATCCAGTCTAGATCAGAGCCGTCCTGCTCGAATACTTGGGAGATTATATCATGTGCAAACCAGTTCTCCGGGAAAAGCTCGTGCGCCGGAGGATTCCAGTAATCGTCGAGCGACGAGGAAGCCTCATCTCCCAAACCGCGCATCGAAATAGTGTTGGCATCTGCCGGTATCGATGCAGAGGCAGACTCGCGGGATTGCTCTGACGGAAGGACCAGAGGTTCAATCTGCGACGGGTCAAGCTGAGACAACGACTCTGACGCTGTGCGCCATTCTGGGACCTTTGCTGTGTCCATGGCAGTACCGCAATCCCGTCCTCGATGCGGGGCATCTTGTTCAAATGCCAACTTGAATTGTTTGGAAGTCGGCGGAGGCCAGCGCGCCAGAACCTGGTCGAACAACTTGATCACCGAGGTTGCTGACTCCCAGAAATCCCGAATGTTGTGCATGACCATTTGGCAGACAGAAATCTGGGCCTTCGCCGCGATTGACGATGCAGTATGGCGCGAGGTCATCAGCTGACCGGCCAACGCAACCTCGGCGGAGAAAACACCCACGAAAGACTCGTGGGGCATGGTGCAGATGAGTCCCTGGGTGGTCAGAGAGCTTGCCATCGAAGTGATGTTCTGAGACGCTTGGGCAAGCACACTCCGTGAGTAGCTGCCGGGGTCTCGAAAAGATCCATCGACCGGGATCAGCTGGGGTTCCATTTGATGAGACGTGTCCTGGAGGGTGGACTTTCGTAAATGTAGGACGATGCGGAGGTGCTCGTAGAAGATCGATAAGGCGGTTGCAAGCCTCTTGGTGGTGAGACAAGACCACACCGCTCCTCTATCTGAGCAGAGATGGAGCGAGGAGCGGATGTCTTCTAGCCTTCTTTCGAGCCTCACTCGCTCCAAAAAAGCGTCGGCCGAGGTTTCGCTCAGCGTCACCCGCCGGCGCACAGTTTCTCCGAGTAGAAGGGCGTATTGGCACATCTGCACCTGGTACTCGACCACACTGGCCATCAGCCGTTGCATCTCTTCGTCTTCGCGGTCATAATCATTGACAAAGTCCTCCTGGTTGATCAGCTCGGCGTCGCACTGGGTGAGATCGATCCTCGTTGTCCGGCCCCAGCAGACGGCCGAGTAGATGTCTCTGATCACCAGGACCCACCACAAACGCTTCATCAGGGCCTTGTCTGCGGGCTCGATCGTCAGGGATACCGTCGAACGGTGGATGCCGAGAAGCTCCGCGATCGTGACCGCGGTGCTCAACCAGGAATAGTAATTATTCGGTCCATCTGGCTCTCCGAGTCGGTAGGTCAAGAGGATTGCAGACTGCAGAACGACAATGCGGCATTTCTCCAGACCCAAATTAAATGCCCAAGTGGTCTTGCGATGGTAGTAGGTGCGGGCGTCCTCTCTATCTTTGAAGCCGGCGGCATGAAGGATGTGAGGCGAGCAGTAAGTCGCGGAGATAAAACATACGGCGTGGAGCAACAAGTAAGGGGTTTCACCTGCTCTCCAGGCGGTGAGGAAGTCCGCGCGAATGACGATGGGGTAGTACGGATACACGGTATCGAGGAAAACCGAGAGAAAGGCGTCTAAGATATCCTTAGACGGTCTTTCGAATACGCCCTTGGCCTCGAGAAATGCGACGTCTTCACTGGAGAGATGGCTGCAGTGCTTGCTTGATGCTAGGATCGGTGATGGGATATGGTGGTGCAACCGAAATTTCCCACAGTCTTGGAACTGATCTAGAAGGATTGCCATGGGGAAGTTTTCACCCAGGTAGGTAATTGATGCCCTGTCAAGACGAGTGTGCCTGTTTGGGGTTGATGCATCAAAAAAGGCATCGACAACACGGCCCCAGGTGCTCCCGCACTGAGAGGCGGGAGTACCAGACTCAGAGCTTGTCGGTGAACGCGCTCTGGTCGTCGGACTCGGCTGTGTTGGACACTGCGAACTTGCAGCAGCCAGAGGCGCTGAGGATGTTGCCCTGGGGCTTGCCTCAACAATCGCCCGGTCGTGACCGGACTTGGCTATACCTATCGCGCCCTGGGACCCCTGAACAGACTCCTGCTCGTTGTGATTCCCGGGACCACCGTCGGTTGTTCGAGAGCTCTCTTCTTTATGGTCACTATCCAGACTCTCGAGTGGGAAAAAGTGACTCACCTCGTCGTTTCTTAGTCGCAGACATTGTGGATCTATCATACGTCCCTCTTCGAGTTTCAAAGAAGGCACATCCTTCGAATTTCCGCACCTTGCATCGGGTACATGGAAGTCCCGACTGCCAGGCGTCGCATTTCACTCTTCGTTGATGGCAGTGCAAGCATGCTTTCCCAGCACGGTGTTGACTCATGGTTCCTCGAGTTTATATTCGTGGTTATTCGACGACTGCCTGGGTAAACTCCTGACGCCTTTCAATCAGAAAGCATGGAGAGGTCGAAGCAGCTTAAGCATCGGTTTTTGGGAAGCGATGATGAATGAATGATGCCGAGAGATCGGTAATCCTTTCTCCCGATTCTCATACTCGTAGGCGCCACGGAACCCCGCAACCCCGCCAGAGTTGATCCAAGCGTGGAGCCCCAGAGGACCAGGCGTCACGAACTTGTTCCAGGAAAGACAGAAGGATATCGGCCGGGACACTAGGGTCGTGTGCCTTAGCAGCGCGATCGAGCCCTGTCTGCGCCCACACGTAAGTCGAATGCCTTCCAATTGGCCCGTGTAGCTCTTGGCTCTCGGATAGACTTCCATCATCGAGAGCGACAGGGCGGCTATATGAAGCGCTTATATGGAGGCAGAAAATAAGGAGATATGGCAAGAATGTCGGGGCCATGTGATTGATTGATTCTGGCGGTGGGCCTCGGCCTGCAGTCTGGTAAGGCGGCGTCACCCTTGTCCCGATCAGGAGTGCCTTCCCTTGGCAGAGGTCAGTGGAGAAGGCTCGAAGGCCACTCCGCAAAATGAGTCAAGGTTCACTGCGACTAACAAACCGACTGTCTCGCCCAGAATCCGTCCTCACCAAATACCGAAGGAAACTCCTCCCGACACTGTGCACGATTCACCGCCAGCCAGTCTGCCGGTCATGGCCGACTCGAACTCGAACTCGGCCGGCGGAGGGACCCCGCTCAATCCCAAAGCCGCAGCGTTCGCCATGCCTGCGCCGAGTCACCCTTTTCTCTCGAACGGAAGAACCCAAGCCGCGGATACTGCAGCGTCCAACGAGAACGAAGAAACGAAAGGGTTGAAGAAATCAAAGCCTCGGCCAGACCCTGCGCCTCGGACTACTACAGAGCAAAACATAGCGGAAGCAGGAGCCGGGGTTAAACTGACGGGCGCTGCACTGAAGAAGCAGAAGGCTGCCGAGAAAGCAGCGAGAAGGGCGGAGAAGGTCGCTGCCAAAGGGGAGCAAGCGGCAGAAGAGAACCAAACGCAAGCGCAGGCACAGGCACAGGCTCAGTCAGGGTCATCTGGATCGAAGGCGGAGACACAAAGACGGCCGTCGACGTCCAAGAGGGAGAGTGAGACAGGTTCGCATCACAAGAGGACACCGTCAGGGAAAGGTTTGCCAGTTCGAGGAGGGTCACAGCAGCAGCAGCAGCAGCAACAGCAACCACTCCAGGTCGCAGCCACCGAGACGGAGAAACGAGCGGAAGTCAAGCGCGTCCCCATCTTCGCGCACCTCTACCCAAAAGAAAAGAAAGCAACCCTCTCTGCGGCGGGTCGAGAAATTCACCCGGCCGTGATATCACTAGGCCTTCAACTCCGCGACCACGTCATCTGCGGAGGCAATGCTCGATGTGTAGCAACGCTCCTCGCCTTCAAGAAGGTCATTCAAACGTACACGACGCCGCCTGGCGTCGCGCTATCTCGCCACCTCCTGACCCACCTCAACCACCAAATCTCGTACCTCCGCAACGCTCGCCCACTTAGCATGTCCCAAGGGAACAGCATACGCTGGCTAAAGAATCTGATCTCCACGCAGCCCGTGGAAGCCACGGACCGTGAAGCAAAGTCATCCCTTTGCCAGGCTATCGACCTCTTCATCCGCGAACGAATCACCCTGGCCGACGAGGTCATCGCTCGGGAAGCGAGTGGGCGGATTGAAGACGGAGACGTCATCCTCACGTACGCGAAGAGCAGCATCGTCGAGAAAACATTTCTTACCGCCCACTCTCAGGGAAAGCAGTTCAAGGTCATTGTGGTTGATTCACGACCGATGTTCGAGGGACGGAATCTCGCGCGAAGCCTTGTGCGCGCGGGACTAAAAGTACAGTATACACTGCTCTCGGGCTTATCTGACGTGCTGTCATATCACGCAGAGGGCGACGCGGTAACGAAATGCTTTCTAGGCGCCTCCGCCATGCTCGGCAACGGGAATCTGCTCTCCCGAGCGGGGTCAGCGATGGTGGCCATGATGGCGAAGGAATGCGGCGGCAAGAATAAAGCGAGCGTGGCGCCTGTCGTTGTGCTGTGCGAGACAGTCAAGTTCACGGCAAAGGCCGCGTTGGATAGTATTATTCTGAACGAGGTGGGTGACGCGGATGCGTTGGTGGAGGTCGAGGAGGTCGACATACTGTCTTCCACGAAACCCGCGGCAAATCCTGTGGAGGCCGGGAAAGGCGGCAAGAAGCAGCAGACCAACCAGAAAGACAAAGACGACGAGGATTCGGATGATAAGAGCTCGTCCCGAGGGCTGGAGGGATGGAAAGACCAACCGAACCTCTTCCTCCTGAATCTCATGTACGACGTCACTCCCGCCGAGTTCTTAGATCTGGTAGTTTGTGAGCTGGGCAGTCTGCCACCGCGAGCGGTGCCTGTGGTCAATGGAGTGCATGGAGATGATCAGGCTCTGGCTTGATCTGATGGTGGTGTTCATGCCCCCGGGCTTCTTCCATTCAATATCGGTGGTTTTAGTTCTTTGGCAGGATGACGGCCGGCAGTGTAGAATGCCTGGAAGACTTGTATTTTTCCTTCACTCGAATATGCCTGAATTCCTACGAATCTCCGTAGGCGGTAGCGGCTCGGGCACGTAATGGGCCAAGGATCTCTCGAGACGGGACGAAACGAGGCAAGGTTTTGAAGAAATTTCTCGATTTCCAGACTCACTTTCCGCGAATCCAGGTCTAGCATGCGATGCTTTTCGCAATAACTGCAGAATAGCACTGTTCACGGCCCATTTGACGGTTGGACTGCCCTCCGCCACGTGCTTGAATGCCCTTCTGCCCCGTGGCCAGCGCGATGAGAACAGAACGCCCTCGGCATCGGATCCAAACACCGTCTTGCGGCTCCATTGATTTTCTCCCCCGCAGAAATCTCAAGCCTCTCCCATCACCAACATCAAGACGTCGATTTTCAATCTAGCCGTATCTCGTGTACTGTCGGACAGATTTATCGGTGCTTCAGAAAAGCATGTCAGCCAGCGTCCGTCTCGGGAACTTTCTGTTTCACAGTTTCTCTGCTCGAACTGTGCGGTGGTCCGTACCTTGATGAATCCGATATCCTGGCTCTTCTCCCGGAAGCACTGACGGCAGATGTTCAGGCCGTACTTGCGGATCAGACCGGCTGTGTGGGTGCAAACTCGGCTAAAGCGCCCACAGTGTCAGTACAGATCTTGTTCTTCTAGCTTGCATATAAGAATGGTAGTCCTCCGATGATGTCGCGTATGATCACAACCCCGTCCAGCAGTGATGCATCTCCTTTGCTCGTGCCTCTTTACCCAAGTCGAACGTTTTGCCCGTTCGACCCATCCCTCCCAAGTGTGATCTCATCTCTTCTGGAACAAAGGACCTGACAATCCGGGCTGACACATCCTTGAACTCGGATGCGGTGGCGGGGGATGGAAACGTACCATGATCGCGAACCCTTGCCATAGGTTCGGGGCCGCGAGTACCAGACGCTCTCGTGAGACATGATTGAGGTTGCGCGTAGAGTGAGGACGGGCTCTGAATTTTTCTAATTGCCGCTGTGGTCGATGTTAGAGATCAGGTGGCTCAATCAGTTCGATCCCGAGGGGATGGATTGGGCGTGCGTGGCTTTGTGTGCTGGACGGTGTCTTGCAAGGGGGCGTTCTGGTGGCTAGACTCACATTTGGAACTGCGCAAAAGCTGGGACGTCAAGTGGTAGATTTCTCACGTTGAAATCGTGCCTGCGACGGTGAAGTTGAAAGTTCTCGGCCGCGGATTTCAGAATGTGGGATCCACATTGCCAAGAACATCGGAGCAGCACGTGATGACTAGGGTAGAGCAGAAGGCTCGGTCAGCAGGAGGGTGAGGGCTTATTCGTCGGGGTAGACGCCGGACGCTATGCTACGACGGCGAGCAGGATAAATGCCAGAGGCTCCTTGCCTTTGTCCGGCCGCATCAGAATCAGCTCGACTGCAATGTCACATTATTTAGAGCCCAGCATTTATCCCCGTGGTGCGCTGTCGCACAACTACAAGCGGATATCAGCTCTTCCTCCTTACACAGTACTTTGCCTGTGAATATCCTGTATGTGTGGCCAAGATTTATGCCATTCTCGCATCGCGCATTCGACAAGAGATGGGATTGGGAGGCAGGTCAGAAACCGCAGTCCACCATTCGAAGGGAAGTCGCTGTCCCTATTCTGAAGAACACACGGAGTAACCGGTAGTTCTTTTATTTTCGTTCTGATAACACCGTTCAGGATGATAGTCGCGGGAGAGGCTTTCTGTCAAGGACATAGTGACCACTCTCAGAAGCATGCAGTCCACCCTCCATTGTTCGAACCTCCACAATGTGGGAATAATCATCGGCACATATAACCGAGAAGCTTGTCATCAGCCGATATCAAGTGTACAACAGTCTGCCAATGAGTTCTCGGATCGATATGTAGTCCTTAATGTCAACTTGTACAGGAATTATGTCTGTGTTCCCGTCGCCGGTACAGCATCAGACTTTCGAAATACGAAACCATGTAATCTGGTCGGGCTCCAAACATTAGCCCTCGCCAAATTATAGTTCATCGTGCGATTGCCCGAAGTGCTTCGCCCATCAGAACGCCTGCCAGAACACCTGCCCTTCCCTCTCATTCCATTGTTGCTTGCGTTTCAGCTGCTCCTTCACTTTCTTCACAAATTCCGTACATTCAACAGGATAGGCCAGTATCATCTCCTTCGCCCATCCTTGGCGGCGATAGTCCTCCAGCGGCCATACACAGCCATAGCCTTCGTCGAACTCGCTGCCATCCGCCAATGTATCGAGATAGTCGATAATTTCGAGCCGAGCCTGGCATTCTGCCTGAAACTCTTGGTCCAAGAGTGTTTGGCGTGGCGAGGCAGGTTTCTTGCCTGGAAGAAGAGAATCTGCTTCAGATGAGGGGGGCTTCTTGGCGCTGCTGTTGCCGTGCCGGGCGATGAGTTTGAGGACCGAGTATGGTATTTTGACTAAGTGGATGGCGGAAAGTGTCAGTTGTCGGTTAGGAGCATGAATATGGATATAGGCATAGATGCAGGATAGTGCAGGGATACGACTGCCAAGTGCGTACATACATCTTGCGGTCTTGGGCGGAGTTTCATCTTTGGATGACTTGTTCGGAACCATTTTCAGGAGGTCGACGGCGTCGGAAAGTTCGTCCCACGTCACGGGTTCTGCAGGGGTGATAGCCATATCGTTGTCGTCGCCATTGTCTCCATTTTTAGATCCGTTGACGCCAGAGTCGGAGCTCTCGGAGTCGGTGGCATCTTTGTCGGTCCTGGGTATGCCGCCGGGATAGACCTGTACCGGCTGTCCTGGTGGCTTGGCCGTGCGTTCCATCGGTGCTCTCTTGTCCGCTACATCACCAATACTCTCGGGTGACTGTCGTGGAGGTGGCCAGACTCCACAGTGCAAGAACTCAGGAGGCCACCTTTCCACGACGAGAGATTCCGGAGTCTGCTGCCCTTCGGAAACTGTATGTGGTGTTGAGTTGCTACCGCGGCAATGATGCTGTGAGCAATCCGAGTGAATCATCTTCCCTACTAGTTTCGCATCAACTGTAGTATCCATTCTGTGTGTCGAATGAGTGTTAACTGAGCGTGTGTAAGTAAACAGGAATATTCTCAAGTCTTAGACAATATTGATCAGTGTTCAAATCGTAAGCATATAGAACCTAGCTAGTGCGTCGTGGTTGCGGCGTGGTCCCTTCCAAACGTTAATATGAAATGGGACGCATCCGTTGAGCAACGCCGTCGCATCCGAAGCGGTCATCAACTCACTACCCGGGAAGAAGGTTGCCCATGGAATGGACCCGACATGTGCAGGATAATCGCGGGGAAGTGCTGGCATGATCCATGGCTGTGCAGGGCTCGGCCATCACGGGAATGCACTGCGTAGACATGCAGGTACATAAACAGCACAAGGCATCTGAGATCGGCCAGTCAAGAGTGGGAGAGTGGAGGGTGGGAGGGCTTGTGAGCAGTGTAAAAGTGGTGTGACATGCTCTTGTTCATGTCTGGCTGGTTGTCGAAAGATGTCATTTGTCGAGAAGAACAACGAGATTGTGGTTCGACTACCGTGCGAGGCCCAGAAATATCGGGTTCCTGCTCGGGCTTCGCTGATTCTTGGCTGACTATTCTCTCACTTCCGTCCATGTGTCCATACCTCTACAGGGCGATATCGGTTGACTCGCCCGATTCAATTCTGGTAGAGTCCATTTCTGAGACATCACAGCATTGCATGACTTTGCGGTCTCCATCTCATGATTACCGACCCGAGCCATTTCACATTTTCCTCCAGAATGTCTCAGCACGGAGGATGGCAAGCATCATTTCGACAAAACAGGCAGGGCATCTTTGCTGTCCCTTGGCCAGTGAACATACCACCGAATCCTCCTCATCGCATTGAGCGTGTTAGTGAAAGGACTCCATCTTGCGTGACCATCAGCCAACAAATTCATGCAGATGTATAGATAAAGATTTTATCCAGCTCTGATCTGCTTCGATCTGCCCAGGCTCTGCTTTTCCCGAAAGTCAAGATCTTACAAGGTTTGAACAAGCACCTACCTACTATACTAAACACGTCCAATACAGTGATCAGTTCTGGAGACCAATTCTGTGATCATCTGTGATTTGTCTCTGACCTCTCTGCTTACTCACACTCAACCGTCCCCCCCCACAATGAGACGATGCACCTTCCTCGCCGCAGCAGTGGCTCTTCTCGGCCCAGTCGCGGCCTTCCCCATTGAAATTGACTCCGAACAACCTCACAACCTCCAGGGCCGTGCCCTGCCCAGCTACGATCTCGCGATTGGCGGCGGCCGCTTCGACCTGTCGGAGCTCCAGTCTTTCAGCCTCTTCTACGCCAACAGCAGCGCCTACATCGGCCAGATCAAGTACCAAGCGTACTCGGAACCGTTGATCGTTTCGGGCGCCCAGCACGGCATCGACACCCTGACATTCCAGTCCATCCACTCGTCCCCGACGGGCTGGCAACAGATGTATGTCACGCCGCGGCAATCGAAGCCCGTGGGCTTTACTACGCCTCACGCATCCCCGCCGCACGGTGTCCGCGTCGATGAATTCGGCTTCAACTGGAACAGAAGCGGGCTGCAGAACCATGGCAGGAACTTGTTCTACGCGTGCCAGGATGCGGGGGGCAAGTTGGCGAAGCTCCATAGTTATCAGATCTGGTGGATGGGAGATGGCTTCCCGAGCAGATGGTCGTGTAAGGGGCCTATCAACATCCGTGCCGCGGATGGGTGTGCGAGAAGTTTGTGAGCAGGCAAAGTGTCGTCGTGCCCGCAGCTGTGTATAATATCTGAACAGGAATACTAATGGTCTGGAATAGGAGGATGTACAGTACCTGTTAATGCGGGTGAAGAGGTAATGGTCAATCAATCATTGGCACTAAAAGTGTCAAGTTTGGCCTTGTACTCGGTCTTGTCGAGGCGCCTCGCTCATGACTTGTTGTTGGCTCTCCGCTGCCTCTCTTGAGCAGCAAATGCTACACTCGTACGCGGCATGTTACCCTCGAGACGGAGAACTCATCGTCTCCTGACACTGTTGCGTGGCCTTTTATGTTCTCTCGAATATCCCACTGTCTCCGTGATATCTGTGTTTCCTGTACGCTGTGTTGGCCAGCGACCAAGAAGAAACACAGACCACCCGCACGCGACCAGGTATTGATTGAAGTACTGCCTCTTTACCTGATCCGGCTACTCTATCACCCTCCAACACGAACATCACAATCCAGTAAAGTAGGCCCGCCAGTCATGCTCGTCCTTGAAGCCCAACATGCGCCGGATCTTCCTGTTGCTAATGGGCGCCTCCCGGTCGTCGAACTCCCTCATCTGCAGGACATGGGGATACAGCCGGCGCAGGAACTCGGCCGTATCCTCGCTCGGGTTCGTGATGGTGCTATTCACCGCGTTGAACACCTGGAACCCCAGCCCCGAAACCAGCAGCCCACAATGGCACATCCGCCCCAGGTCGCGCGCGTCCGTGTACGACCACCCATGCTGGAACCACTTCTCCGGCTCGCGCACGTACCCGCGGAACATGGCGCCGGTGTATTCGTCTGGCTCGAACACGCGGCCGATACGGAGGCAGTAGATGTCGATGCCAAAGCGGGCGGCGTAGCTGCGCCCGACCCGCTCGCCGCAGAGCTTGGACAGCGCGTACGGGTCCGTCGGGTTGGTGTCCAGGTCTTCGGTGACGGGGAAGCTGGCGTAGTCGAGGTGGCCCTGCCCGAAGGCGACGCCATACACGGTCACGCTGCTGGCGAGGATCACCTTCTTGATCCCCAGCTTACAGGCGGCTTCGACGACGTTGTGCGTGCCCAGCACGTTGATGCGGAAGGTCTCCCCGTCGCTGACGACCATGGGCTTGTTGATCCCGGCGAAGTGGATCACCGCGTCGACGGGGCGGGGCGGATCTGCCGTCGGGAAAGGCTCCCCCAGCGTCATGTGCGTGTTGAGGCTGCTGAAGACTTGCCCACTGTCCGTGAGGTCGCATTTAATCGTGTGTACGGTCTGGAGGGCCGAGAGGGGCGGGTCGCCTGATGTGGTGGACGAGAGGTCCACCAGGTCGAGGTTGATGATTTGATGGCCGTGCTGGAGGAGGGCTTGGATCACATGCCGGCCGACTTTGCCGGAGCCGCCTGTGAATGCGACTCGGAGGCCGGGCATGGTTCACTCACGGGAGGGGATGTATGGGGCAGAGATGGAGATGGAGACGGAGATTGTGAAGTGAGGTATCACATGTGCTCTGAAACATAAAATGGATGGGAAAGAGTACGGGGACACGAGTACACGGTCCTCCTCATGCTGACAAAGTCGAGGTCGATGCAAGGCTCTGCCATGCAGATGGGATGTATGGCTAAAGGCCGAGAAGTCGTGCCTGAGCCTTTTGGTCTTCCCTCTTTGTCTTCATTCACAACACCAACTTTTGTCAACTTTAGATGATGGGATCCGTTTGAGATGCTGGGGGATCCCGTCTCGGCCCCCTTCTATGTACTCGAAATGTTCAGTTGGGCGCCTCCTGTGATGCTGTCTTGCGTTGTAATAATGCATCGCTGCCCACTTCGTTCGGAGGCCTGGTGGAAGGTCGACTTGCTGTCACTTCCTCTGGACATAAAAACGCCGTCCCTCGCTCGCGACATGGTTCCTCCTACTCTACGGGCCCCTCGAATGTCAAGAAGGAGAGCGCGGGTGAGGTGCTTAGCGAAGCCTTGGCGGAAGTCCTGGTCAAGTTAGGCGATCAGCCCCGCGGCATCAAGCACCTGGGCTTCACGCGCGACAGTATTGACGACATGGTCGAGGGGACGCTGCCCCAGAAGAGAGTGTTGATGTTGGCGCCGAATTTGAGCGAGGAGGTCAATGCTGAGAGGGAGCACTTGAGGGGGACTGTTTGAGCAAGGCGCTGGAATATTGACGAACCCTTCTATGTTTGGTTGGGCTGGGACCGAAATTGCATATTCTGTTGATGGGCCTGGACGTTCGTGGATGGAAAAACACGCATTCATGGCCCTATTTGCCTCCCATTTGCGCTAATTTCCTCCGAGACTTGTGCATTGATCTCCCATTACTTTCATATCTTGAACTTCGCTTTTCTCTGATAGTGCTGGGAGTAGTTAGAATGCTGGTGATGCCTGTCGTGCTGCTGCCGATAGCCTCCTTACCACCAAAATGGGCATCTCTCATAAAACTCGCTTTACTGAATAGAGCACTTTAGTCTATTATACTCCTCATCGTCGTCGTCGTCGTCGTCGTTCCCCTCCTCTTCCTCTTCTTCTTCCTCCTCTTTTTCCTCCTCCGCACCCTCGTCGTCGTTGATGGCACACGTATGGCTCTCAATAGCGCCAGCCTCCTGCAGCATCCGCACAATCGTCTCATGGCCATTTCTGGACGCTTCCTGCAAAGCAGTCCCATACAACCAATATCTACTTTGCACGGCTGGAGTATTGACATCCGATTTAGCATCCAGCAGCATCTGCACAATCGCCTTATAGCCATTTTTAGAGGCTTCTTGCAAAGCAGTGCCACACACTCCGTATTTGGCATGTACTGCTGGCGCGTTAACAGTTGCTCCCGCAACTAGCAGCATCTGCACAATCGTCTCATGACCTTTCTTTGAGGCTTCTTGCAAGGCAGTGCCACATATTTCACCGTCCCAGCTAAGTACTGCTGGCGCATTGACGTCCGCTCCGGTGTCCAGCAGCATCCGCACTACTCTCTCATACCCGTGCCTCGATGCTTCTTGCAAGGCGGTGCCCCATTTGTACTTTTTGAGCGTGCCATCATGTAAATAGTACACTCCATTTGGTGCTGGTGCATTAACGTCTGCTCCAGCATGCAGCAGCATATGCACTACCGCTTCATGACCCTGCCGTGACGCTTCCTGCAAGGCAGTGCCCTTCTTGATAGCCTTGTCACCGAGATAATTTGGACTATCCGCACCTGCCGCGTTGACATCTGCTTTGGCTTCCAGTAGCATCTGTACTATGGTGTCGTCACCAGATATTGATGCTTCTTGTAACGCAGTACTGTGAGATCCAAATGCTGGCGCATTGACATCTGCTCCGGCGACCAGCAGCATCCGTGCCACAGTATCATTGCCGTCTTTCAATGCTTCTTGTAGTGCAGTACCGTACGGCCCAATTGCTGGCGCATTGACATCCGCCCCGGCATCTAGGAGCAATCGTATTATGGTACTACTGCCGTCTCTCACCGCTTCCTGTAACGCTGTACAGCCCCGTCTAGTTGGCGCATTTACATTCGCTCCGGCATCTAGTAGAATTTGTACAATTGATCCATGGCCGCGTTGTAATGCCTGTTGTAGCGCAGTTCCGTGGTATCCGGTTACTGGAGCATTGACATCAGCTCCGGCTTCCAGCAACAGCTTTACCACCGTGATATGGCCATATTGTGATGCTTCCTGTAACGGAGTATTGTATCGTCCAGCTGCTGGCGTATTGACATCAGCTCCCGCATCCAGTAGCAGTCGAACCATTTCCAAGTTCTCGATCCCGGACCCTACCACTCTCTGTAACGGAGAGGGAATAGGGTAGTCTTTCTTTCTCCAAGGATTAACATTGGCTCGAGCGTTTAGCAGCAATATCCGGACCACTGTCGCATGGCCATTTTCCAGTGCCGCGTCTAGCGGAGTGCGCCCCGAATCGTCGCTCAAATTCACATCTGCCTTAGCGTCCACCAACATTCTGATCATCTTCTCATTGCCTAGTGCAGATGCAACGTGTAGGGCGGTTTTCCTTGGCCACCGTCCTCCCTGCGCATTCACATCGTCCTTTCGGCTTAATAAGTTTTCCATGACTCCCGGTATGCCTAATAGCGACGCATAGTAAATTGGCCAAGGTACTTCACGTTCTGGCAACAGTGGCTGAAAACCAGTCCCTGGTGACTCCGGATCGCAAAGCCGTAGCCACGATAGCAAAAAGCCGTCCTCTGCCGTCAAAAGCCTTGACGCAAGATCGAGGCACGCAGCATCAGCATCAGCCATGTTCGGGATAGTTTGTAGGTGCTCCCACCAATACCTCGCCGCAAATGCCGATAGCGGGTACTGCCTGACGAGTTCTTCAGTAAGAGGTCCATCTTGAAACACATGGAGCAAATAGTGCAAACAGCTTTCTGCGATCATGACATGGCAGACCTGCGGTCGAAAATCCAGGCTGCAGATACAACGGCCAGATAAGAGAAACTCCTCGACAGAAAAATGTGCAAGCTGGATCCGGATTTTGTCAGTAGCTTTGCTGTTGTGGAATTTGGCCCTGCTATGCGATGTATCTTCTAAATTTCTGTCTTCGCGATAGTCGTGATATTCGATAGGGTGAAGATCAATCAAGCTGGAACAAGCGACCATTATATCCATAGGATCAGGGAGTCGGCCCTTCTCCGGATCAAACCCTCCTCTTTCTCCAGTTTCTATGGCAAGAACTTCAACCATTTCTGATAGGAGTAGAGGCCGCTTCGCGAAACAAAGCCACTGCAAAGCCTTGACGGCGTTCCCAAGTTGACCGATCGATTCGAGATTTCGCAGGATTTGAGCGTAAGTCTCGTCGAGTGTCCTTGGTAGAGAAGACAAGACGTTGTCAATGTCTTTCTCTTTGATGCACAGTTGAATAGACTCGAGCTGGCAAAATACCCAACGAAACCTAGGCCATAGTCAGCGCGATACTGACAATAAAGCAGAATTTTATCCATACATGCCACTGGCCTTGTCCGATAACGCAGTCATAATTTTAGTTCGAATCGATTCTGACCACTTCTTTAGCCTGCTGTCTATCGCAATCCGGTCGCGGACGTAGATACGTATGTCCGCATCCACAGCTGAGCTTGGAATATGGACTTTGTACTTCGCGATTGGAACCAGCCTGTCTTCTATGTCTCTCTCTCGGCGGCTTGTGGCTAAGATGCGGAGGGTTTGTGGGGTTGAGTCAAGTATTTTTTCGATGAAGGTGAGCAGTTCCTCGCGGTTGGTACATTCATCCAGAGCATCCAAGACGATATACTTGTGTCCTGGACGAGGCATCGCCCTTTCGAAGAGGAAGCGTAAACTTTCCACTGCAGGTTGCTGTTGTCCTCTATTACATTTCCAGTACAATTCTATGAGATCCTCAGTGAGTTTGTCGTGCTGCAGTGCAAACTGGAATAGCAGCGATCGAATCGCTTTATCGGAGGACTGTTTCTCCGCATTCTTGAAATCGAAATAGAAGTAGCTCACCAATATGCTGGGATCAGAGTCCTTAAGCTGGAGAATATGACCTAACGATGCGGCGCTCAAAATTGTCTTACCGCAACCCGGACTTCCATGGAGCCACATCAACGAGGATGCTGAATTCTTCCAGTCTGCAAACTGTTGACCTTTGAGGAACCACTGCCCCGTCCCTGGATGTCGTTTCTGTCGAGCAGCTTGATAATTTGTGGACGGGTCTGGAATGTTCAACCAATGTGAGATGTTATGCAGTAAGTCGGATTGCGCGAGAGTTTTAAGTATTTGCACACCGTGATGAATCCGATCCACCCCATCGTGAATTTCGTTAACGCTGGTCTGAATCTGGTCGACCTCATTGTGGATCTGGTCCACTCCATCGTGAATTTCGTTGACGTTGCTATGAATCTGGTCGACTTCGTTGTGAACCCGGTTTACCCCATCGTGGATTTGCTCATTCTGCTCCTGTACCAATCTCATGTCATCATGGATCGTCCTTGTCAAGGTACTTCTTTTGTTAGTGACTCCTGAACATGAACAGGGTGCTATACCCACATCAAATCATTTGTTAGGGCACAGTTTATGAGGGTTTTTAACCGCTCCATACGCGCCAAGGCACCGTCCACTTGATTTTTTGTAAAGTTCCACAACAGAGTCGATTTAATCTGGTCTCTTCTCCGAGTCCCCGAAAGTTGTAGTTCTCTCACCAGATCTTTGAGGACTTCTTTGAATTGATCCAGCGGGCCATTCGGAACTCCCAAGAGTTTTACTTGATTGAACCACGGATCGTCTGATCGGGCTGTTTCAACTCGAAAGCGTAAGGCGAGTAAGAGACCATACAGATTACCAACCTCGACTGCCACTTGAGCCTGCTCCGCAGTCGCATTTTTGGCGTTATTGAAGAAGCTAGTGATGGCGGATGTGAGCTGCAGTACGGCAATGATGCTCGCCGTGAGCGAGAGAGGATCCATCACAAGGCTAACTCGTTCGATTGAGAAGTGACGCTTTGGACAGGCGGATTGTTAATGTATCAGAGGAAGCGGGATGACTCTGGATGACGACAATGGATCTTGTCCTTCCAGGTCTCAGATGTGATACATTCAAGTAATCAAGTCCGGTAGTTTACCATGAGGCTGTGATCATTTCTCAGACACGTGGTAGAGCGGGACTGGGACAGCTCGCACCACTTCCCTATTCCAGCCCCGCATACCACGTGTCATGGTGTCTTTGGACTCGAAGTACGACGCGGTTCGAGAGAGGCTGCTGAGGCTGAGACTAAGACCGGTGCCCACGCGAAGTGGTCGCTGTCTGACGCTGCAACTCATAAGGAAGTCGTGGATAAAGAGAACTTCAACAAGATACACAGTTACCAAGATCTTAGAGGCTATTATCATTAAACATAATCAAGCTTCTTGGAGCGATCTTTTTAAACAGGTGTCAGGAAGAGGTTTCCAGCCCCTGGGGATCGCCCAAAAAGATTGAGAATCATGGCAATTCATGCCTGATCTTGGACCTCTTAGCTTATATGCCTGTCTGAACCCCGCGAGCCAGGTGACAAAAAAGTTGGCACACTTTCGTGGTCAGACCAGATTAACCACCAGATAGACCATACTTCTATACTATTTTTCAACCAATCTTTCTGAGATGATGCTACATATTGTTATTATACACAAGTAGTGTACACAGTCTAGAATAGACTCATACAATTATATACAGTAGCTAGCACCAAAATTGTTGAGCGCCAGCGGAGAGTAACCTAGATCTCTACTTTGTCATTATTTAGGTGTGCCACTTATTTTGTCACCTGGCTTGCCCGTTCATGACAAAAAGATTCCTTTAATTTTTTGATTGGTCGGCGCGCTGAGCGCGCCTGCGCTTACTAAATCAAGCCTGAGATGTTGGATTCTCGACTTGTTCACCTCGAAGTAGATCCTCCTGACTCTGTATGTATTAATCCCATCAACCACTATTTCCTTTTCACCATGTCGCGCGACTCCTCCGCCACCTACATCCACCTGCGCTCCTCGCGGCTGGCCGACGTGTTCGAGGAATTCTGCCGCCCGCCGTCCTCCACGGTCTTCGCCCCCGCCGGCTCAACCACAACCCAGCCCCAACAATCCGGCAGCGGCGGCACAACCGCCAACGCCAACAGCAGCACGCGAGGCACGCTCGCGGATGGAAGCGGCATGGTCGCCCTCCCGGGCCACTACCTCCCGTTCGAGGAGATCGCGCTGCCCCCGCATCTAATGCCCATCAATCCCGAGGACGAGGACGATGTCGTGCCGGACATGCACGCCGCGTTTGGGATCAATCGCGCGTTGAACCAGAATTCGGCCGCGTCGGGGATGGGCGCGGCCTCTGTGGCTGCCGCCACGGCGGGTGGGGTCGGCGGGAGTGGTGGGGCGATGGGCAGTGGTGAACCGACCGGGGAGGCGAGTCACGCCGGAGTCATGAGGGAGCCGATTTGGAGGGATCTGGGCTTGGACGGCTTGATGGCGGATGTGCCGCGCAATCGCAACACCGCTATCGAGCATGGAGAGATGGGGAGGAGGAGAGAAGGCCATCGAACAGGGTTGCTCCTCTTGCGGTGAGGATAGGAGAAGACGCGAAAAGATTGCCGAAGCCGCAAACATGAAGCGACCAAGGGTAAAACGGCCATGATCTGCGAGGAAGACCAGCAAATTATTATGGCATGGTTCGTTATCTTTACAGCATGATTGCCGCCCAAGACGTGCTTGGAATTTACACCGCCCAATCCACTAGTGGTGAGGCTGCCCGCCGGGCTTGTGACTATATCCTTACGACGTCGACCCGAGCGCGCTCGAACACGTCATGTGTGACAGTCCGAGCTGACTTCTCCTCCTCAGACAAGATACGCGGATGCAGTGAGATTTGGGAATATGTGCCGGCCGCCTTGCGTTTGGAAAGCTGGCCCGGGTTGATCACCATAACGCTGTCGACGACCTGCAATACCATGTCAGAACCGATGCAGAAGATTTCAGTCGGATACTGGACCTCAAGCATACCTTTATAGACGGGGTCAACATGCTCGGCAAGATGAGCACATCAGGCTTGACTTGCATCCATTCACCAAGCTTATAAAACCCAAGATCTAGGCATGCGCCCGTGGCTTTTACGATGCCGTTGCTGGACAACTTATCTCTCGACGTGGGCGGGTAAAGAGGGAAAAAATGCCGCTGGTCAATCAGGTAGCCGGGCAACCTCGTCAATAGATCAGGCGCCGGACCATGTGCCAGTTGCTCTCGACTAAGTTCGTATAGAATGTCTTGCGAGGAGACGGCGAAGACGACCTCGTTCAACGAGATGAACGAAGGATTGGGGAGCATGGTGACTTGTTTTGGGAGAGCAAGGTCCTTCTTTACAAATCGTGCTTGTGGCCAGCTGACGTGTTTGTTCAAAGCGTCCCGAACGCTGGGGATCATGACGATGGTGATGCTCGGTACAGCCGAGCAAAGGCGTTGGAGAGGCGCAGATATCCATATCCGGAACAATGCAGCCAGAGAAGCTTCGTGGTCTAGGCCTCGCACATCAGGCAGTTCAAAATCTCCTGAAGCAAGCATTGGGTGCTCGATGTCAAGGAATGGGCCACTCAGTATAAGAGCATCTGCCATTGATTCCTCAGCCCTGTCACACAACGCCTGTAAAGGTTCGTAGTCGAGGTTGTCTTCGGCGGTGAACGGACCAGAGGCGACAATAATGTTGAGAGGTGACGATGTTGAATCCTCCGAGACTTCTAGTCTCTCATTGATCGCCTCTATATTGTTCGGCAGCGAAGTGGGCATAGGAAGCTTCGGTATCGAGAGCACTTCCTTGACGGTGAAGTAGAGTCCAGAAGCATTTGTGCCTCGCAACGCAACGATTTGGCCTGGGAAGAATTGGTAGGATGGAAGCGCATCAACTTTCAGCGGCACACGGAGTCCTGCCCCCATTCGTCTCGACATCTCCAGCACTAGTGATGCTGCATTCAATTTGCCTTCCGCGGTGTCGCATGCGATCCTCCCCACAGCAACAATCTCACTGGTACTTTGCGCAGCAGCATTACCGAAAGAGGAGTCTTCGAGGTTGTGGGCCTTCTGAATGAGGGCCAGGAAATTGTCAATGCGCTCGTCAAGCACTTCTGATGCATCCGAAAGATGCATTGCCATCGGCCTGTATTCGAATTTCTTGTAATCTGTCCCCGAAACCAGTTTCAGGCGTGCTTGGGAGAAGGGGGCAATGGGTGCTTCAGCGGTGGAGAGGTGCTCGTTGAGTGTTTCGATAGTCTGACCTGGATTCTGCCGCTCCGAGAAGGGTATACCTGCGGGTCCTTCTGTCTTCCCATCTTTACTCGGAGTCTTCTTCGTGTCAGGTCGACTGACCTTCCGGGGCATCGGAGTGTCGAACTCGGATTTTCGCTTAATGCTTCCATTTCGTCGTGGGAGCGCATTGGGCGTGAGTTCATCAAGCCTATCTCTGTCAGGATTCCTTGATAATACAACAACAGATGCGGGGTTGTATCATACATGCCAAAGACATCCGCTTTTCCTCCAGTCCGAGGAGTGGCGTGCACGTTACCTTTCCTTTCTTGCTTCACTGCAGATTTGGGTCCTGATTGCTGTGCCCGTTCTCCTCTCTCGACCGAGTCTTGTACGTCTTTCGCAAACATGCGCGCTGTCTCGAGATCCAATTTGGTCTCCTCGCTGCCCATCTTCAAACAGTAGACCTCCCATTTTATAAACAACTCGTCTGCGGTTAGGGAGTGGACTCTGAGTACGGATTGCAGGACGTCCAGGATGTCAGGAGCCAGTCCATTGCCTGTAGGGTCGAAGCGTGCATTGAGATTCTCTTTCACTTCTGTCATATTGGCTGATACTTTGCGGGCTTGAGGGTCGTCGGGAAAGACGCTGTGCTTGATCAAGACTGATTGCGAAATGTGAAGTTGACGCGACTCTCCGACGCGTTTAATTGCCAAGATCTGGCGTGGTGAGCTAGCTGCTTCAGGGCTGGCGTATAACCACCACATCCGCCTAGAGAAATATTTCAGGTGTGACATCAAGCCGACACGCCCAACCGCAGTCCTGCCAGAACGTCCTGGTAACGCCAGCTGCAATGCCATGCGACTGCGTGCGGATACCTCTCCATCGATGGAAGCGGATCGCCTGCAGGATGGTGGTGGCAATCGGCAGCAAGAGAGTAACTTGCGAGCTCTTGATGAAAAATACACTGACACTAACTCCAGCTCAGCCTTTGAATCATGTGTGGTTGAAGATTGTAGGCGCAACAGCCACTCTCACTCATGGTGCCTTAAATCAAGTCGATCTTCACCAATCGCGATATGGAATAATTTAGATTCTCGATTGTCCAGAAGATAGTGCTCGCTCAGTTTCCTTCCTTAATGCCCAAAAGCACCGTCATCCCTCTCCAGATCGGCTTCCTCTTCGGAGGTTTATCTCGAAGTGATCCCGGCCAATTCCCCTCTCCGATCTCGCCCATTTCCACATGGTCTCCTTCCATCTACTCCTCCTGCTCCCCTTTACCTGCGAAGCCGACGGTCGCCTCGAATTCCGATTACCCGAACATGTAATGAAATCTTTACACTCGCTCCAACTAATTGATAGGTAGATACAGAAATTGCCGAAACCGTGCAGCGGAACGCAGGCGGCGGAAGATAGATAGAGGCCATAGATTGCCTTTTCTGGCGCGGCGATGTTGTAGACCCGATTAACGCTTATAGGGACCTGTGAACATTATTATATTAGCATTATCTATACTAGTGCCAAAGTCCACACTTGGAGCCATGTACGTCGGACCCGTCCTGAGTTAGAAAACGAGCTTTGCAAAGCGCCGCGATACGGGGAAGAAGTTGGATGGCTAGAACGTACCCAAGTTACAAACAAAACGAGCGTGCAGAGAAGAGCAAACTTTGCATACTTCCAGTGGATCCTGTCAAATCGGGAGGACGACCTTCGCGAGGCAATCTGTTCGTTGTTCTGCAGTATTGGTTGATCGGAAGCCGAGCGGTCGAGGGTACCAACGGGAGAGGTAGGGTTCCACGTACCCAACGGTGAGGAGGAAGTCGAGGTTTGGTATAGGGGCTCCTGTGGGTAGGAGCCTACTTGTAGCTGCCGCTCTAGGTCTAGCACCTCACGCGACTGGATCGGTGCGAGCGGTGAAAGGGGTTCGAGACCCTTGAACTGAGGTGACGGTAGCTGAGAGTTCTGCTCACTGTTCGAGGTCGTGGCGACAGATCGTCCTGACTCTCTACTAACAGTGGGCGCCATAACAGCTCGCGCGAAGCTTGAGAAGCGGCGTTCTCGTGGCAGAGGAAAGCCGTCGGGGCCTACAACAGGCTCCTCGCCGTGTAGAGCAGATTTGGCTTTAGCGGACTTGACGCTTTTACGGACTCGAAGGATCTGCTTGCCGCTAAGAGCGAGAAAGAAGATGGCGATAGAAACGAAACACCTGGCCTAGTCAAAATCGACGTCCTTGACAAGGCTCCCTGACAGTCAAACTCACCATATTGGCACGAAGAAGGCCACCAGCCGGATGATCGCGGACTCCTTAGCAATCCAACACCAAAGCGTCGCTGGGCCGTAGACGGTCTTGCCGTCCGGCCTCCAGAATAGGTAGGTGAAAGCTTGGATAAATGGTAAGATGAACGCCAGCAAAACGGCAACAAAGTCGATCTTTTTCAACTCGGTCGCATTCCGTTTGGTTCGAACAGTGAGAAAGACGTTAAACGCCATTATCATCACCTATAGTACTGATTAGATCAACTGGTCAAGTACTCCGTGCAGACGGATTCATAGGGCTAGAGCGCACGAGTAGTGGGTCTGTCATCAAGAACCAAGTGAGAAGGAACCCTTGAGTCTGACACCAAGCGGAATTCCTTCCAGCGTGAATGGGCGACTGTGCCCAACTGTACGAAAGGCATCCAAAAAAGTTGGCGATGGCAATGGAAAACGCAAGCCGGTTGACAGGTTTCCGGAGCGGCGGATAACTGAGGAAACTGGTTATCGTGAACGCCGAGCCCGCCAAGGACAGGCATGATGATATTCTGGCAGCAATTTGGAAATCTCGCAGCTGCTCGGGGGAGAAAGGCTGGGTTGGTTGTTGGGACATCTCAGTTTCGGCATTGTGTCTCCACGCGGCTCGAGGATATAGGACTCTGTGCGACTAAGTCCGTCGTCGAATACAGTCTACAAGCTGCAAGAATGGGGTCATTGGCGCGTCTCGTGCGCCAGAGGGGCTGGCGACTCGATTTGGCTGGTACTTTCGTGGTGCAACTGTTTTTAATCGATTGTAGCAGATGTTCTTGCAGTGTGAAGGTATAGGAAGTGCTCGCCTGAAGGGGAAATAAGGATGGGGAAGGAGAGCCCACCAGAGCAGTGCGCCTTAAGGAGTGATGGCTGGGCTGGCTTGATGAGTTAATCATGGGGACCCTTCGGGCTTGGCGGGAGTCGGTTGTGATAGCCAGAAGTTCACAGAGGTGTGAAGGTTTGACCATGCTGACATGCTCGACAAGTTAGTGGATAGAATTGGGCGGGATGTTGCCTGCTTTGTCTACAGCGTGTAGGAGAGCAGTGGCCAGAGCGACGCCGGCATTCGCGAGCAGAGAGGCTACTGCAGTAAGCCGCGCGCTCTCCTTTCCCTCTTCAGGACTTATTGTGAGGTTCGCTGATTAAGGCAATGCATGCACGAGGAGATTTTGAGCAGCCCTACCTCGTAAACCGACCTAAGCGAGGTCCTGAGGGGAGCTGAAAGGAGGATACGGGGAAGCGAGATTTGGAGGCTGTCTTCGAGCTCTGGTGACTCGCCACGGCAGGCTTTTCCAATTGAACCCCGTACACGTGAGGAAGTGGCAGGAAAGTCGAAATGGATGGAAGACATTGTTGCCCCCCTAGCGCACCTGGACAGACACGATCACTGTAAACATAAGAGCGCGATGGGGTATTGTTGAGGACTCCGAGCTCGAGAACATGCGAATAGATATCGTGGTTGAAGCTCCAGCCACAGCGCGGGGATCAACGTACAAGGTAACAGAGCAATCCTTGGCATCACGATCCATTTACCGCGAGACAATCCGCTGCGCGAGCAATCTCGAGGGCCGTGTCGCGGTGCGTAGTCACGATGCGGCTCCTCTGCCAAAGCATTCACCTTCATGCCAGAAGACCTGAGGTCGACACACTGGCTCTGACATCAATTCGGCATATCGAGAGGGTTACCCTACATAGGCCAAAGGTGTTCTATCTCATTGTGTATATAAAGGGAGAACTTCGGGCATTGATGAGAAGGCACTGGGTTCCAGGACAACGAGCATAAGAAGATTGCAATCTACCGGAGGCTGTAATCGATAAAATGAGATTGTGTTCCTTGTGCAAATGGTCGTCCTAGCGAGCCAACGCGCTTACATAATCCGGCGGTGAAATTGGATTTCATCAGGCTGCCCGGCACAGGGGCTTCCGTCGCGGCTTCTTACTTTCCCCAACGCAGTAATGTGAGCTTTCATCATCCAACGGTCTGCCAGGCCACTTGCTCGTTCTTTGCCATCTCCCAATCAAGAACGCCGCAAGATGTCTGCAGAGGTGGCAAGCAATCCGACAGCACCCAATGGGTCTGCCGATCCTGAAAAGGCGGCTGCCGACCTCGCGACACGGGTTGAGCAGGTGAAGATCGAGGACGACACAGCTCAGGCGGTGGATATACCTGTGGCTGATTTCAAGAATGAGAATGAGACTGCGGTCACATCCAATGGGCCCCAAGCAAAGACACAACCCGAGATCGCGTCATCTGCTTCGAAGCTGAACCTCCCTCGAACCGCCGCCGATGGACTAATCAAGACGCCACTAGCAGAGCCTTTGGAGACCTCGAAGCCCGCTCCGAGGCCAGAATTGACGGCGGAGCAAGAGACAAAATATGCCGCACTGCACAAGAGTGTGTCCACGTGGACCGAGATACCAGAAACTTCGGCGAAGGCGTCTAAGACCACATCCTTGACAGACTCAGAGCGCATGTTCCTGACTCGAGAATGTCTCCTCCGCTACCTGAGGGCTACAAACTGGAACGTGGCACAAGCAGAGACAAGGCTTAGAAATACACTGGTCTGGCGACGCGAGTATGGCCTCGAGAAACACACGAAGGACTATATCTCTATCGAGAATGCCACTGGCAAGCAACTGATTCTTGGATGGGACATCGAAGGCCGGACATGCCAGTACATGCGGCCGTCCAAACAGAACACCGAGCGGAGCGACAGGCAGATTCAGCATTTGGTGTTCATGCTTGAGCGATCGATCGATCTGATGCCACCCGGACAGGAGACTCTGGCGCTGCTCATCAACTTTGCAGAGACCAAGTCCGGCCAAGGGGCGACCTTGTCGCAGGGCAAACAGACTCTCAATATTTTACAGAACCACTATCCGGAACGCCTTGGGCGGGCTTTGGTGACCAATGTGCCCTTCTACATCTGGGGCTTCTTCAAGCTGATTACTCCATTCATCGACCCTTTGACGCGAGAAAAAATCAAGTTCAACGAGGATTCAGGGATCCATGTACCCCGAGAGCAGCTGCTGAAGGAGAGCGGCGGATTGGTGGAATTTGAGTACGACCATGAGATCTACTGGCCAGCCCTCAATGACTTGTGTGAGCTGAAGCGGGAGGAGTACCGGGCTCGCTGGGAGAAAGGTGGAAAGAGGATTGGAGAGTACGAAGGGTATCTCAAGGGAGCAAACGAGAAGTCGTTGGCTGAGCGGGAGACGGAAGCGGGCCAGTCATCTGCCTAAAGGAATACTAATATTGATTGGCGGCGTCCATGGCGGTTCAAGCGATTGAATAGATCAGGCACAGGCACCGAGGACTGGATAGATGATAGGAACAGGAACAGGAACAGGCATCTTGTCTTGTGACCTCCAGTTGACTGCTCTCGGCTGATTTTCACATGCTATTTTAGCTTCTGATTAGCCCGCCGATTCTTCTTCAGCCACCCACCCCTCCCCCCATTTCGATTCGGATTAATCCTCCGGATTGGCAGCCCTGCAATCTTGGACGGGAGCAACGGGACATGGCGTGCAGAGTACGAGGACCGACGCAGTGTGTGTACTTTCTGCTTGCAGAATAAGGCTTCTTGCATACGTAGTGGGCTCAAAGGTCCGCTCGTTGTGTGACCGACGATCACTTCACCTTGACTTCACTTTCTCGCCTCAACCCGCCCTGCGCTACCCACTTTCCTCTCCCACCTCCAGATTTGACTTGAGCCGACTGCCCGCTTCCCACGTTTTCTCCCCACTCTTCCTCGTCCCCCGTCCCTCCTCCGTTGTCCTTTGTCCCAGGCAAAAGCAAAAAGCAAATCTGCGGTCACGCGCGCAGGAGCAAAACGGTTGTCAAACACAAAGCCATGCAGTGTGGTCGATCGCTATGTCAGAAGATACAGAGGTGACACCGGCGCAGACGCCTACCCCGCCACATGGCCAGTCCACCGGCCCTCAGCGCACACGCTCCCAACATAACACTACCCCTCCCTCTCATGCCAGTAACGATGCCCAAGCCACATTTGTGCGCCCGTCAGATCTCCTCCGCCCGAAGCCCGCGCTGCAACCTTCAGCACCTTCACGGCCGCAGCCTGAACGTCAGATAGACCGAGATGAAAGAGCCGGGCTACAAGCGTGTCGCGACTTCCTCCGCGCGCGCAAGTGCTACGATGTGCTGCCACTGAGTTTTCGACTCATAGAGCTGGACGTCGGGCTTACGGTCAAGGAAAGTCTGCAGATTATGGTACAATGTGGTATGTCTCGAGAGGCAAGACCGGGTGGGTGGAATGAGGCTGTTGAACTGACTTGTTATTGAAAGGCATCGTCTCTGCGCCGCTATGGGATTCGACTACCTCCACATACGCCGGCCTCTTGACGGTGAACGACTACCTCAACGTCGTGAGATACTATAACCTCCACGCCGACAGACTAAAGGACGTGGATAAACTTATTCTCAGCGACTTGAAAGGTACGCTCTCTATCCCTGTCTGCGGTCGATTCGCACCCGGATCTCACTCGCTCGCTCACTTACCCATACTGTGCTAGACGTTGAGAAAGTCCTCAATGTCAGAGCGCCCGAAACCGTCAGTGCCTCTCCAGAAGCAATCCTCTACGACGCCCTTCGGAAACAACTCGTCTCCCGAGCTCGCCGCATACCCCTCGTATCCTACGACTCCGACACACAACGCACCATGGTCACGTCGGTAATAACACAATATCGCATCCTCAAGTTTATTGCCATGAACGTGAAAGAAACCGACATGCTGAAGAAACCTCTTGCGGTTATCAAGTTGGGAACGTACACGGAGATTGTGAGGTGCAGTATGGATAGCAGTGTGTTGGACGTGGTTGACATCATGGTCACCAAGAATATTAGTTCCGTGCCTGTGGTAACAACGGAGGGTAAGCAACCCCTCCATCCCTTCAAGCGCTCGCCAAAACTATGTCTTGCTAACGTGTGTATTTGATAGGCGTCCTCCTCAATGTCTTCGAAGCTGTCGACGTGATCGAAATCCTCAAGTCCGGCGACTACGGCAATCTGACCTGGACCGTCGGGCGTGCTCTTAGTGCTCGCTCCGCCACACACCCGGGCATATACTGCTGCAGCATCGATGACGGCCTAGACACCATCTTTGAAACGATCAAGAAGAGCCGCGTGCATCGCATGATGGTCGTGGATGACTCCAACGTGCTCAAAGGTATCTTGAGTTTGAGTGACATTTTGCATTATTTGCTCGTGGACGGAGAAGATCACGGCCATGTCGAAGGGAAGATGACTTATGGGGCGTGAGTCTCACAATCAGTGGCAGATATAAGGACCAGATTCGAAAAATCAGATGCCAAAGCACAGGCAAGATACGGTGTGCTCAGAGTCCAGCCGCAAACAGAAGGCGTTCAAAAGGTCGAGTTGGGATTGACGGAATCTAGCGATCCGTAGGGTTTGTCGGAATTGGAAGGATACCAGCATAGGGATCCAACAGGAGCATAGCCCGGCGTTTCCAGATAATGGTGCGGATATCACGGACTGGCTTAAGGGTAGGTCGATGGACGGATGGACGACCCTGAATCTGCTTCATAGAAGCTTGGGGAAGGCAGGGAGCAGAATACCGTCAGAGGTAAATGAAGCATGCTGTTGTGGCTGATAGAAACAGACTCCAGAAGCCCGTTGCTAGGAAAAAATGTTAATACATATTCCGATACTGTGGAGTTTTGCTCACGATCTCATGCGAGCAGCGGAGGGGGAAATGATGTTCCCAAGCATGGATCACATTATTCCACACTGCCGCTTGAAGCCATTCAAGAGGCCACTATGATTCGTAGTACACGAGCAACCGGACACAGCATCATTCGAAGTTCCTGAATGAGTAGGGATTCCATTATGACTATGAGGCAATACTGTCTCCCTCGATGTCACAGAGTTAGGATATCGGTTTCGTCTGGAGCACGTCCACAAGCCACGAGCAACGAGGAGCCACAGGTGAAGCCTCCCGTAACTGACAGTAAGCCATCCTTGCTCATAAGTCCGTTTCGACGCAGATTTTTGGGAGGATTGACTGCATTACGAGCCCTGTGTGTGGATATGTTGTGATCTGCTTTGGTACTAGCTTCTTGTCATGCTTTCCCTTCACAACTTCAATTCCCTGGCCTCATGTGGAGGTTGTGTCGCATTGTTCTGGGAGCGCTTCCGCCATTTGAGACGCAGTAGGCGTTGGGAGCCCTCCCACTCGGTCGGAGATTCGGGTCCCAGCATGATGTAGTCATGGCCGTCTTCCTGGAAGAGGTCCGCCCGTCGAACTTGCAAGGTATTGATCAAGTTTGGGTGCATGCTGATTTGAGCGTGATGGACGATTGTCTGAGGTTTGCCGGGTTCTTCGTCAAGGTAGAATGGTCCGCCATATGCCATGGTCTTCTTCGCCGCAGTAGCCAGTTCTTCGGTGTTGCCGTGCTTCCAGTCGTGCTCGAATGGTTTGAGGCCCCCTTCTTGTAGCAAAGCCGCCATGTACCCGTCGTTGCTGTACATGATTTGTCCTTTGGCATTTTCGCCCATGGGGTAGACAATGTCATCTGGGTCCTCGGGATTGATGGCGACGTAGTAGACGAGGTCCCAGGTGCCGATGATCCGCGAGCGGAAAGATGGCATAGTTGCAGGTACAGAGACTGGGTCTTGGGATTCAGTAGTAGCAGCAGACATGTTGGTACTTCAGAACTCGTGAGAGACGGAGATATGAGCAAATATGGAAGGGAGAGAGACAGGATTGTCAAGTGACGGCAAATAAGCAAATAGTTTTCGGCCCTACGTTGTTTGGGCGCAAAGAAGACTTGCGGTCAGGTGGCATGAATATGAGACAGAATTGCAGCTTGTCACTGGGAAAGCGGGAGCCGCAGACAGCCAGTACCACTGCATTCCTCTTGCATGGCATCTGCGATCCCTTAACCTTGACTTGGTGAAGTGCTTTTGACAAAACGTGAACTCTCAACTGCACAGAGGCTGGTCACCACCTGATAGGAGAAATCATGCTGGCTAGCTGCTATAGGGGGAAGGGGGTTCGTAATGCATCTCGAATAAATCCATAGGTTACTGCGACCATGAAGCCACGTTCAGCTGGTGGTTGAGTATGAAGTGACATGAGATTTGAGATGAGATTCACAATTACAACTGACCGTCTGTTCTGACGTAGTGTTTAGTGAATCACATATACTCCGCCGTATCTGCGAACCGACGTCAAGCGGCCTACACTGTACATATTTTATTATAAGATCGGTAACAGGCAGAGCTGATACCACACTTTCCTGAAGCCTAGTTCACCTTGCATTTGCAGGGCACCCTCAACATGCCCCCTCCTATGCCCAATCCCGCGAAACGGTTTACTGCAAACCCGGCAAGACCCGTTGGAAGGTATCGTCCCGGCAAGCCAGTTGCGGAGCAAGAATCCTCTGACGAAGAAGAATCAGAGGAGGAACAGCAAAGCCAGAAGCCAACTCAGAGAAGACCACAGCCGTCCCGACCGCAGCCCGCAAAGCCTCCGCTACAGAGACGAGACGAGAGCGAGGATGAGGACGAGGAAGGATTTGTTACAGAAGATGAAGATGGCACCGATGCCGCGGCGCCGAATGTGTCAGCGCCGCAGGATAAGACTGCAGCTATAGTAGGATCACGGCCTGATCACGCAAGGCAGGCAGACAACATACAGGAATCTGAAGATGAGGAAGATGAATCAGAAGATGAATCTTCAGAAGAGGAGGAGGAAAGCTCTGAAGAAGACGTCCCTCAGCGCAAGTTCCAACGTCCTACGTTTATCAAGAAATCAGACCGAAATCTATCATCTACGCCACAAGCCTCCAATGCTACACCCGAAGCGATGGCGAATGGCACGCCTGCTCCCGAGTCAGAAATGGACACGCAAGCCCGGCGGCTCGCGCAAGCAGAACTCCTCATAAAGGATAAACTTGAACGAGATGCAATCGCTCGCGCACAAGGCAAGAAAGCATGGGATGATGACGACGACATCGTCCCCGAATCTATGGTGGACGACACCGACGGCCTCGACCCTGAAGGCGAATTCCAAGCCTGGAAACTCCGCGAGTTGAAGCGTCTAAAACGAGATCGTGAGGCGCTCATCGCGAGAGAGAAGGAACTCGAAGAAATCGAACGGCGGCGGAATCTTACTGCGGAAGAACGTGAAAAGGAGGATAAAGCATATCTCGAGAAACAAAAGGCCGATCGCGAAGAGAATCGCCATGAAGTTTCGTACCTAGCTCGGTACCACCATAAAGGTGCATTCTTTCAAGGCGATGAAACAGCAGAAGTTCTGAAGAAGAGGGACGTCATGGGCGCGCGCTTTGAAGATCAAGTATCTGATAAGTCCGTGTTACCAGAATACATGCGCATTCGTGACATGACCAAACTAGGCAAGAAGGGAAGAACGAGGTACACGGATATGAAGAACGAAGATACGGGACGTTTTGGAGAGGACGTGAAGAGATGGCGGGGCAGTGGTGGTGGACCTGGCATTGGTGGGAGGACGGATTCCGACATGAGAGGCGTCGATGAGCGGTTCTTACCTGACGATCGGCGGGGTGGAGGGACACCTGGCCCGACCGGTGCGAACGCGAGTGCTGTTGCTCCACGACGCGAGAGAGTTCAAGACAGTGAGCGCAATAGAGAGCGGGACAGAGATGGGCATCGAGACACATATCGTCCCCGAGACACAAGCCGAGATAGGCGGAAACGCTCATACTCTCGATCAAGATCTCGTTCGCGGTCGCCTCGAAGACGGAAGAGAGATCATTCATACGAGCGAGACTCGAGAGAACGTGACGATTACCGACACAGAGACGGTGTCAGAGCTTGAGGATCCAGATGGAGACGGACATCACTCAATTGGGACCGTGAACGCCTGGAGATCGGAGCTTGGCCACCTCACGAGCGATTCTTCAACTAGCAGACAGCATGGCAGCCCATGTGTGTATTTTTCAGCGACACTGGAACAAATTGGTGTGAACCTGCTGGAACCTCATGTGCTCATGGCTTCCGCTCCTGCATCCCCAAGCCGGGCGTCGTCCCTGTAATTTCTTGGACATGACACGAGCACTACATGGATGGAGTGGCGACGACAATAATACAACACCCTTCGCCTCACGTCGAAGACAGTGTCATTCTTCGCGTGAATTTGCATGTGACTGCGCGAACTATACAGTCGGTTGACGTCTCCAGCGGACGTCGACTCGAGAAACGGCCCCAGCATCTCGATCGAGGTTGAGGGAGATCAAGATGCTACATACAACCATTCTCGAACAAAGTAATCCCCAGGAAAAGGCGAGTAGGTTGCCGCAGGTGTCGTGCTTTATTTTATCAACCCCATGCCCTGTTCATGCTATGTACATGCCTACCAGTTCGTCCATGGCTACACTCTCACGGCGGAGGCGCCTTAGAATACCGAAATCCTCGACTCGAGTTTGAGTGTTGGATCCATTCGCTTCTGTCCCCTGGAGCCTTCGATTCCCACGTTCAGAAATCGTCTCATCGTGTTGCTCATGCTGCTCGATTCTGCAAATCCCTCGTTTCACGCTCATTATCCCGGCCGGTCCTCCGTAGTTCACTTGTTGCATGCAGGCCGGACTTCCCTTTGGGATAAGGGGTACAATGAACATTTAACATAGAAGAGCATGCATGCATGCATGCATGCCTCAGTCTGGTCTGCGTCTCCCCTCTAATGGTGATATCGCAAAGACATTGTTTACGACTCCAACCAATCGAGGACAGTCGGCCATGGCGTGCGGTAGGTAGGGTCTCCATCAAGGCCGTGCCGTGCTGTGCGTGGAAAGGCGCAATATCGACGGACACTGTGGTTTGGATTGGACTGTAGTGTGCTATGTAGGGCGGGCTTTCTTCGCCAACGCTATGGGGGCTGGTTAACTCATGTCATGTCTTTTCCAACTGCTCCCTCCGTATCACTCGAGATTCAGGCTAAGAGAGGAAGGAATTCCATCCGCATAGCTCCCCCAATTGACCGAACACTACCAGCTACTAACGATGTTTCACGCCCCGAGACTGAGGTCTACCGCCTGGCATCTGGCATATGTTTATCCTTGAGCGAAACTCCGCTCTCTAATCTCGGTATCAAGACGCTGACCTGTCTGGGACAGCAACCTACAGAAATCGATCCGACCCGGCGAGTGACGCCTCCGCTCCAACCTCATGGAGGTGGATGAAACAAGGTGCTCGATGGACGTATGCTTGGCCCGTGATTTGAGCACATCTGACTTAGTCCAATGACCAAGCCTGGTCCCATGTCGCCAGTCAACACTGCTCTGGACATCGGGACAGCAAAGGTGAAGCTTGACGTCTCACCAGTCTCTCATCTGGGTCGATCCTGAACATGATACATGCCCAGATATATGAAGGCGCACCACTTGCGAAGGTTCGAGAGAATAGACGTCCAGGGTCTGGTTGGTGCCATGATGGCGCCGCGTCTAGATAGCACGTGCTCTTCTGCACTGCACATGGAGACTCGATATTCGACGCCGTGCAGCTGAGGGGACTGCTACATGTACCATCGAGCCTGAGATACAAGAACGACATGTCCGATCTGATATGGTAGTCCTTGTGCATATTCTCCTTTGTGATCAAGGTGGTGGTTGGTGTACCGCGTCTTCTCTGAGCCGTTGCTCGTGTGTGCGTTTCCTTGTGGGGTCCATGCCGGGTACAATCCACACATCGGCTCGCAGTGTCGCCATTCTCTTGTTCCGGTCATCTGTGCTCAGTAGACCGTTCCATAAGTCCGTCGACTCATTCGCTAGAGCCCACGTCTCACTTAATACCCTGCCTCTCCAATTCCCTCTCCCTCTCGAGCACGGAGTCCTCGAATTTGATGAGAAACACCGTCCGATTAGGCCATACGTCCGTGCTGGTATTATGCGCACTGGCCTTACAAGCGAAGCCCGCCGAATCACAAACCCCCTCGATGATCCCGGCAATATACGCGGCGACCGACAACTGATTCATCTCCTTGGGAACAGAGATATGTTGATTCGTCAACGGCGTGTTGTCAATGATCATATACTCACCGGGATTGGTGGTGCTTTGCTCCAGACTGTCCGCCGGCCGCGAGAACAACAACGGATACAGTTTCGTCGTCAGCAGGTTCAACAGCGGCAACAACCTCAAGGGCCGATTTGAATCCGCTCTTCCACTCCCGCTACTCCCTCCTCCACTGGTGCTCGACCCGCCCATCGGACTCGCCCTGTAGAGCAGTAGATCCAACAACTTCACGCCCAAGGGATATCCCTGCTCGTTCAGCCTTTTCTCGAAGTCCTGAATGCCCTTGACCCTCTTGTGCGCATAAGAGACCATCTCCATGAACAGGAACGCAAAGCTTGATCTGGACA
This sequence comes from Phialophora expanda, assembly GCA_016109585.1. Lineage (NCBI taxonomy): Eukaryota > Fungi > Ascomycota > Eurotiomycetes > Chaetothyriales > Herpotrichiellaceae > Phialophora > Phialophora expanda. The sequence continues at coordinate 2,248,368 of JADWPR010000001.1, forward strand.
ATTCGGCATTGCGGGAGCGGTTGAGATTGCGGTCGTAGATTGTCTTGCGGGTTGAAGGGTAGCGCAGCGTGGAGGTCGAGGTTAAGGAGGTGGGCGTGCCTGAGGCAGGGCGATCGCCTCGATCAGGCAAGATCGTTGTGGCCGTGGACGAGACGGAGTATTGGGAGAGATGTCGGGAGGGGGAAGAGGTGTGACTGGGGGGGTAGTTTGTCAGGGAGGAGGGAACGGCGGCCATGGGTCCTTGCGGTGGGAAGGAACAGGAAGGACTGAGCTCTATATCATCGTAGCGACACTACAGAGTATGAACTGAATGATGTGAACGTCCGTGAGAACGGCCTGGGGTATTCGCCCTGCGAGTGACCGGTAACGGGAGAGGAAGGTTATCCGAGCCATTTCTGCGGGGAAGGCGGTCCTCGCTCTTATGCTTTGTTCGTGCATGCGGGCATTGAGTTCATTCTGTGGTTAAAGCCCACCCCCAGAGTACAGTCCTACTGTAAGTCCAGAGACAGCGAAAAAATCATAACCAGCACGGCGTACAGGTAGGCAAGTAGATCTTAAGCAGGCCAGAAAACTGCTCGACGAAATAACGTTGTCGCAAGTCACTGTTGAGGATCATGTCTCGGTCAAGTTCAGTGGAAGATCGACCCAGGCTGATTCCAAAGAGCAGAGCAAGGGGCTCGTTTGTCTTCAACTCCCCCGTAGCGCATCTTCTGCTGTGAAATGTCTGTCCTACAATCGGTGAGTCGCCGCGCTACTGTATTGGGGCAGTTGACAAGTGCTGGAAGTTTGCCTGGCGGCTTCTCGAGATTTGCGCGATCGCAAATGACAGCAAGTCAGCACCATGGATGACTACGGTCGCAGCTGGAGCCATCCGAAGTACGGCATAGAGTGGGCGGCCAGGACGTGTTCACATATGTTCAAGCTGGATGGCTACGGTTGCTCGTCTCCCTGCCGGGGGTGCCAGACCTGACCTTAATATCTCTCACTCTGACTGACGTTTCTTGACCGGTACGAGCATTGCATTCACAGATGTTAACGTGGTCTCAACAACACGTGCCAATCATTGGGACTGCGTCTGCGCACCGGACCCCGCCTGGGTAGCGTTCACCTGTATATCAACTCCTTTCTTGTTTATGAGTCCATCATTCTCCACCGCATGTCCCTCCAATTCGTAGAACGGCTTCTGTCGCTGTCTGGAATTCCACTGTAACGTTCTGGATATGCTGTTGATCCAATCTTCACTTCGGCGGCCCGGGGGCATGACATTGGCAAAGGGATACCTGGAGGCGGAGATTGTCACATAGTCACCCGGGAAGAGTTCGATTCTACGCTGTTGTCAGTTCCATCCCCTTCCGAAGACCCGGGCATTTGGACTTGCCTTTCTCTCCCATCGAAGCTTGCCCAGGAATTCGACCTTGCATCAAACGGAACTGCCAGTCGAAGGACAATGGTGTCTGGGAGAATGATGGGGCGGAATGAAAGCGTATGTGCACATATAGCCGTCACAAGAATGACCGGGTTCTCCGGGTGACACAATGACCCGCCAGCAGCAAGATTGTACGCAGTCGACCCAGTAGGAGTGGCCACACAAATTCCATCCGCTTGTACCGTCGTCAAGTGCTCGTCGTCTCCAAAGAGCTCAATGGTGGACATGGTCGGATTAGGTCCCCTGTCGACGACGATATCATTGAGGATCTCAAACGTCCGGTCTGGTTTGTGCGTGTTTCGATCATCGGCCTCCTCGCCGATCAATTCTTCCACGATGTCTCGGCGCTCGGCGTCGTCGTCTCGTTTGTGGGATCGCATCACCGTGCCTTCGAATCGTAGTCGCAAACTGATCGTTACGCCGTCTTTGAGCGCTTGCGAGAGAATGTGCTGATAGTTTTCGAAGTCGAATTTCGTGAGAAAGCCCAAAGAGCCCAGGGCGAAGGACAGCACGGGTGGCACCACCCTCTGAAACAGCCAGCTTGCGTAAAGGACGGTCCCGTCACCGCCGAGGGTAATGACAAAATCGAACGTGTGAGGATGTCTCCGGGCGAGCTCCGTGTCCCAGTATTTGAGCCGGTCTCCAATGCTGGGATCTTCGGCAACAAGGCCCTCGGCATCGAAGGACGGGTTATCCTTCAAATTGTCCTCGACGTAGACGATGTAGGGCACAGATCTGTCCTTCGACAACAGCCATCGCGTCACCTCCCTCGTCTTGACAACCAATGTCTTGTCATATATCTTTGTGAGCAGGAAAATAGCCCGCACTTTCAGCTTGACCTTAAGATTGCTCAGTCTCTTTGCAAGGGTGCGTACACTGATGGCCATTTCGCTCAACTGCTTCTTCGTGAGCAGGCGAGATTGGGTCGTTCGGACCAGATCTACGCTCGAGTCCCGGCCATTCTGGTCAGACTTGGAGTCCGGTTCGACCTCGTCGATCTGTTCCAGCTGGGACTCGACTTTAGGTTGTTGACCGAGGGAGCTCTTCTCGACGAGCTTGTGGACCAGGCATTGTGACATTGAGCGCCCGGGTGTGATTCTCTTCGGCCTTTCGACTGAGGGGGTTTCGAGGAGGACGGTTGACGACTTGCGGCGGCGCGCTCCTTCGGTGTCGAAGACAACCTGTGACGGGGAGTTGTCAGCCACTCGAGGTCTGGATGGCGGCCCGGGGAACTCACCTCTATCTTCCTGTTGTATTCATCTTCACTACTCGAGCTGTGGTGAAACTACCAGAATGACCCGTGTTAGTGTTTGACCTTGAGTTTGCACCGGGACATACATCATCGGGCAAGCGGTCGCCAATGCTGTGGCTTAGGTGAGGGGCCGCATTCGAGTCCGACATGTCGTCGTCTAGGATGAGGAAGGAGAGCGACAAAGGTCTCGGTCAGGATGCCATGATCAATATCCCATGCGCCGGTGCACACACAACTCGTACCGGCCTTCATGGACGGTGTCCAATGACGCGTGAAGCAAGGCGTCGGTGGCCCCGCGGTTGTCTGCTTATGTAAATCACTCTGACGAGGTTTACTGACTAACAGTCCTTTTATGGAAAATACATCGAGCCCGTCCAGCATCGGTAAGGCAGAGTGTGATCCATGGGGAAGAACCAGCTTCCAAGCTGATTGAGGCCGGAAACGGACACAGATGCCCCAATGCTATTCGAGAGGCTGTCCTATCTATACAACAATCAAATTCTTCGCTCATTGGGTATCACGCTGTTTCTTCTCGGTCATAATCATAAGTTCGTGACGGCCACCCCAGCTCAAAGTACTGATACAACCGCTGATCCTCTGGCATGCGAGTCTTGCGCATGATCCGGCACGTCAGTCGCCGTCTTCATGGCAGGGAACACCAGCTCATTTTGCTTCTCATGGTCTTCAGTCGGAGCCTTAATAGGCGAGCTACTTTCAGACGACGCAGATGTCGTGTCTCGCGAAAACTCGCTGGACAGGTCAATTTCGGAAGCTGACTCAAGAATATCATCGTCGGTCGCTTTGCTCATGATATCCTCCGATGCGTCCGTCGCGTTTTGGGCTGGCTCTGGGCGGATCAGCGGAAATCCAGCCTCTATCTCCTCCATGTCGAGCCCCGTACGGATGGGAGACGCAGCGCCCTGGTTCGCGGCCCCCCTTTGTGGTCCCGTTGGAGGCAAGGAGGACACGGCTTCGTAAAACAGCATGAAAGCATTCCCACGGGCGAGCACTTCGCCCTCAGAGATCTTGGTCACTCTCTCGTCGTTGAAGGAAAACCAGTCCTTATCTCGCTTTCCGAGTGCAATGTAGTGGCCATCATGGTGGCTGCCATAATGCGTGACAACACATTTCAGCTCGTAAACGGCCTCGACAGTATTGTCTTCCTCGTCAAGTGGAGCACACCATCTGCTCAAAAAGTCCAACCTTGCCGGAAAGCTGACCGGTGCCGTATTCTTCAATTGATTCCCGTAGTTATCGAAAATGCTTCGGTTGATGTGCAAAACCAGATCCTTGGGTAAACGTCCGATAGTGACTTGTTTTGCTTTGGTGCGCAAGACGGACTGGATCTCCTTTTCAACCTCGTCGCTGGAGGCCTCGGCCTTGTTATCACTATTATCTGCGGGTTTGGCGACTCTCTCAGCCCGCGCTAGTCTTGTACAGTTTTCACATTCGACTCCCTCGATGTCCTCTGGTGTGGTGTATTCGTCGAGCAAGGTCTTGACATTGCTCTCACCCTGCAGTCCTAGGTTCAATGTCAGACAATTGAACTGGGTGAGTGAGAGACCTTCGGTGAAGCCGCAAGTCTCGCATACGAGGCACTGCGCGGTCATGCCTTCGATGGGATTGCGCAACTCGTGGCGTGGCAGGTATGACGACGAATTGGCACGGCCGACATTGGACCCTGGCTGTGTCGCGATATGCTCTTCCAAGGCCACGTTGGTGGTGGCGTCCGATGTTTCCACTGTGCCCAGACACTCCAGACCAGCGGTGGTAGGACGTCTCATGCGCTTTGAATACTGTTTTGCCTCCTTTTCAACGGCTTCAAGAACCCGCGAGAAATATTCTTGCGCATCCTGCTGCTGCCAACTGTCCATCGATTTCAGCACTCGGGGGGTCCAAAGGACGGTCGTCCGACAACTCGAACCCGCTAGTTGCTCAAGTAAAGCCACCAGTGCCCGGTGTGTGAGCGCAGGTATGCCGTATCGGTCGCACAACTTCTCACTCTCCACCAGGTAGTCGAAAAATGCCGGCAGAGAGGCGAACCCTTGGAGGACACTGTTCTGATAGCAGGAGTTGTCCCAGTTTCCCAGACCCGGAGGCCCAATGTCACTACCCAAGGATATCAAGGGACCCGACAGGCTCCTAACCTTCTGCAGTGCCAGGGGTAATTGTGGTTGTCCAAATATCCTCCGCACGGCCTCTTGTTTTGCAAGCATGTCTCCGAAGTTGGCCGGCTTGAATTTTGCTTCTTCCGGGCTCAGGTGCCCCAGACGCAGCAAACCATATTGCATGGCGTAAATTAGAGGGGACGGGATAATGTATAGGATCAATTCGTAGATGGATCGCTTGATCGTCGACGGCCAGGCGTCGAAGAAGGATAGAGCATAGTATCCCAAGACCAGCAAGGCAAGGGTCGATATGATCTTGGTCTGAGTAGGATACGAGGTGGTCTGCGTGTGAGAGCCAAAGTCGTAGGATGGGCTTTCGTTTGCCCTAGCCGGGAGGTTGCTCATGTCGATCCGAAGGACGTGAGAAGGGGGCTTTCGAGGGGACGTTCGCTATTCGGAAAGTAGGTGGAGGAGTCTCTCCCATGAGTACCAGCTCGAACGAGGGACGGAGAGGAGGCAGAGAGGGAGAGGGCGAGACGGCTTCGTGCACTGCGTAGCTATTTCCGATGGCTGTTCCGGTTCGATCGTATTCTTCAGTCACGGCCAGGCTGCTTTGATGACGAACAAACACCGCAGTGATCTAAGACGCAAACGCCGAGATGACATCGTTTCCAATTGCGGCCCTTCTGAGCAGCCTTGGCACCATACCACGAGGTGGACGTCGCTACAAGCGGCGGACCGTCACCAAGCAAACAGAAGCTGTTGGTTGTCACTGACAAATTCAGTCCCAGCTATTGTCTTCTACTGCGGCAGATTTACGTTTGCGCGGGGTGGCGCGAGCCGGTAGGAGGGACGCTGCATCCGCCGCTCCTTCCATCAGTCTATCATGACTTGTGCCCTCGCTGGGCTCATTCTCACATGGTAGGGCGGAGGTGGCCTTGGCCAATTCTCTGGCCTCCCTTGAGATTCGTGCTCTCTCTTCCAGCTCGCTCAACGCCAGCGCAGGATTTCCAGATGCATTCTTTACCCACCATCTCTCCCACAACCATTCCAAGGCTTGCTCCGTCATCTTCTTCAAAACTGTCACACTGGGGATGTTCCCGTGCGTGACTTGATGCCGGATATCAACAAATTTCTGTGGCATGCCAATCGTAGCTGCGTGGGCGTACATGGAGTTCTCGCCTTTGCCAGCGCTAGCCGAAACGGCTGCCCCTTCCTCGTCGGTTTCAGCTGCGCTGTCCTCTTTGGCCATCCCGGCAGCATGTGAGCGAGCAACGTCACGATCGACGAATGCGTTGACAAACCTCGCGAAAGCCATAGCGTAGATGCTCTGCATTGCCGACTCAGAAATGACTGCAGCTGACGAGCGTCCTCTCGCTTCATCGTGCAGTAGGGCCTCGGTCAGGCTTGCAGTAGCTACCATGGCGGGGGGTAGCTGACCGGCTTTAAACATCCAAAGATTGACCTTGTCAATGGCCCGCTGTCTCATGTCGTGTGGTGAATCTGATCCCGTTGCGGAAAACACATCCTGTTTCGTGTGGCTGGGGAAGAACCAGTCTCGGACCAAGGCCAGGTAAGACTGGTGTCTCCATGGTGGAAATTGCAAAACCATGGTGCTGAAGTTGACCCTGACAAGGAACGGTGGTTTGGTAAAGCCTGCGCTAGGAGCTGGCCGCTCCTCATCGGATGTCTCGCCGGGACTGGACAATGCGGAAAGGGCGCAACGAGGAATGCCCAAGGGCCGAAATTGAAAATTCGAGACGGCGGGTCCGCGTAGTGGGCTCGATCAAGTGTGCCGACACTTGAAAGCTGCTGCCCTCATCATTGCTACCCGGTATTTGTCTCGCAGGAGAGTAATTCGTGGAGACTGGTAGAGATCTGCCTTCTGCGTTGGCTGCCGGGGACGAATCTCCGGATCCGAGATTCGTCGCGCGGTGAGAGCGCACAGGCCAGGTGCACGGGCTGCTGTGTCGAATGGGGAAATGGCTTGGGGCTCAAGGTGGGGGACCAAGGTGGGGAATTGCATCTACCGCAGTGATTGGCCCGCAATCAAGCACATCCCTCCGCAAAATCTGCTGTGCAGGCGCAGGGGACGCCTGGTACGAGAGTCTAGACCCTGCCTCGAGACCCAGATATCTATGTTCAAGGCGGCTGAGGGAGTACGAGATTATCGATACGGGGTAGGAAGCGGTGAGAAATAATACATGTTTTGGAATGTTCTAATCTAGCTGGTATGTCCAACGAGCTTCTGAAGGCCGTCACAAAGGGGGTATCGTCGCTCAAAGAACAAGTCATGGACGCTCCTGTAGGATGCCAGACATCTACAAGAAATCCGCTGGTCGTGATGCTCGTCAATCGTGCCTCAGATCCATCCATAACCAGGATCCTGGGTATGATCTGAGGGATAGTATGCGCTGTTCATCTGCCTCAGGGTCGCCAAATACTGGGAAGCCAGAGGCTCTGGTCGTGACTGGATGCCATACGTCAAATGGCTGGCAATGGACTCTGAGTCGTACTGGGTAGCAGCAGGGATATGCCACTTCTGGTCCGCTGCTTGCAGCTTAATTTCATGCGGATCGTCGTCGGTCGGGTCGACGCCTTTTTCTTCTGGTTCTTCTTCTTCTTCTTCCTCCTCCTCCTCCTCCTCCTCCTCCTCCCCTTCCTCGTCGTCACCGTCCTGCTCTGTTGGCTCAAAGGATTCCTCCAGTTTCAGCCCCTTCCTCCCTGAACCTGAAAATCCGCCGAACAAGAGGGACGATGATTGGACTTCTGCGGGAGAGTCATACAGACCCATGGCAACCAATTCCTCCGAGCTATCCTTTGACTTTGTGTCGATGTTTCCAAGCGAGAGGGTGTCAAGCCTGATGTTCTGCAGTGGCAGGCAATCCGGAGAGGATGGTGCTGTTTGGACATTTGGGTCGACCGATATCTGATTGGCATGCCATGATGGTTGCATTGAAGATGGATGTGCATAGGAAGGAAGAGAGTAGGCGTCGGGCTTGCATTGACTCGGCCACGCCTGTGGGCAATATTCTTGGCCTTCAAAGTACAGACTCGGATCTCGGCCTGGCAGGTCGTCGAGAGGTGTGAAGAGTTCCTGGATCTGGGGCTCGTTCATCTGAGGATAGGCCACCGGTGTGATAAGACCATTGACCTGAGCCGTCGAGAAGCCCCAACATGAAGAGTCCCCGCCATTGACAACTGGACTGAGATTGAAGTTCGATGCATCGAAATAGTCCGGATGCCAACTAACCGGCCGGGATCGTACCATTGTTGAATCCTGCCATTGAGGGTCTGAGCGAAGATGGTCGACAACAGATCTTGTTCTTGATGAGGGAGCGGCAGTCGTGGTTTTCCTCCGGCCCAAATTACGCGGGCTGCTATTCCGACTGTTGGGTTTGACGATTTTGCTGGGGCGGGCGAAATAGAACGAATCATTCGCAGAGACGCCGGAATTGCAGGTCATGTCTGGAAGAGGGTAACTCCATTGCTGGAAGGCGGCCATAGTGAAGGTGTGGTATGCGGATAGATGGAGGTCGAAGTATTGAGAGGGAGTTGTGAGCCCATATCTATTCCCCAAACAAGGGTGCACGAATGATTGTAAGACCCGAGCTCGTAGTGGATGTTGTCCCAAGGGGAACAGGCGAGATTAAATTGGCACATCTGTCAAGCCCGCCAGCAGTTGGTCAGAGTTAGTGAACACAAACCGTGTAAAGAAGAACGGTGGAGTAGCCCGACCCAGCACAGGGGTGAGGAACGTGAAGTGAAAAGTCAAAAGCATGACGAGCATTGATAGTCGGAACATCCATGACCTCCAGGCGATATAATTGGCCGGGTTCGGTGATTTCGCCAGTTGGGACGAAGGGGGGTGCGTCAAGCAAAAGGGCGGTAGCGGTAGCGTATACGTGTGGACACCAGGGTCATTGCTAGTGAAGTTGCGGCCAGCAACGGGACGCATATTTCCGTAGGGTCCTCATGGCAAAATGGATCGGCCAAGACACGGTAAGAAACAGCGAGGTGTGCGGAGTACGAGTAGGCCAGCTGGATTCCGAACCAAAAGCGTCTGCTCCATCCAGGGACACGAGAGACACGAGGGAGCGGGTGGCGTGGTGCGAAGTCTGCCAGGCGGACCATGACTCAGTGGATAGTGAAATGAATTCAAAGCAGCCTGGAACTGGTGGAACGAGGGCTCTCGCTGGCACGGTCAGAGTCGCAAAGCGGCCCACAGGCCAGATACGGCTGTCAGAATGAAGTCAAGGGCGATCGAAAGCGCATGGGGTCAGGGAGGCTATTTTGTTAGCCACAGGCGACCCAAGAACACACGTTTACCGACGCCCAAGGCCCGCCGATCATGGAGCATGCGAACAATCCGAGCCGTGAGAAGTGGCTCAGCCGAGCATGGTCAGACACCGGAGTGGAGAGCACGCTAGAGGCGAAGAGGAGGAGATGGGATGATGTAGAGCGACCCACCCCTGCCACCCTGGACTAGTGCACCAGGCCCGACATGCAAGGCGAATATCGGCGGCGGACACGGGATGACGCGGTTGCATTTCTCGATTTTTGGGTGTTGCGTCAAGGCTAGTGTGAGGCTTGGGCAAGGTTCAACGGGCACCGGGATGCGGGTTGGATCATACGAACGAGGCCGTGACAATGCTCTCAATCCCTCGTTCGCGTAGAGTTCTGTCCGTCCCTCGAAAGAACAAGACAGGGTGAACGGCCGTCGCGATACAACGACACCGGTGCAAGCCAGGCGCCGCTGTGTCCGTACCCAGTACCAAGTACTCCGCTGGTCGGGATCTCGGAGATCGAGAGCATCTTCACCAAGAATTTCGTGCCTCGAGAGTCGAGATGAGGGTTCACATTAATAGCACCCTAGAACGGTATAGTGGGATACTAGGCACCACTCGAAAAGTTATCACCGGGAGTGGAGGCCAAAAGTAAAGGGAGCACGAGATGCTGGAAGCGGCCGGGCTAGGAATGTGGGCCGTACAAAACAGGAAAGGGGGAGCAAGTCAAACGCAACGGCTGAGGCTTGCCATGTGGAGTGGAACCGGAGAATGACATGGCCAAAAGTGTCAGGGATGAGGCATATCAAGGGTCAGGGAATTGACATCCTGCCTGCGATGTACTCGTACAAGTGAAAGGATCAAACGGTGCTTGTTGTAGCCAAATCCGGTAGGAGAGCCTAGATTTTTCCCCATCTGCAAGTATTTATCGAGAGGTTTCAAAAGATGTACTGCCGATCAAGGAACAATCCGTCGAGGGTGGGAAGACCAAGGAGTGCCTAGTAAGGCGAAGTCGTACGGAGCAGGATGGAAGAGATTCTTCAAGCCACAAAAGACAGAGCCGAGTGACGCGGAAGCTGCCAATGAAGGCAGCCTACCCGGTCAGCCGGAGGGAAGTGTGTTTGGCGCTGGACGGAGCTGATGGAGCCCCCAGCCAGATGCAAAATGATGACAGCCACCAGCAAAAGCAAGCCACGGTTGAGCGTGCAAGGATCGCGATGCGGCAGACTTTACGAATCCCGACCCCTTGCAAGGGCAAAGATGCGGAGGCACCTGAGGGGAGAATGGAAGCGCCAGGAAAAGCCCCTGTGCCCTGGCTGTGGGGCGGCCAACACCCGCATCGGCGGTGCATGGGGCATGCTCCAGGCGTGCATATGGCGAGCCGATGGTGAAAGTGCCCCCGGGTGATTGGCTAGCAGGCACCCCCGAGCTACCGCGGGTTTTGCCAAGAAATGCTCGTTTCTCGTCGAAGCCCCAGGAAGCCACTAGCCTTGCTTCGCAAGGGGGTGAATTCCTGGAACTGCAAAATCTCTCGGTAGTGCATAGCAACAGCGAATAGTGATTGGGTTTCGTGCTCGCGCAAGCCTGCAGCAGGTCTGCCTGTGCCTTTTCCTACGCAGAATGCACCACTAGATGATAGCGAATCGCGCTTAAGCAGATGCGACTCCCATGGGTTGGTGAGTGAGTGGTGATAAAACTCCTCCCACCAAAGTCTCCCATTTGGCTGGTTCCATGCTCGGATGGCGCGGCGCCTTGTCTCGGTCAGCCTCTCTGACCGTCGACCTCGTAACGACACTCTTTCTGTGCACAACAGACCGCAACAACCCGACCTCTCCCCTTAATCCCGGTGCTCTGTAACCTCGGTCTCGAATTTCAGTTTTCACCTTGTCCCTCGTACAAGGACACAGTACGAGGATGTCAGTCGTAGTTGCAGGAATACTGGGTACGGTGGTACGGGTCCCTTGATGAGCTTCCTAGATCCTTGCAGTGTCGCCTATTGCGTTTTCGGAAGTCACTCCCAGCACAAAATAAGAATCAAGCTGGAATCATCATTCTCAGTGCAATCCGCCGGTGGCACCTGATCATCGGCTCAGCCCCGTGCCTGACTATCATCAATCGAATCGTCTGCGTCGCCACGCTACAATAGTTATACAATAGTCCGTACTTGGTGACGAATTCCTGCTGTGTGCTTTCCAGCGCACATGTAGATCAGCGTGGTGGTAATAGGCGAACATCACCTGTGGCGGCGTTACGCTTTCACTCTGGAGGTGATGAAGTGAGACTTTCCGTCAGTCCGGCTTGACACGCGCTTACAAATTTACATGGCAAGTACCCAATAAGTTACATAGGATCCCGATAGCATCCTTTCCCGATAAAGCGCCTTGGCTGCCAGCATGCCACCGATCATCCATAGTGAACTTGATCGGGGACTACGACCTTGCCTCGCGACTGCTGTGTAAGGTTAAGCTTCAGGCCACATGACCAGCAGCCTCCTGGGGCTGGACGCAAAACAACGCACCCGCGGCACAATGAATTGGATGGTGATCCCACAGAGTGACCAAATCTGACAGGGGCAGCCGGCGCGACACTCTTTCGCCACGAACCTGCCGCAGGCAGTGCGTCCATCTCCTTATGCAAATCACAGCCAATTGCGCAAGAGCAATGATAAACAAGTAGTACGTCCTTTTGCCGACAGTGCTCCATCGCAAGGACAATCACATTTTTGGATCGACTAGATAGTGTGCAGCCCAGGACGTCGTGGAGGATCTGCCCATGCCTCTTCAAGTTCGAACTGAGAGTCTTTCAGAGGGATTGTTGACGTGAGCGGCACCGGACAACCAAGCGAAGGCATTTCGATAATAATATTTCCCGTGTCATGAAGAGTCGTCACCACCTTCGCTTGATGTTTGTCGTACCTGTACGGTAAACCGGGAGACGTGACTTAAGCCCTCAAGCTAGCCAGTGTCCAGCCTACCCAGCAAGTAGAGCCACCCTGCAATGAACGGCAACAGCTGCAACAGTCCTGCTTGGGACATTTGACTACCGTGTTTGTTCCAGGCGACCTTGACGGGACAGCGTGGCATTTCGTGCCGCCTCAGTAGCGAATCTATTATTGGTCAAATCTCCACGTTCGAAGCTTTATCAAACTATCAGAGCGAAGAGAGGTTTCCAGGCTCCTTCCTGTGGGACTCTGATCAATCAGTTCCACAAATGAAAGCGGTTGCAGAGTACGAGGTAATGGCTTGTCGGCCCCGCCCAGTACGGTATCACATTTGGCATCAAGCCTTGTTCTGATCTCACGGTCTGGAAAACTTGAACTTCAATAACTCGCTTACGAGAAGGCTCGAAGCCGGGGCAGGCACCCTCGAAACCCGACTCCCTGTCGGTCGAGGCGTCACAGCTGCCCCAGCGTGAAGGCGCTTGTGTCCCACGAGTGGGCCTCGCCAGGGTGCGACGCACGGCATCGTACAAGGACGGATCTCTCGCGGCCACATCCTGACTCCTGCGTTGGAGCGACGTCGAATACGCCCAATCAAAGCCACCCATTAGTCTCAGAGCCCGGTCGTCCTGGTGGGTGGGGATCCCTAAAGATCTCACTCAGTTGGCCTCTGCGCATGCATCTGCTCCCAAAATCACTATCAACTTGGAATCAGCACCACAGGTCGCAAATCCATCCCGTTGTAGAAGTGCCCTTACGGTAATAGGCCGAACGGCAACCCTGGTACGAGGTACTGACCATCGCCAGTGCTGCGCACGATCGCTGCCCTCTCCCTTCGCCGAAACTGGATATGCAGAACGCCTCATCTCGATCGTGAACATCCAACGGGAACTAATACGCATGCGCTAAGCGCGGATCAAGTGTGCTGAATTGTTGACTTCTCTCGCGACCATGGGCTCGCACCAGATAGATTACTTGGTCTCCTTGCCACACTTCGCTGGCAAGGTGGTGCCCGTAGTGCCGCCCTGCTGCCGCGTGGAGTCTGTGTTATGGACATTGGTTCGACAGGGCGATTCAGCAAGTCGAGGTCACAACGTCTCGCAAGGTCCAGATGATGATCGGTAGGCCTTCTGCGGTCGGTCACAGGCATGACCAAGGACAGTTGGGGATGCGCCTCGGGACTTAGCGCATGGGCCGGGGTGCCCAGGGTTCCTTACGAGTCTGATACGCGACGCCGCGCAACCCTCTTCCCCAGTCGAGACTGTTCTAGCCCCTCGAAGCATTGCAGACCGAGGGATGACGGTCGCTTCCCGTCCGTTGATCAGAGTGTCATGCCTACAAGCCCTGTCCATCCAGGCGACAATTGATCAGCGACGTGAAGCACAGAGAGATTCGACGGGACCCAACCGCCCCCCTCGGACCCAGCAGATTCCAGCCCTTGCACATTCAGGTTCTGCATCCAAAGATCCTGCATCCTTCAAGCAGGGCCGCCGATCTCCCCGTCAACTTCGCAGCCGCATTATTACCGCAAAGCACACTAAGACCCCCGACCAGCCGCATGACCTGAGGTACACAGGACCCTCCCAAGCTCGGTTTGGGGAGCGAAAGAGACCCCTGCGGTGTAAGATCGATTCCGCCGCAACAGCTCAGAAGTTAAGACGCCGATGGAGCACCGCCTTTCAACGAGCCGATGCTTCGCCTGCAGAACAATGCCACCATCACCGGGTGTGTCGACCGCAAAGACTCCGACGGGACGCAGCCCGATTGATGCAGCCAAGTGTATCGCACCCAGCACGCGCCTTCTATATTGCCACGTCTGCTGCAGCAGAGAACATGTCCAACATGATACGAGGCAGAGTTTTCTCCCGCGGGTTGATGCCTGCACCTTCAAGCGTGCTTGCCCCTCGCCGAGGACCACCATCCTGCTGGTCGCAACCACCGCTTCCAAACTCTAATGCAACCTTGTTTCTGTCGGTCTTGGTCGGGCATCAGACTTTCCACAGGTCCATGACGCTTTCGATGCTCAACCCATGATAACGCGGGTCTCCGCGCATCCGCGAGTCAGCATTCCATTTTTCCACTCGACGCCTAAACTTAGACTGAACGCAAAGTCTCCCGACAGGAATCTCGCTCCGTATTACAGCAGGGTGTACTTTCGCCACAAGGTCGGGGTGGTCAGGTAAGATACTCCCGGGAGAGTTGGTGCCAGCGACAGCAGGTATTCTGTGCGCCTGTGAACCCTTTCTTGCTCGTCACTCGCTCGCTCGCTTCATCCGAGGGCTCGTATCCAAAGCCTCGAAGAACGACCGTCGACCTTGCATCACCTCACTCGGGTTCCCCTTGCTGACCCGTGCGTCCGTCACTACTGTGGTGACACCGACCTGACTCAGCTCCGCCATTTCATTTGGTGCGTCTGCGACGTACGTAATGCACTGTTATCGACGTCAACAGATGCCTCAGCGGCAGCTTTCGGCTTTGCCTGGCACGCTTGCGGTATGATGCGACCTATGCCCTGCTTGCCGCCCATCGCTCGGCGACCCGCCACCTCAACGGTCGAGGGACGGGGTTTCCTGTCCAGCCTTGCGTGCTAAAGCCTAACGCGGGCTCGCGTACATACTTTGGTACGTACAGTAGAACCTGCTCCACAACTCCATATTCCATACTCGTACTGTGGCAACATTCAGGCCCGTAAAGTCCAGGGCCATTCAGCTGCAATAGGCAATAATGATCGACGACCCTTACCACTAAGTTGTAGCCGGCCCGTCCGCTCGGCGCCAACAATTCAAGGTCGCTTATTGCTAACCAGCCGCAAATCACCTATTTCGATCCAGTAAGATGCCAGACTTGCTCGGTATCCTAACCCAGTCCTGAACTCTCACATCGCCGAAATCAAGTAGTAGCAATAATGAATTTTGCCTCGCGCTCTCGACCACCTGCCAGGCACGTCAAAGGTAGAAGAGGGAGGGTGGCGATGAAACTTCCAACTAGAGCTGTCAGATGAATACCGACCAGCCAGGCCTCGGAATTATGGACGAATGAATGAATGAATGGACGGATGAGTGAAACACCTCGTGGGTTCCGGGCATTCCAACAACCACGTCCACATTCCCTCTCCCACCAAGAGACAGTCACTCCCGCGGAACTGTTTCAAGGACAATCAAAAATCCACAGACGTGAGGAAGATCATCGACACCAAGCCCGCGCACAACCCGAACCAAAGCGAACCTGATGTGCATCGCCAGAAGACGGCCCATGGGGCTTCAGCACCGTCGCAGATCCGAGAGGTTTGTTCCCCGTCGATCTCCTTTCGCCAAAGCCCGACGACGTGCGAGAGTACGAGTACTCGTGCGAGGACCCGAGCGTGCAAGATCGCCATCCCCGTGCGAGGCGGCCGACCGATGCACCACCACCACCTTGACACATCGCCAACTTGACGCGTCCATGGACTCGAAATCCACATTCACGTCCCCGTCCCAAATATACTTCCTGCGATATACGACACTCCGGAGAAGAACCCACAGTGCCTCGTAACTCGTACAGGAGCATGGTGCTGTATGTCTGCATGCATGCATACCACGCCCTCGCAGCGACAGTATGTAAGGGGAGACGGAGCGATCCGGCCTCCACCCCGCGGACAAAGATCCTCGACAATCCCGCAGTGTACGAGTAGGTCTGGCCGCTACGAGGTAGACACCACCGCTTTCTCTCTCTCGTCACCTTGCTGAGGGTCAGAAATGTTCCCCGGCCCCCTGTTCCTGTTCCTGTTCCCGTTCTCGTATTCCTAACCTTCATGCTTTGCAGTCTCACCTGTAGGACAACCCCGGTAGGCAGACGATGAACACAATCCGACGAGAGCAGCTGCAGGGCGCGATGGCCATCCCGCCGCATCCAGCCAAAGCTAGGCTGGAAAAAGTCCCGGTATGAGCGCAACACTCGGCCATGGTATTTTACGTCGGATATGTCGATAGTACCGTGTGACTCGGTTATCTCTCCTCGAGGAGGAGACACCAGGGAGGGCGGTGGATTTTTTTTCTTCTCACGCTCATGCGTGAAGGTGAGTGGATTTCTAGGCATATGTGTAGGAAATTGAGAGAGCCCGTACCGAGTTCTGGGGGTCAGTGTTTAGTAATTCTGCAGCGGACTTGCTTGAGTTGGCATTGGCAACACTATCACCAAAGGTAGACGAGAAGCATAGTTTCATACTGATCATTTCAAACTGATATTATGTACATCTACAGGGTAGCATTCGTTGTCATCAACTCACGTTGAGAATGAGTAACATTTTGATCTCCTTCATACCGGCGTTCCTCCGCTAGTCATCAGTCCTACAGACCTGCACAGAGTCCACAGACAGACTTAGATGGACACCTGCTCCGCATAGCCATCCAACTCTCTGAAGTAGTTCCTATGCTGTGAGATCTCCCAGAAGAATTCGCCGGCGAAGTCCTTGGTATCTTTGGAGATCTTGACAGCTTCCTTGATTATGCTGCCAGTCTGGGAGCTTGCCGTGGTAACCACACCGTACCAGTTGACCACGCCGTCAGTACCCGCACCGGAGCCGGCCAAACTGACGTTCTCAACCTCGGATAGGGCGGCGTGGACAAGGTCAACACCCTCACCAACGGCACCAATAGCCTTCAAGTGGCCGAAAGCCTCCTTGACCCAAAATCTCGCGAGACCCATCTTCTTGAGTGTCTTGATTGACTCGGCGCCACCTGGGATGAAGAGAGCATCGAACATGGTTGAACGCTGGCCGTTGATGAAGTGGTCAGCCTTGACCTCCTTGGATCCGTCCGCAGACTTCATGGCTTGACGCTTGACTCCTATCGTCCAGGGAACAGCAGACTGTGCCAACACCGCAGCTTTCATAGCCTCGTAGGCGCCGAGGTCGAACCCATCTGCTATAAGGATTGCGACGCGGCGGCCTTTGATCGTAGGCTCCTTGGGCATATAGTCGAACTGGCTGAGACCCTTTTCTTTCTTGCCGTGGTTCGGCTGGAGTTGTATCTCGGGTGACTTGGCGCCGGCATTCTTCGCCACTGCCTGGGCGAGCGAGAGGTCGATCTCGGCCAACCGGGTGACCATGCGCTCATAAACAATGTCATCATCGCAGTGGTCGAGTTCGAAAGAGAAGGCTTCGACAATATGTTTCTTTTCAATCTCGGACATGGAGTTGAAGAAGAGCTGCGCTTGCGACAAATACTCATTCCACTTGGGGGTCAGTCTGCGGGCTTTGACACCCGGGTATGTGGCTGGGAAAGACTCGAGACCACCGTGCCCGCCTTGGCCTGTCGGTGGGTTGGCGTCGAATCGGTTAGGCCAGTAATTCGCTTTGCCCTTGGTGATGGTGTGGCGCCCTTGGCCGTCCCGGTTGAAGTTCAGGACCGGGCAGACGGGGCGGTTGATGGGTAGTTCCTCCCAATTAGTACCCAATCGCGAGAGTTGGGTGTCTTGGTAGGAGAAGTTGCGGCCCTGAAGGAGAGGGTCCTCGCTGAAGTCGATACCGGGAACGATGTGGCTGGTGCAAAAGGCCACTTGCTCGGTCTCCGCAAAGTACTCGTCGACGTTGCGGTTTAATTCGAGCTCACCCACGTACCGGATTGGCACTAGAGCTTCTGGCCACACCTTCGTGGAGTCAAGGATATCAAAGTCAAATTTGTCTTGATCGCCGTCTTTGATGGCTTGGAAGCCGAACTTCCATTTAGCATAAGCTCCATTCTCAATGGCCTCCCACAAATCTTTGCGATGAAAGTCTGGGTCCTGGCCGGCCAGCTTGAGAGCTTCATCCCAGACCAACGAGTGCACACCTAGTTCGGGTGTCCAGATGAACTTGACGAATGTCCGTTCGCCCCTGGCGTTAACCAGCACGAACGTATTAACACCGAAACCTTGGATCATGCGGTAGGAGCGGGGAATGCCTCGATCGGACATGGCCCAGAACAACATGTGGGTTGCCTCTTTGTGTAGGAATGCAAAGTCCCAGAAGTTGTTGTGCGCGGTTTGCCCCTGAGGGACTTCATTGTCGGGTTCTGGCTTGAGGGAATGCACGAGATCCGGGAACTGCAACAAGTCAATCGAGGCTCAGGGCAGTAGCTCTGTTTCACAACTTACCTTGATGGATTCTTGGATGAAAAATACGGGGATATCGTTGCCCACAATGTCCCAATTGCCTTCATCCGTATAGAATTTGACAGCAAAGCCTCTGACGTCTCGAACGGTGTCTGCGCTACCCCGGCTGCCTTGCACGGTTGAGAAACGCACAAAAATGGGAGTTGTTCGAGAAGTGTCCGTCAAGACGCCAGCCGAGGTGACATCCTCACAGCTTTCGAAGAGCTTGAAAGTACCGTGGGCACCAGCTCCTCTTGCGTGGACAACACGCTCCGGGATACGCTCGTGATCAAATCGATGGATCTGATCCATATCAGCATGCGTGTTCTGGTTGATGCCCTGTGATAACTTACTCTCTCTCGGAACACTTCGTCTTCCAGCAGGGTGGGTCCAACATGATTGCCTTTCTCATCGACTATCTTAAGCGCATGGTCAACATCTGCGACTTTGGCACCCCAGTCGGTAGTGGTGTTCTGCTTGGTATCCTGCTGGTTCTTCTTATTCTTCTCCAGGTCCGCAATTTTCTTGTTGTGCACGGCACCTTCCACGGCGCCAGCTGCCGAGTTGCCGATGTCTCGGAGGGTGTTTGAAACTGAAGTAGCCATCTTCTGCATGTGGTTTAGGATGACAGGAAAGACTGGGTAAAGAAGGGATGTGAGGGCGATATAAAGGGAAAGTGAGGAAAGTATGAGGTGGGGTTGTCAGGACGCGTTTGTTGCACCTACAGACGTGTCTGCCAATTGCAGCTTTGCCGATACAAATCCACGAAGATTTTCTCTTGACGCTTCAAGCCAGAAGCTGTTGCATCACTGCCAACGTGGATGACAGAACCACTGCCGGCGAAACGTGTGTCAAGGCGAGGCAGAACAGCTCGGTGAGCGGACCAACGAAGTGACGCGTGCGGAGTCTGGCGGCGTTTCCATCCAGCAGACTATTTCGTCATGGATACAAAGATCTCGAGAATTGCATGCTCGCTATGGCAAAATTGGGCGGGTACATACCTCAGTTGACGGAGCCTCTGAGCCTCGTAGTCCTGAGATGCGGAAGTCTAGTCCGACGGACCCATAATTGCATCATGGTGACGATTGGACTTTTTGATCGCTCGAAAAGGACCAATCAAAAACTCCCCCAGACCAGCGAAGCACAGCGTCGACTATCGTCATGGGCACTTTGACAGCAGGGGTATTTTGCAAACTTCACAATAAAGGATGAGCTCTATGGACCAAATCTGGACACGATCCATCTCTCGCTGCCACTTACCTAAAGAGGCTTAAAATCAGCGACGCGTGTTGTGAAGCTGAAAGAAATCAAATCCGTCCAGAACACATCTGGATCAATGCGGTTTCCGAAATATGCAAGGCTGCACGAGCTACTCCTTCCAAGCCCCGGGTTTCGAGGTCTGAGGTTGTACTCGCACGAGAACCTCAGGTAGCGTAAAAAAAAGGAGTTCGCTGTGCCTGGGGTCGCTTCATAACCTCTCTCGGACTCTTGAACGCTGATATCGGCAGGGCGAAAAGCGGCAATTCGTGATCGAAAAGCGGTCACGGTGCCATCTGGGATTTGCCCAAGCACCATATTTCAAGTTCCGTGTTCGGCCATCCTGGTCATTTCCCAGTGTTCTCCTGAGCCGGATTCGGCACGAGTAGTTCATATAGAACAGCAAAATGGGCTGCCCCTGCATGTTTCTTGACCAACTTAGCCGCACACAGGTATGGAATGCTCGGCTCACCAGATATGAAAGATACTCAAGAACAGAACTTGTGGTTCCCCCAGCTCACAACCCTTTCTATTACAGGTATTTTATTTCAGCATCAGACAATTTAGGTGGAATGGCTGTAACGTCTGTGGAGGTTCTTTTCCGCAACCTAGCTGAACGTCCAGAGTTGGACCGGATAGTAGGCTTTGTGCCGTACTATTGTGAGGGCATCCTCTGTATTGCAGGTAAGGAAATCGTCGCCAAACACAAACAGAAGGTTGAAAGGGGGCAGCGTGGATGCATCCGTGGGACTTCGATCGACTTGAAATCTCCCAAGCATTTATGACAGTCAACACATTCGGCGGTGTCGTCAGGACTCACACGGATCGTGTACGAGACCAGTTCCAGTACTGAATGCTCAATTCTTTGCATAATGGATGAGTAGCATTCTTCAAGAACCAACCAGCAACGTCTGCGATGCAATTGTCGACTGGTGTTGGTGTTTTGGACTGGTCAGCGCGACCAGCGACCGGATCTTCGAGGGCGGCCTGGTATAGGAGCCGGTATCTCTTCCTGTTGGCCAATGCGGACGTTGGAGAACATCGGGAAGCATGTATGCTGTCGGGTGTGCTGGATTTGTCACCAAGTAGATACTACTCACTCTCCGAGCATTGTCCTTGCTGAATGCGACTTGATTCCCGGCAAGTCAAGCCCCGAATGCACACCAGCGTACACTGATGGTTGAAGGGGTGGTCTTGTGAGCTGTGGCATGTGTACTATCATCCTGCATTTCAAGAATATAACCCGGGAGACGATGGTGACGGTTAGCTCAATGGGTTCTTGATCGATCCTTCTCACCGTGACATATGGGTTCGGAGACAGAGATCAATCCGCGAGCTCGTTACGAAATTGAAGGTTTTTGTCATGTAATGAGTGAAGTTTGAGTTTCGTGCGAAGGTCCATCTATCCAATAGCCACTGCCCAGGAGGGACCAATCTGCTGCACCGGATCTCTCTTTGTGCTCTGGGGAAAAGATTGCCTTTTCCCTTTTCCCGGGGGATTGTGTCCAGTAAGAGGTCATATTCGCTATTCGACGTTCTGGCTTGAGCAATGATGGGACCACAGTCACATGTCGTAAGTCATCCATGTGCACGTCGAGGCCAGATACATATGTCGCTTTCAATGCGGGGCTTCTTCGAACTGACGGAGTGCTGTAGCAAAACTGTCCACAGTACGGTTATTGGATGTTGTGGTTCAGACGGCGCCGGTCGGCGATCTCCTTCCCCACGCCAAGAGATGAGGTAGGCACGAATCAGCAGCGTTCAAGTGCTTATCAGTTCACGTATCCGAGCTCAATTTGTGACAGTCTCGTGCAACTCCGCCTGTCACTGTCGCTTTTCGCCCTCCTTAATGCGCCGTCATGCAGCCTGATGTGGACTTTCGGCTCACCAGACCACAGTTGAACCAGTTCTATCTCGCTGGACGACCATCTGACCAATTCCAGAGTCATTGCGCAGTGTCATCTGCACACAATCACACCCGAGCTCCTTCGGCTCGTTCCATGGTCGCACCAAATGAGCCCCGAATCTAAAGCTGTAATTCCTATCCGAAAGCTTCCTTTTTCCATTTGGGATTATGGGGTGTGACTGCCTTATCGGGCGCCTGTATCTATCATGCCCCAGACGCCTATCCCTATACTCACTTCCACTTCATTCCACTGCATAGGTCTACGGCCTACATGGTGTCCAATCCTTTGATTATGCATTGTTTCTTGCTTTACAGTCTTTCTTGAGCGTACTCACGAATGTAGGCCAGTAAACCAGGAAACATCCGTCCCCCGAAGAAGTCCATTGTCAGCAGGGCGCAGCCACCACGTTGACCGAAGCACAAGCCTCGACGGCTCCTGAAAGAGGCCTCGCAGCTGTCCGGAACCTACGAGGTTTATAAAAGAAGGAAGTCAAAGTTTGTGGGGAGAAGTACTGGGCTTCATACTGGAGGAGCAGAGCTGCGGACAGTCTGCCCCCAGCACATACGGCGACGATAACGCGGTTACAATCGACACCAGGATTCACAGCCGTGCCTTCGACTCCACATATAATGGCTCTCGCATATTTGCCCTCAACAGAGCTCGTCCTACCGGACCATTGCACGCCGACCACTGCGTTCCTGTCTAATCTTTCCTCACAATTGGGGATCTGCGTACCCACTCCTCTGGCTGCGTTGTCGACGCTACTTGGCACTTTGTCGATAGTGTCATGGCTCTTTGCACAGATGCCCCAGATATTCAAGAATTACCAGATCAAGTCCACTGCTGGATTGTCGATATTCTTCCTGGGCGAATGGCTCCTTGGCGATTTGACCAACCTGCTGGGTGCAGTGTTCACTAAGCAGGCAGGCTGGCAAATCATTATAGCTAGCTACTATGTCTTCGTGGACCTGTGCCTGGTCATCCAATACTTCTGGTACAGCCAGGTCGTCAAATGGATCTACGAGGAAAGTCTTCACTCGTCGGGAAGCAGCGATATCGACGATGCAGACAGTGCCATTATCAACGGACTTTCTCCAATTAACACTGAATTTGGGGACGATGGCCCGCTTCTTAGAGACGCTGACGACCACTCTCCCAAACAATCCGCTCCCACAAATATCAATGCGCCTCACTTCTCCTCGGTGAACTACGGAGAGAAGAAAGGCACCGGCCTTCACAACATCGCCTATGGCGATAAAATGGCTTCAAGTTGGATGCCTTCGCCCTCTCCACGTACCCTGCTGTATGCAGCGACCATGTCTTCGCTCGCTTCCAATGTAGCAGCCGCTCCTGTTCCCTTTCCTTCCGATCACCATGCGCACGGCATTCACCTTCTCCGCGTCGATACGCCTCTCGAGATCGTAGGAACCATTTTGTCCTGGTGCTCGACCTTGCTATACCTTGGTTCACGGCTACCTCAGCTTTACAAGAACTGGCAGCGTCAATCAACTGCTGGTTTGTCTCCACTCCTGTTCTTTGCTGCTTTCTGCGGGAACTTCTTCTATTCTGCTTCCATGATTACGAATCCAAATGCATGGTCGGACTATGGACCTTATGGCCATCACGGCTGGGTCGACGCTGACGGAAACCAAAGGTGGGCATGGGTGGCCCGAGCAGCTCCCTTCTTTTTGGGCGCAGCCGGAGTCTTGTTCATGGATGCGATGATGGGCGTTCAATTCGTCATGTATGGCGAAAGAGAGGAGAGACTTGTGAAGGTCAGGGATAGCCATGGGTACAGCCACTGGGAAAAGGTCAGCGGTTGGATGCGAGGTTGGATCCCGAGCATAGCAGGAAAAGATAAGGTGGTGGACCTTGCTCAAAGTCAGCGATTACTGAGCGAGAGTGGGCATCTCAGTATGAGTCGGCGCAGAAGTCACCATCATGTGGATTACGGTACGGTAGAGTGATAGACATGGGTTTAGAATTATATATACTATTGTAGCGTTGTACTCTCCGGAATCCCGCCTGCCGCACCTTTTAAGCAGCTATATTTCCCCTGTCAGCGGACGAATAACGACCGGGAAATTACATCATCAATCTTGGAGATTCGCTCCCACCGAGCTCCTCGGTCGCTCCCGAATCTCTGCATTATCCGGCTTGGACTCGGACAAATTGCTCGCAATGATCTTGCGCAATCTCACTCACATATATACGTCCATCTTGCGAACCTCTGTCGGTCCTCCAAAGAGCTGAGCTTTAAAGCCACTTCGTTCATGATCGCATCACGCCTCATCAGGCCTTTGCTCTCCACCAGCGCCGCGTTTGCCTCATTCATCCGACCCGTCAATACCCCGCATATATCAGGACTTGTACAGCAGCCAGTGAGAAAGATGCATATCTTGAGCATTCCGATGTGTATGTCGACTTGTGTTCTTCCCCGTTGTTGGTACCACCTTGGCGGGAAAGAAGGGGGCAGATGATGAGCGTGTGAGCGAAAGAAAGAGTTTGATGTGAGCGTTTTGTACAGATGCTGACGATGTTGGGGCGTCGCAGGGGTGGGCTCGTCCAACAACTATGCCTACCTAGTCAGCGACGACGAGACCAAAGATGCCGTTATCATTGACCCAGCAAATCCTCCCGAGTAGGTGCAGACTTCCTCGCGGTGTCGCTTGCGCCCAGACAGCCAGCAAAATCTGACAGTAGCCTTTTGTGCCAGAGTCCTCCCCGTGCTCGAAGAGAAATCGAAGACTCTGAACCTCACCGCCATAATGAACACGCACCATCACTGGGATCATGCCGGCGGAAACAAAAAAATCCTCGATGCCCTCCCCTCCAAAATTCCAGTCATAGCAGGCAAAGACAGTGAGGGCGTAACAAAAACGCCCTCCCACGGCTCTACCTTCTCGATAGGCAAGAACATCCAGGTCACGGCGTTGCATACGCCGTGTCACACGCAGGACAGCATCTGCTGGTTCATGGAGGACAAGGTCACAGGCGAACGCGTTGTGTTTACGGGCGATACGCTCTTCATCGGCGGATGTGGGAAGTTCTTCGAGGGGAACGGCACGGAGATGAATAAAGCGCTAAATGAAATCCTGGGTTCGTTGCCAGACGACACGAAAGTCTACCCCGGCCACGAATACACCAAGTCGAATGTAAAGTTTTTGAAGCAGGTGGACGGGGAGAATGAGGCTGTTAAAAATCTAGAGAGGTTCGCGGACCAGAATAAAGAGACGCAAGGGAAGTTCACCATCGGGGATGAGAAGGCACACAATGCTTTCATGAGGACAAGTAGTGAGGAGATGAAGAAGGTGACAGGAAAACGCGAGGCGCACGAAGTTATGGCCGCGTTGAGGGAGATGAAGAACGCAAGTTGATGAGGTGATCATGCGAAGACGCTGCTCCCGAGTCTCAGTAACGACCGAGCGGCACAGTATTGGAACTCGAGGCTCGAGACTCTCGGTGTAGAATACAGAAGTCATTCAATCTTAAAGTTCCAAAGAGATTATTTCTAAACTTATCGGTCGGGTAGTGCCACCAGGATTCAGCTTGATGTTGACTAACGAGCCGGCCGGTACATATATGGCCTTGTTAGCAACAAATACAGAGGCTGCCTTCTTGCCTGCTTCGTCAATACACCTTACTGCACACCGGGATGTCTCTCGCGGCTGTCGGCTGGGGAAAATCGAGCATTTATAGGATCGAGAAGCACATGCCAAAGATCCCAGGAAAGATCAACCCGGTACCGAGTATGCATTAGAGATCCAACGTCTACTGCTCATGCTAAGGAGGTTCAACATTGAGGTTTCGCGGTCAGCCGACAAGCCAACGGCTTAGCATGAAGGCGGCAGTGAAACGCTCACAGCTTCTTCAAGACTCACACACTGCGCCGCTTGCAACTCGAATACTCACTCCACTCACACTCCTCTCCCACCCCTCGACCTCGCCGTCACCTTGACCGGCTCTGTTCCTTATGTAGTGGTTTACGCACGCCCTCTTTCATCCTTCTTCGTCTCAACCAAGATCTAACGTTGTGGCGTAGGTATGGTCTATTTCTCCCTCCAATACCGTCCCACGAACTGTTGGTGGAATTGGTCCTCCGTACGGAGTACCGTCCTCTCGAATGAGGCTCTGGCCCCGCAGTCTAGACATGTCGCGCGCTTTCCGGGGCCATGATCGCGGGGACCTGCCCCTGTGATCGCTTCTGTAAGCAAACTAACAACCTATCTAAACTAAACCCAAGGTCACAACCTCGTTTGATGGCACACCCCATCTTCATCCTTGTCACTCTTTCTCAGGTGTTCCCTTCCCCTGGCAGGATGACTGCGTGCTCGTTAGTTGAGATGCCCGAGTTTTCCTGCAGTGCCTGCCATAAATCGTTCAAGCGCAAAGAGCACCGAGATCGCCATCAACTTAGCCATACGACTGCACGGCCCCTCTTCTGTCCGCTCTGCAACTACCGATTCACCCGAAAGGATGCACTGATGCGCCATGTCCGGCTACATGCTGCACGAGATAGCAGCAGTGGGGAGTCGCCGACGCACCGGATCACCGCAGCCTGCGACAACTGTGCCATCATGAAGGCCCGGTGTAGTGACCAGAAACCGTGTCAAACATGTCAATATTTGCAACTCAGTTGTACGACAACTCATCACAAGAAGCGCCGTGGACAGGTTGAACAGCCAGATCAAGCCCCTCCAGCCGCGCAGAATAGTATCGTCGAACACTGTCTCGGGGCTGTCTGTCTCTGAGCACGCGGAAATAGAAAACGCTCGTATGGAATGCGACGAAGAAAAGGTTAATGACTGCCACATCTCCCGCTTTTGTGGGCTGCTGCTGGCTGGCGCTTTCTTTCAGTCCGCACCTCCACGCTGGACTTCTACTTCATCCTCCTTAACGACGTGCCAACCATCCGGTGGGCCACTTCACTATTTGCATCGAGACCGGGAGCACTATCTGGCCGTCACATATGCGTATATGCCCGTCTGCTTGTTAAACCAGAAGTTT
Organism: Phialophora expanda; assembly: GCA_016109585.1. Lineage (NCBI taxonomy): Eukaryota > Fungi > Ascomycota > Eurotiomycetes > Chaetothyriales > Herpotrichiellaceae > Phialophora > Phialophora expanda. The sequence goes on from JADWPR010000001.1 coordinate 2,274,657, forward strand.
TCAGTCTTCCAATCTCTATTGGGTTCGGCGAGCTCGATGTTGAACCGTCTCAGGAAGCTGGGGACGAGCTTGTGCATCTCAGCGATCGATATCTGTGCAGAAGGAGATGTTGATCAGTACCCGCTCAGGACTTGTCATGCGAGATGAGAATGACACAGGCCAATAACATACGTTCTTGCCGATACAAGTCCTCGAACCTCCGCCGAAATGAAGCATGTGTCGGTCCATCAGGGCCGCATCCCCTTGAATCCATCTGTCCGGGTTGAATTCCGCCGAGTCGGGCCCAAATATCGACTTGTCATAATGAAGGACGGCCGCGTTGATGGAGACACGGCTGCCCGCAGGAAAATACCGACCGGAAATGGTCACCCCACCAGGGGGTACGTGGCGCGGCATCCCAAGGCCGACACTTGGATGGAGCCGCATTCCCTCCTTGCAGCAGGCGACGAGATAGGGCATTTTCATTGCTTCCGCGTATCGAATGTGGGGCTTGGACAGCAGGCCCTGATTGTCAAAGGAGTCGATTTCTGCCACCAGCTTTTGCATGCATTCCGGACGGCGCATGAGGTGGTAAAAGATGGACCGGATGGCGATGGCGGTGGTGTCGCTACCAGCGAAACTGACAGCAAGCGACGTCGCTTGTTAGCCACTCACTCAACTTGGTCTCCTTTGGCGATTCTGACCGGGTTCGCTTGCACTCACATGGCAACACACGCTTCATTCTGGATATCCGGTATGTCCCACCCATCCTTGCTCTCCATGATCTTGAAGAACTTATCGAGCAAGTCCACCCTCTCTGTGGTGCCGGCCTGCATCTGCTGCCGTCGCACATCGGTCCAGTACATCCCTGCCTGACGAATCTCGTCGAAGCCGCGAATTGAGGCCCGGATCGTCGGGAAAAGCATGCCCACGGTCGAATGGAGGGGCCGTAGCCACGCTGGCAGTACACACGACAATGCGATCCCGGGAAGCAACGTGTCCAGGCTTTGGATGTATCGCCCGTAGTCGTGTTGATCGCGCATAAACCCGAATTGACGTCCAAAGAAGAGTTCGCCGATCACATCGAAGGTGTACCTACCGATTTCCGTGGCGTCAGTACATCCTTTCAAGGGTTTCAAAGGGCCGAAGGGAAGTGTTTTCTTTGACGCCTACCACTGTATCCATTCGCCGAAGTTGATCTTGGTCCCAGTCTCCGCGAACCGGGCCATGCTCCCGAGAAAGATATCCGTACATGCGTTGATGTAGGCCTCGCTCTCCAAGATCGTGGACATGGAGTACACTGCGTTGACGTATTTCCTCCGTTCGGCGTGTTTGGCCTCGTCGAGCTGTGTGAAGTGGTCACCGTGCGGACTGATGTTGGGAGCAAATGGCGGGTAGAAATCCGTCTTGGTGAAGCCGGATTTGATATTGTATATGACTTTGACGGCCGACGGGTCTGCCACAGAGACTTCGTCGTGGGCGATGCGGACAAGGGGACCGTGGTGTTTGTGCAGAGATCGCTGGAGATGTTCGGCTCGTCCTCCCACGACGGCCATCCCGATCCACGTGCGTGAGAAGGAGGCGAGAAAGGGGCCTGGAATACCGGCAAGGGGGTGGAAGAAGCGACAGTATAGGATCCAGCCCACCTGGGCCACCAGGAAGACGAGCCCCAGACGCCATATGGCTGCTCCCCAGGTCAGACCCGCACTGGGGTACAAGCTAGTTGCTAAGGTCTTGAGAAACATGAGGTGGCGCGTCTGAATTGCTCGGAAATGATATTGACTGGGCCACCACGATTGCGAAATGGTCTTTGCTCGAAGAAGCCGGCACCAGAGAGAGAATATAAAGGCGTCGTGCTACAGGACCTCTATCCCAAGCATCCATGTATGAACTCACGGATATCGACTTGGATATATAGACATGATCGCAGACCCCTTTACCGATTCGATCATCCCATGTAAAGGGAGGGGATGCATGGGATGTCAAGTCCCATCTCTGGACCAGCATGGCGATTCCCCGTCGTCGTTTCCCACCAGACCCGGCCGTGCTAACCGTCTTTCTTGGTCTCAGCACCGTTCGCCTCGTGAGTACTCCCAGCTGAAATGGCACTGGAGGACGAAGTGTCAACTGACGAATGGTAGACTATGGTTAGGTCAGTCCTGCAGGTTCAGTCTAACCTCCAGTCCGGCTGTCGTGGGGAGGAAAGTTTGTGAGGCCCGGATTGGAATGTGGCGTCTTCTCCAGAGGGGCGAGACGGGGAAATCCAGCATGATGGGGCACAGCCAGAGCCGAGGAACCTTGCACGGCACCGATACATGCGTTGATCTTCTGGCCGTCGGCCTTTACGAGCAGAGTAACATACAGTATACGGCCATGCAAACGTCGGAAATGCCCCCCTTCCTGCGTCGGAACCCACACTCCCCCCCGTCAATCTCTCCATCCATGAACTGTGTGGTTCACCGCCCAGCCGTACGATATTCAACTGGTGCTAAAGTTCGTCCAATCTACTCGTTCCCATTACCGCATTTCGGGTCAACAAGGTGCCTCGAGCGCTCGGTCGACCAGCGCCTGCAACCGGTCCACGGCCCCGGGCAAGAGCCCCTGCGGCGATCCCAAGATATCTCTTCCCGCATGCTCGTCCGCGACGGGCAGCTCCTGGACGGCATACCCCGACACGACACTCCCTGTGAACAAGGTGGGAAATGTCTGGAAGAACCGGGGATGCAGCTTCTGGGTCTGGAAATTGTCGTACTCGAGGCCATATGCCTTCTCTAGCGCCTGCACCCCGGCCGACTTGGGAGTATAGGCAAGTCCCGCGCCGTTGGGGCGAAACCCGGCCTTTTCTTCCAGGAGACAGAGGTCCCAGACTCGGAAAGAGGTCGTCGTCGTCGACGTCGTCGATTTTCTGCGCTCGGACGACGTCCTCGGAGGGTCCGTAGACTCAATCTCCCGCGCCGACCTCTTGCGACCCCGCGGGAACAGCGACGAGGTTCGATGTGCAACGACGTTTTGGATGGCCGTCTTGCAGACGAGGTCTACGTCGAGGTAGTCCTGCTGCTCGATCAGCTTCTCCCGGAGTTCTGGCCACGGCAACCAGTCGATCGACGGCGAATGGGGGGTCACGAGCTGTCGAGCCGTCGGGCGGTACGCCGGGTGCATCTTGCCGTAGACTGCCTCGCCGGGGAAATTGCGCCACATCTCGGACTGCATGAACCCTTTGAACGAGGCCGTGGTTTTCCAGAAGTGTTCGGCTCCCGGCCAGGCTTCGCGCACTGCCCACAGCACGCCCTCGGCGCAGACCCTGGCTCGACGCTTGGGGGTCAGGGACGAAATTTGCCCCACGCGACCGAGGACCTCGTGGAGGACAGTAATGTATTGATCCAGTTTCCCTCGCGGTGGGCTCGCATTAAACCCGTTCTGTAGTTCTGGGACCGCTCGGATGCTGCGCAGCATTGGTACTGGTGTCGGCGGTCGAGCTTGGTTGTAGTCCTCCTCCCTCGCACCGTGCTCGACGTGAGGATTAAGACATCCAGTAGGGATTAGTGGCACAGTACCGTGAACACCACCTTCAATGAAATCGGGTTGTAAGGGCCACATGTTGTCCTGCCTCGTCCAACCAGGTAAATCGGTGGCCGAGTCTTGCGTGGTCGGCGAACAAGCCGCGTTTGCCTCCCAAACATTGCTCATGAGGTCCATCTCCGGCAGTGAGTAATTTTCCGGCGTTGTCTTCGTGTTCCAATAATGAGACTGCCGATCGTGTTGATTGAAGTCCTGTGGGAAGCCACAGTCTGACGAGCGAGCACCTTTCTGCGTGAAATCGTAGAGGTCGTGGCCAGGTCGTGACTCGAGACTCGGAACATGCGGGACCAGTCCAGCCGGTGTGACGGTGGCAGCGCTGCCGTGTAGGTATGGACTGACTTGACATTCGGCGAAGGCGTTCGAGGACCAAGAATGCATATCCGGCACGAAGGGGGGTTCTCCATCAAGTCGTCCGGTCGTTGGCCCAGGACCCAGTCCCCAATTCCGTAGGTCACTGCCGCTCGGTAGCATGGTATGGGTATCCGGCAGGGAGTGGCACGAAGACCTCAGGTAGAGATATGTCAGTTCTGCATTGTGCGAGGCGAGCGCTCGACATTTTGCTTCCAGCACTCGGACGTGCCTCAATAGCTCCTCGTTCTCGCTCTCCAGTTGCTTCCGCGATCTTGGAGCGGGTCTCGCCATGGACGGTATCTCCCAAGTCTCAAGTGTAGGCATATCCATCATGCGTGATCATGTTGTTGGCCAGGGAGGGCTCGTGGTGTTCCGATTCCCTGTAATTAGCAGGACGAACAATTCCCAAGGACCACCCCCGCAATTTGAAGATCCGGCGACTCGTACCAGCAAGTGGATTCTGTGGGGTGTTTTCTGGGAATTTCCGGGGCACGACGGTCGTCAATACGAGTGCCCAGTACATCCAGGGCGGAGTCACCCCCTTCCCAAAAGACCGTGAGCTGCGAGCTGTTTTCCCGACCCTAGGCAATGAACCGTCTACACATCCAGCGTGCGTCGAAACTTGCTCGGGAAACATCTTTTGCAGATCTCTTAAGCTAGACACAGCCTTCGATTGCCAGTACAGGTCCTGAAATCAGTTCAACTGGCCCACGCTTCCTGTAAGAACGCTGAACTTCTCATGGGTACTGAATACAGTTGAGGTTCCTAACATCACAGTATTGCCTGGTCCGGCATAACATGAGGGACCAAACTCTCTTCTCCAGACAATAACATGATGTGCGATAAGGGGACATTCGGGTCTTTCATGCTACTGGTCATGTCACGAAGATTTGGCTGATACATCGCTTGACGGTGTGTGGCAACCACGGCTTCTGGTAAGCACTCTCATATACTATGGTAGCAAGCCGCGACTCGCCCTCGCTTGTCAACCTTCTATTCTGCAGGCCACACGCCCATTTTGTACTGTGACGGCGAACAAGGGGTGGATAACAGAGTTGAACTGTTCATCCACAACCAGACTTCCTTGTCCTAGAATGTTCGACTCAGTTTCTGGTCCATCGATGTCCTTTCCCCGCTGGGATCCAAACCCAGGGGCACCAAGCAGAGGTCGCAAAGAAACCTTAAGGTATTCATTTCGGCCTCAATCCCTGGACGACCCACAACCGATGAAGGCACTCACTTAGTCGTCTCCCCCCGGAACCTCCAACGTCCCCTGCATAACTTGGACAGCACTCCCACTCAACAACACCTCTTCGATCTCAGCCCCATGCATCTCCCCCTTCTTCACCCCGATCTCCACGAAGATCTCGCTCCTCTGTCCCATCTCCACTCCCTGGACGATCTTATACCTATACCGCCCTGCCCTCCCCTCCTGTAGGGACAAATACGCCGTCAGAGCACAAGCCGCACTCCCCGTGGCGGGATCCTCGCGCCACGTGAACATCCTGGTCCGCAGATTCCGCACCCCGTCCGGACCCGTCCCCTGGTCCATGAAGAAGTACGTACCCACCAGCCCCTCGCGCCACCCCTCGTCAAGCTTCTCGCACGCAGTGTACACACTACCTGCGTCGAGGAGGCTCGTCGCCCGGCTTCCCAGCTCCTCCACATCAGCCAGTCGCACCAGAATGAACGTTACGCCCCTCACAATGCTGACGACAGGGTCCACGTGTGGCGCAAACACCGCCCCATGTAAGTGCACGTCGTGCGCCACCGAGACCTGGACGCCACTGCCCTCGGGCTGCAGAGCGATCTCGAAGCGTCCGCCCTTTGCCTGCAGGGCCTGCACGCCGTCCAGCGACGCATCGTGCTGGCGCAATCGGAGGAGATAGTTCGCCGTCCCGACTGTGGGGTGGCCGGCGAAAGGGAGCTCCGCCTGGGGGGTGAAGATGTTGATGCGGACAGACTGGTCGGCCACATCTGCTGGCGTGCGTTCGTGCAGGAAGACCGTCTCGGAGAGGTTGAATTCGCGGGCGATGCGCTGTTTTTGGGTTTGCGAGAGCGTGATCGCCCCGGGGACGTGGATGATGGCGAGAGGATTCCCGGTGTATCGGGTTGAGGTGAAGACGTCGAGGGTTAGGAATGGCAGGTGCGTTGACGCCGACGTTGACAAAGTCGAAGGCGAAGGCATTGTGAATTGCTGAGTTCTCCCTGTGACAGGGCTGGTCTGTGGGAAAGTGGATGAGTGAATGAGTGAGCGAGGGACTGGCAGCGAATGAGGCGGAACGTGCACCAGCCCTCGATGGAAATGATGTGCTGATATATATACCCCCTGCGTGGCTTGCTTGTATCAGTAATACAACCCGACCAGTAATCCTAGTGTTATTAACGCCAGCCTTGGTACAGAATACGAATCCAAAAGCCGATGCGACTCTAAATACGATGTGATACGATGAATGTACCTCGACGTCCAGCCCGTCCGCCCGCCCGCCTTGTGACTATATGACTCACAACTCAACACACGACACACGACTCCCAACCCCGCATGGCAGACTCCTTATGTCTCCTCGTCTGTGCAGACGTACAGAGTACCCAGTGTATTCATCCGCGGCACACCAGTCCCAAATACGGAGTACACGGGAGACGTCGTCACATTGCGGGCTTGAAGCTTGGAACCGATGAACGGGACAAGAGAACAAGAACGGGGAAAGGAAGGAGCTGTTTTCGAAGGACGGAGCACAGCGGCAGCGGCGGCGGGATGTGCATGTTAATGTACATGTGTGGTGTGGTCGTGTACTGCACGTGGCACTCTGGTTGACTCGCGTGGGTGTAGTCCGTATGGATGTGCTCACTAATGTGGAAGTTGTAAAGGTGAATTATATCCTACCAAATTGGCTGGCACCTTGCTGTATCACCACGTTCTATGGACAATATGAAGGCTACTTAACTCATCGTGCCGCGAAAACTTCCTGGAGTCCGCTGCGCCGAGCAATGACCGCCATGCGTTGGTGTTTTAAATACATATGTTCTGTCGTGGTGTCGCTTATGGCCGATCGATGTTGGGTTATCACTGGAACGCTCCTCTTTCCCTTCCTCCAATAGTCCACGATTCTCAACAACCTCCTACAAGGGTGTATAAGTATTCTCGTGTCAGGAAGAATCTCACGGTCACTTGGGATTGCTCAAATAGACCAAAAATCCTACCACCATATGATTGAAACTTGGACATCTTGGCTCATATACTTGTTCAGAACCCCGTTGTGACGTTCAACATTTGCAATCCACATACCTCCTGTTCGGTGCCGTTACAAAGGTGTGGCCGCAACACTGGGACTTTCTGTGATGTTGGGCGTTACCATAGCAGCGCGACAGTTCGGTTGTTGCTTCCGCTCCAGCAGAATCCATAATATGCCAAATGCGTTGGATAATGTCATGAACGAGGTTCAGACAGGCATATAAGCTAAGAGGTCCAAGATCTGGCACGAATTGCCATGATTCTTAGTCTTTTTGGGCGATCCCCAGGGGCTGTGGACCTCTTCCTGATAGATAAGGCGTTGGGAATCTTCGCACTGGAACCCCGGTTCTAGAGTTTCAAGGTCTTGGAGAACAGCTTCTAAGTATTCCGCAGCCCTGAAGGTAGGCGGAGCAGATGATCGCGGTCGGGCCACGTCTAGCCTGGGCTGTTCAATGAAGATATCCATGGGTGCATGTATCAGAATAGAGCGCAGGAAGTGGGTTAGCCGTGGGCTTGGGCGAGGGCTTGGGCCACAAAGCTACGATTCCGGTTGGGAAGGGAAGGTAGACTGTCTACCTCACCGATAAATAGATATTGTGTGGCTTCTCGTGATTCATCTTGTGTGGCCTTGCTTTATGTCTAGTAACACCGCCGCTGCGGGGTGCGTGAATCGCATCTATCCGGCATGGTCTTGAATTCGAACACGTTTTGTCCTCGTAGTGTCTCGTTGCTTGGCTGGAGCAGTTGGTGCAGAGGTTCATTTGACGAATTCAAGGGTTCACCATATCCTCCTTATCTGCTCACTTTTGCTTCAGCAATCCAATCTCCGTCATGGCGGATCCTCTTTCGCCTAGCCAGGCCGGACTGGTACTTCTTACTGTTTTTGCTGCCGTCAAGATCCTCTGGAACAACTACTTAGATGCCCTCAGGAGCATTTCTCCCGCCAACGTGGAAACTGCACTGTCCTTCCTTGCCTTTCATCGATCCCGTATTCCTCCCTCTGCGCCTCTCCTTTTCTTACACCGCCGAACTTCCGCCGAGGGCGAGATACGTATTTACGATCGACTCGCCCTCTCGGCGACGCCAGATGATTTTGTCACTGCCAAAGGCAGCGATGATCGAGACATGCCGAGGCCGTATGGCGACATAATCCAGCGCCTTGAATATAGTGGGATTGGCAGCAATCACCACGTGATTCAATTGCCGCAATATGTCTTCCAGCTAGGCCGACTTATACTCCCTGCCGTCGGACGGTTTGGCGAACAGAAACTCCCCTTTCTGGTTGTGGCTGATATCCTGGATCCTTGGAAGGCGGTATGGCTGATCCACGCTCAAGATTTCGCCGAAGATCCTGAAGAACCGGAAGAGTGGTATCCTTCTCAGTATGCCCTTGACCAATTTCAATGCCTGTTCGAGGATTCGAGAGATCCGGTCTATCATATTGCCCGAGTTGCACCTACCTTGGATGAGTGGTTGCAGCTGGATTACAATACCATGATCGCTAACGTCGAGAGCACACGCCGGTCTGGTACCGTAGAAATCAAGCCGGTGTCAGTGGACGGGTTCAAGTCGGCCCTCGATATAGCGAGACTGAGGCAGCCGACACGAATGGCGTCAGAAACTCCCTTGAAGGGACTTCACGGTGTAAATGTTGATGCAGCACCGAACCCGTTTTGGAAACTTGAATTAAGCACGACAGAACATGGGGATGGTGAAAGCTTTAGATGACTTTTGGGGCGTATTACATCAAGTTAGCCCTCCCTGTTACCTCGAAACGATCCCGCAAAGACTGAGAAGCTATCTGCCAACTCGGACCACAGTCGAAAGATCCATATCCATATTCGCTGCCACGTGGACCGTACTCGGAACTGCTTTCAAAGAATTCCCGGCCGCCTGCGATGGGTTCCCGCCACCGTTGAGAAGCTGACAACCTTTGCAGGTGGCAAGAAGGAAGGACACAGGAAAAAGAACGGTTCGCAGACCCCCGGATAGAGAACGGTTACCTAAGTGGAGAAAACTTAGGACGCGCGATCCATGTTGCGCGAAGGGCACGGCGTGCGGGAGATTGGATCCCCCATCACCAAACCATCTTTGCAAGGAGTCCTAATTTCGAACCTCGGGTCCTAAACTGACCCTCCTGGGTGGTCGTGTACAGTTTCCCTGTCGGTGACATTGCAAAGCACCGTGTGAATATCCAATAGCTATGAGAGCCTAGATATAGGACCGAGTAGAGATGATGAGAAGGACAGGGAGGTCGAGCAGCGGCCTGAGCAGCAGCTCATGCTGAGGCTGAGCCGAAGTTGAGTCCAGTCATATGATTCCCAGGGAAAGCGGCAGCCCTGTGTCCCGACAGGATATTGAGGCCAGATGCTTCATCGCCGCTGAATACCAAGAGAGAAGTGGTTGCGGACGTTGTCGGCGACTGGATTGAACAAGGTATACAGCCCAGCATCCAGGACGCTGGTATTGGACCCCGAGCTCATGCACGCAAATTCAGCCACTCTGGGTCACAACCGCAAGAGAATACAGACACTTCCTGAGGGCCGCTTGTCTTGGCTACCTTCATTTCAATGATAGCGTCGTATCGCTATCGCATCTCACAAATGACGCTGATCACAACTTTTCCCACAACCCCGTAAGCGGCTTCTCGGTGCCTGACTTGTTTGGTTGCTCTCATCGACTATCACTCCACTTCGAAATGTCCATCAACACCCATCAATCTCTTTGTTATCCTAAGCGCGACAACGAGGTGCCCGCGCTCGCGGCCTTGTTCGACATAGACGCTCGGTCCATCCTCGATAGCAGGTCGCTTGACGATCGAATGGCCATCTTTTGGATAGCACTGCGAGAGAGGGTCAGGATCCTGGTGAATATTCTCTTTTCAGGCGGGGAAAAGCTGTCGATCCCGGGCCTTCTCAATCCTGGGAGGTAGGTGAGCCTGCTTGGGATCGGAGGCGAGTCACTGCGAATGGCGTTGAGCCGAGCGACAGGAACCGACACTGACGATGTTGGGGGTTTGGGGGGCGTCGATGCGTTTGCTGTAAATGTAACAAATCTAGAGGCAAGAGCAGGACAAGTTCTAGCCTATGTTTTGCCGTCCCCAGTAAACACATTTGTCACCCTTCGCATAACCGGTCCACCGCCTAAGCCATTCGAAGAGAAACCTGCTGAAGAACTGGGTCGGCCTAAAGATGACTCCCGCGCTCAAGTACATACACGCTCGTTCAGAGCGCGCTTTAGGTTGCATTTGTTGCCGAATGAGACACAGGGAAATGACCCCATCACAGGATATATTGGGTACGCACGGATATCAATACCGCGAGTCAAGCAAGCCCGTGCAGCAATCTACCGAAATCCTTCGGTAGGAAAGTAGAGGAGTTCACCTGATGAGCCATGTCTGATCGTGCCTGCACACGGCAGTCGATGGACGCTGCTCCACGACTCCGTAGTCTTCATCACTTTCCCTGCGAACCTGAACCGTAAAGATCCCCATTCCGGTGGTCCTAGATTGTGACCGGCGCCGGGCATGGCTCTCCTTCGACTACTCCGGAAGGAAGGTCGTCCGTCCATTGAAATCCATAATGCATCTGTATCGCGAGGTCAGTTTCTGTAAGGCGCTTGACATCTTCCCCCTAAGAGTCGCTCAGGTAAGTCAATGACCTTGACCTCGAATCGGTTATCCTTTTAGATCATCACCAGAGGGATTCCCCCCTCTAAGATCAGCTTTGAAATAATAGGTGCTTCGGATCAATCGACGGTAAGCATCTGGCACTGGAGATCCCTCCAAATGACGATGAGCGAGAGTCGAGGAGAACGAGTTGTACCCGCCACGTGATATGACACTAATCCTTTCCTGGAAGCTCGGCTTGGCGGCGTCGATCGCTGCGCAAGTCAATCGCCGTCGGACGACATCACCCTCCTCTGTCACGTTTACACGCCATCCACACAACGACCATGTCGCTCCTACGGTCGCCGAGCTCCCTGCGGCTCTCGAGAACATGCACCCAATTCCCCAGATCGACGAGATACCTCTCCCAAGCGCCTCACCGGCGACTGGGCGAGCCGGACCCGAAAGCCATCCCGGACGTCGAAGCTATGAAAATGACTGAAGACCAGGCATCGATGGTCGCCATCGATCACAAACCCGAGCCCTCGGTACAGAAATACCACCCCGACCACCAGCCAGATTATACCGCGACGGTTGACCACGGCACGTCAACATACTCGCCCGTGCCGAGGAGGGTCATGGATGGCAGTGAGCCGGGCCATTCCACGCCCGCAGCTGTGGTTTCGGGTGCGCCCGTGGATCTACAGGCCCGAACAGTCAGGTAAGGAGTTCAACCATGGCACAAAGCACTCAACTTCAAGTCTCTGACGCGGCGGTGTGTGTGCAGAATCTACAAACCCGTCCGTCCGGCCACCCAGTCCGGCACCTGGGGCTCCCATGCCTGGCGCATGGACTGGGACGTGCTACCTAAGGGCCACCGCTGGGAGAACCCGTTGATGGGATGGCAGTCGTCCGCCGACTTCATGCAAGGGACGAAAATCCAGTTCAAGACGAAGGAGGACGCCATCGCGTTTGCAGAGAAACAGGGTTATGAGTGGTACGTGCAGGAACCGAATGAGAGGAGGTTCGTGCCTAAGGCGTATGCGAATATGTTCTTGCACGAGTCGGGGCCCAGGTTGAAGCATATCAAGACGAAGTAGATGAGGCGAGATGGAATCAGCTGGGGGTTGGTGATCGATGGGCTTCGTTCGGGCTTTGAGGCAGTCGGCACGCAAAGCTGCCGGATGCTCTCCACAAGAGCTATATGCACTGTACATACTGACAAGGCGAGTCTCCAAACAATGACGGAAACATTCGGTCCAGCGCTTCCTGACCGCTCCAGGCTTGATGGAGTTGGAGTGGTCTCCACGAAGGAAGCTCGTACTCGTCTCCGTCTCCCCGTGTCGAGTTTGCTCAGGGAGGTGTTCCCAGCCAGTGCTCCAGACCAGGTCTCGTTCAAATCACCAGTTGAAGGCGACTGCATGTCGAGACGACGCGACAGTCATGTTCTCTTTGCTGTTGTCTGGACCCGCAGAGCAGAGAAGTATTCGTACAGGCGAACTGGACAAGAAGTCTAGGTAATAATATCCATGGTCATTGAATCATCAATCTTCGTCTACTACCGTAGGAAACACGACGGCTAAAGTATCGTACAAGGGTATCACATCAAGCGCCATCTCCATCCATCAATGTCCTTCGTGCGAGATAATACTGGGCCGCTCGCTCCCTATCCCATCCCAGGCTGAAAACAACAGTCGCTCAATCAATAGTTATGCTTGGCGGCATGCTTGTCCACGTCGGCTTGGCGGTTGTAGTTCGTCTCGTGCGCCTTGTCCTTCACCGCATTCCCGGCGGCGCGGATCCGAGTCGATGTCCGAACATTGGGATCTTTGGCAATCCTGCGCGCGCACCAGTCAGTAAATCGCACTAGCTAATATAACATGAAAAGCACGAGTAGCAGAGGGAGGAGAGACAGGGCAAGAAACATACTGTTTGTTGGTCTCCTTGCTCGCAGAGTGGGCTCCGCCCTTGGTTTTGTTGGAGATCCAGTTCCCTGCCGACTTTATGGAGTTCATGTTTGCTTGGAGGGGTGGTTGGTTGGGTTTGTGGACTGGGTGCGTGTAATGAGTACTGTGAGCTGTGGCTTGTGTGGGTGTCTTTGGGGTGGTGATTTTGCAGGTGTAGCTGTAGTGATCTAGGGAAAGATTAATGGGTGCATGTGTGTGTCTTTATATACTCCAGAGATACAGCGCGTGGTGTGTCTTCTGTGCACGGCACGTCCATTGCTGCACAGCCGTGGCTGCAAGCGCACACAACGATGTCATCCCGCACCTTCGACTGCAAGATCGGGCAGAGGCTACGGCCAGGAAAGAGCTGGAACGGTGTCAACAGCCTATCAGGACTGGCCGTCCTCGCTGCTAAGAAAACCTGTTTGAGCTCTACCCTGCTGACCGATGACGGCAGTGCAGGATCTGGAGGGTTGGGCTGGCGCAGATACGAGGAAAGGAACGACGTCATGGTGGCGCTTCCACTCAGCCTTGTGTCCCCGTGGGAGCATGGCTGGGCATGACTGCTTGTAGGTCAGGCTGAAGTAACAAGCTGCATTATTCTCACCTACGGACTATGAGATACATACATGGTGGATGAGATAAAGAAAACCCCCGAGCTACCCGTACCAGGTCGACTCGTTAACTTCGAAGCACCAGAATCCGCCAATCTTTTGGAAACAGTCGCTGTGCGTCCACAACCACCAAGAACCACCACAGAACTGCACTATGTGATGCATGAGGCCAACTTATTTGGTACAGTCCCGGAACTTGCACTTGATACTGACTATGCCTTCGTCGTTGAACCCCTCGTTCAGCAGCAGTTGGCTGTACCCGTAATTCGGGATTCCAGGATAGCGGAATTTGTCGTCGATGGTCTGCCAACCGTTGGAATTGCAGTTTTTCATCTCGTAGATTGTGCAGCATAGACCTTTGTCGGGACCCATCGAGCCCCAGGCATCATAAATACTACAGGTGAGCCATATGTTAGTACGCAGGTCTTCGGTCGATAGAAGCGGAACGGAACTTACGCGTTGTAGCACTGGCTCTCTGACTTGATCTCCGTCCACTTGCACGGGGCAACAAAGTTGTGATTCATGCATTCGTAGACACCTTTGACACCTCGACGGTTGAGATGGTGCCTGCCCTCATGTTCCTGGCTATCGGTCTCGTTATCTCCTCCCAACAACTTGCGCATCTGAGAGAGTATCGGATCATCGTGGTCTAGGTCGATGCTGGGGTTAGCGTCACGGGTTTCATGGTGATTGTGGTGGTCATCGTCTTCATCCTTGCTTGGGAATGGTGGATGCTCCCACTTGTCGTCCCAGTGACCCCAATTCTTTGGTGTAGCGCCGTCTTCTCGGGCCTGGTGCTGGTTGTGCTTGTTCATATTGTCGTCCATGCCTGTTGGGGTTTTGTACGTGTCATCCCCGGCATCTCCTTTGCCAGATTGCTGCCAGCTGCCATGCTCCTGGGGTCTGCCGCTTGCTGGTGCTCCACTCGGCCTGTCATGGGCCGTATCGCCCGTCGGAGGGCCATCAGGCCTCTCAAAGTCGCGAGGCTCGTGCTGGTTGTGCTTGTCAGCACCGCCGTCATTGCCTCCGGGTTCCTTGTTGTTCTTGTCTTCTCCGTCGTCGCCGGCTTGGCCTTTGCCGGGCTGTTGCCAGCTGCCATGTCCTTGAGGTCCAGCGCCATTACCTGCCGCAGCACCACTGGGTCTGCCCTGGTGGGCGACGCCAGCTGCAGAGCCGTGGGGTTTCTCCCATTGAGTGGAGGCGGAAGAGGCGACAGTCAGGGTGACTAAAGACGTCAGCAAAAAATGCTTGAGAACCACCATCAGTGCGAACTATTGTGGAAACCTAAGTAAACTACCTTGGGTGTAGTGGTGCAACGAGAGAGCAAAATTTGTACTGCAACAGGATCATATATGCAAGCTGTGGCCGCGGAGCCAGCGTCACGCAGAAAGGCTTTGTTCAAGAGTTGCCGCGTGGGCCATCCTGACCTCGAACAAACGCATTCAACCGCATTCGAAAGCTAAGGTGCTCTGAAGCATTGAGGCCAGAGACCTGTGCTGTTGGGTGATAGACGTTGCACGAGTATCAGTGGAGCGGTTGAAGGCCGCAACAATGGCTGGACCCGAATATTGTTCTCTCAGGGATGAAAGAAACATCCTTAATATTGTTCTCTCAGGTATGAAAGAAACATGCTTAGTATTGTCCTCTTCAGATGCCGAAAATTCGCCGGAGCACGTTCCAGGTTCCACCAGCACAAAATCAGCACAATTCAGGACCGACGCAGATGGCTGTGGCACTCGTGTGCATAGCCGGAGAGCTTTCCGCTGTACGGTTTCGGAAACGCAGAGACTCACGGCTGCCAAAGCATGCAGCTGTTGGTCTTGTCGCGTGCGGCAAGGATCGCACAAGCTGAGATCGTAACGAATTGATAGTGACTCGCGACCACATCCAACATGTTCGCAGCGGCTAGCATGGCCATAACTGTAGCATTCCTCAGACAGTCGAGCTCTTATCTGCTCGTGGACATGGTCAGCAAACCATAGTATTATTTAATTCTGTGCGTTGATGACTGTTCGGTCATGGGCACGCATATTGAGATCGAATGGTCAACGTGGTCATCGAGCCCTTGTGCTGTGGTGCTTGCTGGTAGGGGGGGTGGTCGGGGACAGCGCGGGTAGGTCGATGCAAATGTGACGTGGCTGGCCTGTGCAGGTGGCTGTCGGCGTTGGCCCGCTGCTTCGTCCCTTACGAGGTAAGCAAACCCGTACCAGTGAGGCCTCGCTTAGGCGAGCCGCCCTTTCTGTGGGTGCGCGGCACTGGGAAGGAACAGCGAAATCATACCAGGCTGAAGAAGCAAGACCGCTAGCAAGGCCAAGCTCAAGGGGAGGCGGGGTTTGGCGCTCGTGATTGGCCGAATCTAGGCGCCCCGGCTTCAGGGCCACGGAGGCGGCGGGATAAAATCAACTGCGCCTACCCGGCACCCCCCTACCTCGTACTGCCGGCCACACTCCGCCCGTGGTCCCCAGCACTCCCACAACTCCGTACTTTCTCCAGCAATCTCAAGCTTCTCCAACTCCATGCTTGGGGTGCTTGAGTTCCACATGCCTCTGACCGTCTGTGGTAGCAGGATCTTGGCGTTCTCCTCCTCTCAATCCTCGTCCCCGGTCGTTCCCCGGACTCGGGGTCTGGGGTCTGGAGTTTCAAAATGCATAAACAAGCTGTCTCCGGACAACGTGCTACCCGTTTCCCTCGACAAGCTGCTCTGAATTTTTCCAACGTCGAATTCAGTCTCGAATCGAAGCACCATGGCCGATGCCGCAGCAACGAAAGAGATGGCTAGCAAGCCCGAGGAGATCGAGGCCGCTCCGCCGCCACGACAAGAGGTGGTGATGACTGAGGATATTGAGGATGACCCTCATCGCGCTGCCTTGGAGCTGAATCCTGAGCTCGCTGAAAAAATCACCTGGTCGACGACAATGGCGGTCTTTGTAAGTCGAGTGCTGGCCCAGTCGAACTGCTCAACGGACCTGCGCTGACCAATGTCTACCACAGTTCATGGGCTTGTCATTCACAGGATGCATTTCGACCGCGTTCCTGCTTGCTTCTTCGATTCTGGTCCCAATAGGCACTGCTCTAGGTGATCTGCAACCCATTGGCTGGATCGCCTCTTCCTGGGCGGTCACATCGGCAGTCAGCATGTCTCTCGGCGGTGGCCTCAGCGACATCTTTGGCCGCCGCTATGTCATCATGTCGGGACAAGTGCTCAACATCATCGGCGCCATCGTCAGTGCGACAGCGCAGAAAACGACCCATGTGATCGCCGGTTCTTCCGTCGTTGGTTTCGGTGCCGGCTTGGTTTTCGTTGCCTATGCTGGCATTCCGGAGATTCTCCCCAACAAGTACCGGTGAGTCATGTTCATGAAGGGCGCTTGCGGCATCGGCTAATCTTCATCTGCAGTGGCGTGGGTCTGGCGTGGACGGAATTCTGCATCACCATTCCGTGGGGCCTACTGGCGACGCTCCTCGCAAACCAGCTTAATGAGCACGCCACATGGCGTTGGGTGTATTACCTATCCATCATCTATGCAGCGGTCTGCTTCGTTGGGACCGCCATCTTCTATTTCCCGCCTGCTCGTCCACGAAAAGACTATGACAAGACTAGGTGGCAGGAATTCATGGAGCTGGACTTTATCGGCTACATCTTGTATGCTGGCGGATTGACAGTCTTCCTTATCGGATTGAGCTGGGCTGGTGAGGAAGACCATCCCTGGCATTCTGCCTCTGTGGTTGCACCGATTGTGTTGGGCGGCCTGGTCTTTATCGGCACCTTCGTCTACGACTGGACCGTCAAGCCCAAGGTTCCTTTGATGCCACTTCACATCTTTCGCATGGTCAGGGAGTTCACCATTTTGTTGGTCGCTCTTTTCGTGTCCGGCATGGTCTTTTTCGCCATGGTCTCCCTCCTGCCACAGGCAACCGAGTCGGTCTACGACAGCGATCCCATCAAGCTCGGAGTGGCTCTGATTCCCAACGGTGTTGGTCAGTTCATTGGCGGGGCCGTCCTCCCGGCGCTGGTCCACAAGATCAAGCATATCCGAGCTCAGATCGTGGTTGCGCTATTCATCCAGACACTTTTCTCGGCCCTTTACGCTTATGGAATCATCCCTCACCATAAGGCGGCATGGGTAATCTTCCAGTTTTTCGGAATGATGTGCTTCTCGTGGATCACCCTGTGCTCATACGTGGTGGTTGGACTACACGTGCCTCATAGGGATCTGGGTATCGCTTCAGGTCTGGTGGGGACCTTCCGCAACACGGGCGGCAGCGTCGGCATCTCCATTTTCAACACCATCCGAAATGGTGTTCTCAATGCGCAACTGGTGCCACGCATCCTGGCGGCAGCTACGGCCAACGGATTTCATGGCGACGCGGACGCCACCGAAGCACTTGTCACAGCGGTTTCAAACAATGCAAAGGGCATTCCAGGCGCCTTTGCGAAAATTCAAGGTGCCACTCCGGCCCTGATTCACGCGACCTCGGAGGCATACAAATCGGCATATGGCTACGCGTATCAGCGAGTGTTCTACAGCACTATTCCCTTTGGTGTGCTCGCCATTATTGCGGCTCTCTTCATCAAGGACGCGTCAGAATACTTAACAAACCATACCGCAGTCAACATGGAAAAGAACGTGCTTGGGGAGAAGCAACACATTGACAAGGCCGTTGATGTAGAGCAGCCCGAGAAGACGACGACTTGAATCCGCAGACGAGGCTTTTGGATATCGCGCTCTGATTTCTGTTCAAGCGTTTCCCATCCAATCCCGGAGGACTGACTCCCATCAGTTGTTGTCTTGGGAAGGAGGGACAGACGGGTACATTCCCGTGCACCGGCTATCTAGTATGAACTCGTGACTTCAGCTCAAATTATACTATTACTTTTCCTCGTGCAGCAACTATCGCAATCCAGACTGATGTCTAATATCTCAATCCAGACTGACGTCTAACTATGGAACTGACCAATGCAACCCCGCAGCCCAGACGGATCGCTTACCCCTATGGTCACGTACCCGACTCAGCAGCCCTTCTTTATGTAACAGCCGCGAGGTCCGAGCTGCGGAGTAAATCGCGGCTGGGGCGGCCTGTCACGACTGCCCGCGACCATGAGGGAGGGCGGGTCGTCAACCATCCTACCTACCCTCTTTTCCGGAATATACCCGTCGGATTCACGTGCCGCGATCAGAGACGAGGTTGTCTTTCCGGGCAATCAGCCTCGCCGTCGTCGTCGTCTTCGTCTCACTCAGCACCCTTAGCAGCCGCCGGGGCGCCGCAGGGACGTGCTGAAGCCCCATCTGGGGCCCCGGGTCAGCAATGTTATCTCCAATTTACCTGCTGTACAGAGCTGCTTGTCCCTCGCATAAGTATCATATCCGAACTGTCTTCGGAACAGGCACACCCTATATCGGATTCCCGCCAAGCAAGAACGAACCGCACTTCGGAATTGGCTGTGCCTACCTGCCCGCTACAGCCTGTTATCGACACAGCGCAGGTGTACGGCAGTCAGTCGCGACCGGAACGTACACATGGACACAAAACAGCTGGAAGCTTTCATGTGGACCTGGCACGGCATCCTCGGCTGGTCTTTCGAGCCTGTCGGGTAAGTATGCGATGGCTTGAAGGGCTTCAAGGTCATCATGGAGTCCCGTGGTCAGTGGTGTGGATGGAACGCCCTCCGGTGAGGGCGAGCGGTCTCCGTGGACACAGGCCGGGACGGGGACTGTGTGGACACCGTAATATCCGTGGCGAACGCCGAGGGATGTATGACCAAGAACGAGGAGGAGTTTCACATCGCGTCATGGAGCGTATGGAAAAGTAAAACATTGCCTTATACCGAGTAGTAGCAGCGAAGATCACATGGACGGCCATGGATTCTTGGTCGACAGGTTCGTGATGCGCGAAAACATCTCACCCAGTATCAAATCTAGGAGTGTACACAGTCCGCTACGGGCCCCGGTATGGGATTGGAGACGTCGCTCAACTATGGCCCCACGAGCTACGTATGGCGTACCATCGAAAAGTTCGAGGATCGCACATAAAGGAGACTTGTCCTGTAGACAATGAGGCCTCGCGTGGTGCGTGGTGTGGCGGGCGAGCGAGCGAGGTCAGGCTGCGGGTCTAAAAGGGGCAAGGCTGCAAGGCCCCTGTTGCCTCTTGGCAGGAACGACAATCATTTCCGAATGCCCTTTTGATTTCATCTTCTGTCATTCTACAGTACAAGCATCAGCATCGCGTCCTCGAATAGCTGAATTGGCGTTGTATTGGCCAATGCTGCAGTTCTAAGTCATAGGCTACTCACTGCAAATCGACGGGGGGGGTCTCGACAAGATTAATCCATACACGGCAATGTTCTTTTCCTGCCGACAAGCGAAGCAGCGCCAAGCAGAAGCAGCATCGTACCTCTCATCCGTACGCCAGCTACATCACACTACATCGTACACCCTATTGCGCTACACATTGTATTACATCGCACCCTCTCTTCCAGGCCTCTGAACAGCACGGAGGAAAGATGAATCGCAAACAACGACGCGCGAGGAACTCGACCGACCACATCAGCAGCGCGGACGACATCCCCCTCGCGCCGCCGCCCGAGAAGACGAAGTCGCGAGATCCGAAGACAAAGACGTTGTTCGAAATCGCCGCCGAGCGACAGGCCGAACTGCGCGGCTCGAAGTCCGGGCCGCCCATCGACGCCGATGCCATCAAGCCCGAGAACATCGTGCAAGTGAAGATCGGGCCGGATGGATCGATCATCCCGGACCCGAGCGCGACCGCCTCAATCTCTCCTCCCGCGTCCGCGTCCGACACCCCCTGGCTGGACACGGTCCTGCTGGCCTCGTCCCTGGGCGCCGTGCACTTCACGCTCTCGGTGCTGGCAATGCACCAGTACGCCGAGGAAGTGCAGTTCCGGCCCCTGGTGGCGCAGACGCTGGGCATTGCGTTCCCGACGCTGACGGTCTTGATCGCGCTATTCCACGGCGACTTGCTCCCTTCGTCGCTCGCAAGCCTGTCTCCCCGGACGAAGGGTTGGGTCGTGGCGGCGCGATCGCTCGTCTATCTCGTCGTGGCGAATGTGGCCGGGTGCTATTTGATCTGGCTGACCAACGATCGGGGATACTATGCTGTCATGAAGAACGCGCCGAGCGTGGGGACCATCTGGGTGTGGGCGGTGTTGGAGATGGGCTTGTTGGGCGCGTTGGCCGGCGTGTTGGGCCCGGGCCTCTATGCTTGGTGGTTTGGCTACGGGATCATGTGAATGGGCGCAGCACGGCAATCATACCAGGAGGGCTAATTCGACTACTACTCCTTACCTCGTACTCCCGTACGACCTTACTCGGGCTATGGGCAGTCAGGTACGATGGTGATCTGTTGAGCTTGGCTCTATGTGGAAGACGAAAGTCAGGAACCTCAGCGAGCAAGGATTCACAGAAGCTTAACGTGATTTGTGGCGCCAAGGGCCGAGGTCAGAATAGCAGACATCTCCGTTCCATGCCCCGGACATGGCGGAGATGCTGAGAAATGTCTTCACCTCCCTTACACCATCTGTGTCACACCACAAAGTTCGACAACCCGGCTGGTGGTACAAAGTACTCGTACTAAGCACAAATCATGCGAGACACGTCCCACTAAACGATGAGACCATCGTACACACAAAAGCTCAGATCTCCGAGCGCACGTCCTGTAGCTTCTAGAAATCCCATACTTGTTCTGGAACATCGGGCTATTTTTGGGCGGTGACCGTTGGTGAGGAGCGATTGCCCCTGCATGCGGACAGAGCCCCAACATTGAACACGCTGCCACTGCCCTACAGCGCAACGATTATCCCAAATGCCATACGGTCCGACATGCACTTTCGGCTGTCCGTAGCGCTGAGCCGACGATGGACGATGGCCCGCATCGGAGAACGCCGATCTCACCGTGTACGGTATGACACATGGCCCTAAGCCCTAGAGACATCGCACAGAGAAATTTTCGCACAGGTAAGAAATAGTACAAAAGGGCGTGCTAGGGGGGCCCGCGCTCCTGAAACAGAGTGAGAAAGCTTTCCCGGTGGATATGATGGAATAATTATCGAGTAATAGCAGCGATGCAGCCGGCGGTGCGATCCAGCAGGAGGTACTCGGCCATGCACGTGGTAAAAATTTTCCTTGCGACAAGGCGCGTCGAAATGGCGAAATCGCTTCTGAGTCACGCTGGTCGCATCGTCCCCGAGCGGGCGGTCACAGAATTGGGGAGATGGAGAGTTCGACACGGCGTCGAAGTCACGATGCCGCTTACTCTTTGGGAGAGCAACCCTCGCCTACGTACTTTGTGCCGTCAAATGCTTCTTCGATGAACCTCACCCTCTGGCCACCAGCCAGGGCGAGTCTTGAGCCTTGGAGAATTTGCGGGGTGCAGAACTGTGGCGCCTTTGGGCGGCCTTCATTGGGCTTTTGGGGGGCTCTTAGCGATCCCGTGGCGCGGGCAGGGATGTAATTGCCTCGCTTGGCTGAACACTGGGCGGCGCTGACTCCCTTGGGCGAACCGGGCAGTCAAAAATCCAGCAGTCAGCTGGTCGCCACTGCCATTTCCAGTTGGCGGACCGCAGAACTAGTCCGCGGAAGGAGATTGCGACGCCAATCCACAAGGCTCTCCGCTTGCAGCAATCTGACGAGGTTTTCACCGTTTTCTCACTTGTGATTTGACCCAATCGCCGACACCGATCGTGACCGCTACAAGTTTTTGTGGCGCCGAAACTTCCAGGATACGTTTCTCCTTCGTGATGTCAGCTGCCGTCACATTGAGGACAAGTGCGACAGACGAGGTGCAAGATTGACGTGGTCGTACAAACTTGCTCGTAGAACCTGCTGAACTCGCCGAACCTGGCACCATTCGGACCTCTTCTCCGGCTGTCTGTGGCCTGAGAGACAAATGAAGTTGCAGCGTCCCTACCCTTGCGTCTAGCTGCTGTGACTTTGCCCTGATCGAGGTTTCCATTATTCATACCTCATCAGTCCGGAGAGGTCACGCCCAACGCGACAGAGCATACAAAGGCGTGCGCGTATGCCTCCTCCTGTGTTTTGTGAAAATCTTTTCTCACCTGCTTGCACATGCTTTCGCAACCGTCACGAGACCGCATTAGTACGAGTACTTCGAGTAGGCTCAACTGACTCTCCTTGGCCGTCGGCAGCGTCATAAGCTTCGCGTCAAGCCGCTCCTTCCTCGAGTGGAGGAAAGACAGCCACCCCCACCTGCCCGATCTCGCCTGCGCGCCTATTCGTCTGCGCCCCGGCGTCGTCATCGTTAAAAGTTAGCGACCGTCCAGCATGCCGTCGCGCATTCGAGGCACATCTCCCTCTCCACGACAGGCTCCCAGTACCGTCAACGATGTGGTCAACGCTCTTCAACGCAAACTGACCATCAACCACATTGAAATGTCAAGCACCCCGCCCAGAAGACCGTCATTCTCCATGGATTCATTACTCCACCCGAAGAAAGACAAGAAACATGAAGAGCCCAAAGACCGCGACTCCCGCAATCCCAAGCGCCTGTCACTGGCCGGCCGCCATGCGAGCAAGTCCAAGGACAGAGCGTCTGCTCGTTCGCCGAGAGTCACTGCAGCGCAGCCCGGTCGCTTCGAAATGATCATTGAGTCTCCTCCGCTGGTTCTGTATGGCACTACCGGCAATTCAAGTGGAGCGCTCCTGTCGGGCCGCCTGAAGTTCCTGGTCAATGATCCAACCGGTCAGGTCCGGCTGGAGAACTTCCACATGGTGCTGAGAGCCGTTACTACTTCCAAGAAACCAGTTGGGAAAGATTGCAGGGAATGCGGCGAGAAGGTCGAGGTTCTCAAGACCTGGGATTTTTTTTCCGAACCACGCACGTTTTCCTCTGGCCAGGACAACCAATTCCCCTACTCCTTCCTCTTCCCTGGTCATCTTCCTGCCTCGACGCAATCCCAACTGGCGTCAATCCAATATTCGCTCCATGCAACAGCAACAACCTCTCATGGCGAGGAGATCTCCCTGACTCACCCCCTGACCCTGCAAAGAGCAATTCAGCCGGGTCCCGATAAGTCAAGCATTAGGATTTTCCCGCCAACCAATCTTACCGGCAGAGTACAGCTTCCTCCCGTCGTCCACCCCATCGGCGTCTTCCCAGTCTCAATGTCATTAAGCGGGGTGGTGGAAAAGAAGGGCGAAAGCCAGACGCGGTGGAGGCTGAGAAAGATGTCCTGGCGGGTCGAGGAGCACTCCAAGGTGATATCGACCCCGTGTCCCAGGCATGCCCACAGGGTGAGCGAGGGAAAGTCAATCCTACACCAGGAAACAAGAGTCCTCGGCAACGACGAGTTGAAGGGTGGCTGGAAGAGCGACTTTGATACTATCGGAGGCGAAATCTCCATGGAGTTCGAAGCGTCTTTGACAACTAAGAATGGCCAACGACCTACCTGCGACGTGGATTCGCCAACAGGAATCGAGGTCAAACACAATCTAGTCATCGAGTTGATCGTCGCCGAAGAGTTTTGCCCGAACAAAAACACCTCCCTGGTGACTCCCACTGGTGCCGCTCGGGTGCTCAGGATGCAGTTCGGCTTGGTTGTTACCGAACGAGCCGGCATGGGCATTAGCTGGGACGAGGAGATGCCCCCTGTCTACGAAGATGTTCCTCCAAGTCCACCCGGATATGGCAGTGCCGACAAAAATGACGGCGCTTGGGGTGGCGCAATTATCGAAGACTACCACGGCGACTTGCCCGACTATGAAGCTCTTGAAAACATGGGTGACGAAGAATTTCATACTGGTGCAGGGAACACCGGCCTTCCTATGCGTGAAAGCCAACCTCCGCATAGGCGATACAGTTCCGGCAGTGGCGAGGGCCCCTCCCGGAGATTCAGTCCCGCCAGAAGGCCGCTGGCCGGCCTAACCAATGACGAGTTGGTAGCCGAGCCTCCTCAGTATACCTTGAACCGACGACAGTCTGGAGACCAGCAACAGACTGGCTCACCAGAAGATTACGCCGAAGGCAGCACGTCGACTGCGCGACACTGATTGGAGGCTGAGAGAGGGGCGCACGTGCGTTTCTCACGCAGCAACCTGTTTTCCGAGGACTGTTTGACACTTTACTGCTGATGCACGGCAGCAGACGACGCGATACGAAACACTTATTTCCACTTTTCTGGATTGTTGCCAAGCGCAACATAGGGTCGTTATTGTTCATTTTGCGATTGCAAAAAAGCATTGATACCCAGGAACGTTCTCTGGTTGATTGTTGAAGCATCACAAGCATGGCAGCAAGCGTATTGATTATTCGAATCTTTGGGCGTCGAGTTTGTTTCCCCTGAGAAGTCGTTATCATCCGACTTTCTTCTTACCTCTTCGACATGATTTGGAAGGCCAGGGATGAAGTCGGGAAGGCCAGAGGCCACAGAGCCGCCACAGTTTGGCTTGAGGCTCATAAGCGTACCAGATCGCTCGTACCATGATCATTGTGTACGATAAGTAGCACGATAGGCAATCTAAACACAGTGCCTTGCAACGAAAGCCGGCCAACCTCAATGCGGGCGCATCGGCTGTAATGTGATTGTGATAGAGTACTCGTACCTACGATGCTCGAGACTCTACTCGCGACCACAGGTGGCATTTTATTCCAGTTTACTCCTCCTGAACGATTTACCGCACAGGCTGACAAGCAGGAGGGAACGTGCCCCAGACAGACACAGGTCACCGACGCTATAGCACAGCAATTTGCAGTGCTGTCTGTCTACGGCGTGAGTTTTGAATGGAAAGACTGTTACCCCCAATCACTGGCAATCTGAGTCTTGGTCTTGGTCTTGGTCTTGGTCTTGATCTAGGAATCGCCCAAGGTACTGTATAGTAATGGTGAGATTGGCGTTGTTTGCGTGGAAAACTAACCACATCGTACTGTACGCTCTGTGTTATATGATCTCTACTTTGCGACATGCTAGTCATCCACGTCTCGTGGCTCGTGGATATCCCAATAGCGATCATAATCATCCATTGCCATGGTACTGAACTCGGTGGGCCTCGTGATGGGGGCGAGCGACTCGCCTCGTTTGGCAAAGTCGGCGATGCGCTGCCTGGTGCGCTCCCGCGTCTTGTTCACGCTGTATATCTTCACGCGGTGACAGCTCGAGGTGACGTGGAGACCCCAGTTCCACGCATTGCGCACGTCGAGGGGCTGCGTGTTGAGCGAGTTGTCCCAGCAGCGGACCACGATTTCGATCCACCCCTCCACGTCGCAAGGCAGTTCGTACTCCCACGTGCGCCAGGCGAACTTGTGCTTTGCCGACAGATTCTCGGGCGGGACCTCGTACCAGGAGAAGCCGCCGTCGGCCGAGAGCTCGACGCGCTCAGGCCAGCGGCCACCGCCGGAGTAGGCCCAGCCCTTGCATTGGATCTTGCCCTCGTGCACGACGACCTGTTTCGTCCACGGGGTCATGATGGCGCTGGAGACAGGCATCTCTTGGATCTGTATCCCCATCACGGGGAGCTGGTTGTGCTTGCCGACTTGTTGATTGAAGTACAGGTACTCCTTGCTCTGTACTGGGGCACGGGTCGGCTGCGAAAGCCCACGTATCCGGTACACCCACTTTACCGACCTGGCGCCGATGTAGCCCATGACTACAACACGGACGGGGTAGCCGTGGATCTTGGGTAGCGGCTCGCCGTTCATCTCCCAGGCGAGCATCACCTCGTTCGCCTTGACCTTGGACCACGGGACACTGACAAGGTAGTTCATCAGCTCGTTCTGCTTGAAGTACGTGTCTGCTCCGTGGAATTCGAGGTGCTTGCCTCCGTCGGCCATTCCACCACACTGCTTGATGACCTTCTTGAGCGAGACTCCGACGTAGCGAGCCGTGCCAATCGCTCCTTCTGCCCAGGGGGCGTTGATCATCTCATCGCCCTCTCCCGCGTACATTTGAATCTGCTCGACACGCCGAGTGCCGCTACATTGGATGGTCACGAGTTTCTCCATTCGGGGGAAGACCTCTTCGTTCTGCAAGTCCTTCAGCGTGAATTTGCGGGGGTTTTTGACGAGACCGTCAAGTGTGAGGTCCCATGCATCGGCATCTATGTCAGGAATGCCGCCGTGATTTCGAATGAAGTGCAGGGGTGTGGGAGTGACGGGTTTGGCGGTCACAAGACTCTTGGGTGGTTCGCCATTGTACGGGAACTGCAAGAGATGGAGCATGTCCGGATGCTTCTCTTGGACGACCCGGAGCCAGGATTCCTCTGGCACAGTTGTCAGAGGGCCGCCGATGGCCTTGTGCCATAGTTTCCAGCGAACACCCTCGAGCACTGGGTTGGTGTCTGGTATGGGTCCTAGCTGGAATTCTGGTGGAGGAGGAAAGGTATTTCCCATCATGATCTTGTGGGCAATGGCTTTCTTTTCAGGATACTGCTCCCATTCAATGTATCTGTTGGAGATCTCAGTATGGCTGCCGTGAGTTCACGGAAGGTCACGGCCGGGAAAAGAACGCTGCTCACCCTCTCCATCCTGAGCGCTCTTCAGCGAACACCACATCGTGGTCAATCTCGTCCTTCTCCACGAGTTCTTTGGCCTCTGCGAGCTCCTTTTCCAGTTCCGGGTCCGATGGGACGTCTTCAACAAACCGTCCTTCGGGGAGCGTCTGATCTCGGATGGGCAGCTCTGCGGCAGCAAGGCCCTGCTCGAGCTTCCATTCGTCTTGCGGCTGCACAGCAATCATTGTCAGCTGATCTTCGCTTTCAGCACTGAATGATGAAGTTCAACCTGGTAATGGCCTTTGAGCTCTCTCATGCGAATGTCAGTGTGCATTCTGGCTAATCTTGTAATTCTCCAATGTTGCCACAAATAGGGTCCTGTGTTATTTCAACGTTGCCGCGGCCGACGAGGTCATGTACTGCTGGGTGACGGAGAGGAGTGCGAAAACAAGGAAAAACATTGAGTGGATAAAGGAAAAGACGAGGAAGAGGCGCCTCCGGCCAGACTTATGGAAAAGAGTTGTCACTGGGACTTGCAATCTCAACAGCCGAAGGGAGGAAGCTCTACCCACTTGAAGCTTCCTCTTGCTCTCATTCGCACCAAAGCACTTGAGGGCTTACTTCATCGGTTTCTACTGCGCATTCTGATCAGGTCTGTTGCAGATTCAAGGTGCCACAAGCGTCATGAAGGCAGGTCCAGTGGACAGCTTCGAACCGCCAATCGAGCGACAGGCACTCGGGGTGATGAATGTATGACGATACAATTGATGCAAGAGTGAGAGGCGAGCTTTCCGGGAGACACTTCCTCATCGCAGGACACGTAAGAGCCTCGACGGCTGATTGGTTCATCCAGATCCATTTCGTGACCATCGATTGGCTGACAGAAAGACGCGCTAACTCGACAATTGATTGGCCGTCGCGACGATTCTTCATCTCGCAAAAGCTTGCGCGAGTTTCTTTGGAAATGTTTTCCCACACAATCACCGTCGCCTCTCACCTCTGAACATTCTCCCGCTCATTGCGGTCGACTATCTCACCTCTGGGATCCAGATGCCACGACTCTTCCTGATGGAGATCCTCCAAAGCACACACCCAAGTCTGAGAGCCCCGCTCTATCTTACAAACCGTGCATAACCGGTCTGCAGCAAACGCGCCAGGCCGCGTTAGGAAAGAATGCTATGCAACCAGTGTCGTCGAATATGTCTAGATACGGAGCTCCAGAGGTCTACGTACCACCTGCTCTCGTCCCTAGTACTTGTGCAACGAAATGTGCAGAAAATCGCTGATCTATATTCCGTAACAAATAACTCAATGCAGTTTCAGCACAGGGTCAGCGCCAGACCCAGTCCAACAGCCTCACGATCATTTGGATATCCACCAATGTCCCTCCAGTCTCCCTCAAGCAGTCAGTGCTATCAGAAATAACCGAGCTTCTTCACCTGCTCCCACGTATCCTCCACCGTCTTCTGAAACTCGATGAACTTCAACCCCAACACCTGCTCTGCCTTGGTTCGATCAAGACTGAAGTGGTTCCTCCTGTCCACCTTGGCACCCTCCTCTCCCAACCCCTTCTCGCCCTTCGCTCTGAGCCCAGCCAGCCCATCCTCGATATAATCAACCCCACCACAGAGCAAAAACCGATCACTGACACCCTTTTCCAACGACAAACTCTTCAAATGAGCTTCAGCCACATCCCGCACGTCCACCCAAGCAGGCAACACCGGTGTGGCGACCTTGGGCGCAAAGTTCGGATCCTTGCCCTGAATCCACACCACCAGCCGGTTGATACTGGTATTCAACCCGTCCACGCCCTTGGAAACGTCGACCTCTTGGATCGGCGGCCCGTAGATCATGGGCGGACAGAATGTGATCAAATCCCATGAGATCTCGCCCTTGGACTTCGCGTCCCGCCACATCTCCCACGCGGTGCGCTCGGCGAACGTCTTGGATGCGTGGTAGCCCATGAACCCGTCCTTCTTGGCCTCTTCGGGCGTGACGGGGTCCCAGTCGTCAGACGTGTAAATATACCCCGGGCGGGGACTCTTGGGCAGATCGACCACACTGGCGAAGGAGGACAGAATGGTCATTCTCTTCAAGGTTTTGCTTTTCAACGCCGAGGACACTACGTTACGTGTCCCGTTCACGGCCGGGTTCACGAGGTCTTTGATCGGATCGTTCGTGCTGACGAAGTACGGACTCGCGACGTGGCAGATGAAATCCACACCTTCGACGGCCTCGTCAAGAGCCCCCGGGGCTTGAATGTCAGGGACCTCCACGAAGGTCAAGTCCTTGGAGGCACTGGCTTCGGGGTGCTGCTTCGCCAGGTAGGTTGCCTTCGAGAGGGAGCGCAACGTCCCTCGTACGCGGTAGTTGTTCGAAAGAAGGGTGGAGAGGACGTGCGCACCAACGAAGCCATTGGGCCCCGTGAGCAGGACGAGCGGTTTGGTAGACATTGTTTGTTGCAGCTGTTCTTGAGAAAGGTGAGTGGAAGTAGTGTTACCGTGATACTCCAGTGATGGGTTGTTTGAATGCTGTCGATGTCAATGTCGCGATCGTCTCTCACGACTTATATACAACGCGATCCAGTACCAGTTGCTCGTGCCCGTCCAGAGCACAAGCACTTAGTACGTAAGCAGAGTGGCCTCACCACTTCCGCAACAGGTTAGGTAACTCACCGTCCTCGGGCCAGGTAATTCCATCGCCGGCGGACAAGGCCTTAGACGGCAGGCCAGGGCAGCACACCTATTGGTCAAGCCACCTAAGTCACTCAATTCAGTCGCTTGCTACCGCCGCTTCAAGCGCAGACACAAGAGATTCTTCCGCACCTACACCCGCACAGCCGGCCGCCGGTCTGCCTTTTTTCCTGCGGAATAGGTGGCGGCCCCCAAGCCAACCCAGTCTGGCAGTACTTGCAGTCCAATCCCGCCGGAACAAGGTGCCCGCATTGACAGGCAGACAGGTAATCAGCCCGCATCGCTGGTGTTCCCTCCGTCCTGCTTCGTCAGTTATCGCTGTGTACCTGCATTAGCTGTTCGTAGCTCACACCCGGCATTCTAGTCCAAGTTTAGGCTGCGAGCTGTGTTGTCCTCGTTGCTTTGCGAAAGCCGCAGGAAAAGCTCTTACGTGACGTCATATTTCGCTCTCCAAACCAATTCATCTACGAGTACCAGCACCCTAAACAATCGGGTTTCCAGATTTACCCGGCCAAACAATCTAACTTGCGCTCGAGCGGTATGATCTAACCGCCTTCCTTGCGCCTTAGGGATTATCTCGGTACAAGTACAGTCCTTTGATCGGAATAATCCGCTCGGATTGACCGTGGGTCATCTTGGCCGGGCAAAACCTATTCCGTCGGACTCGGTTAACCACAATTTTCTCCTCCCCGCAGCAGCGCATCTTGAATTAACAAGGGTCGGTTATGCTCGCAAGACATCAGTCCACGAGTTGACTGAAATGAATCCGGCCTTTCACGACCCGTTCATTGACGTTGCTAAATTGACGACTCTGCTTTGAAACGGGCTGATCGCGACAGTGATACACTCGAATGACCTTGCGGATCGAATCAATGCCGAGGTTCTCAACGGCACCAACACATATCTGCTCTGGTTGGCGGCACGGAACTCACGTTGTGGATTGCAGATTACCGAGAAATCCATTGAAGATTGTAAGAAGAGGGTTCATCAGCAACTTTCTAGCGACGTAAGTCACTGATGGCGGAGGAGCTTGAGGCTATCTGAGGGCGACCGGATACCCGACGACTCGTGCTAGGATATTGGGCGGAGAACAGGTCGACATTGAGTTATATCATCCGACAGCAGTAGCAATGCGCCGTTCCCCAATGCTGCGCCGATAAGATGGAAAGTCTGCTCTTCTTCTGCCATGTCGCTGATCAAATCCTCAGAAGGGTTGGGCATCGCCAGTTGCTCCCAAACCTCAACACCAAGTCTTGCTGAGCGCAGACCCTCGAGGCAAGAGGCCTGGAGAATTCGGTTCCCTGGCATGCTGAATCAAGAGATCGCGGAGAAGCAGGATCATATGCCGAAGGGTGTATAGATGTCATCTCGGAATCTGTACAGTGTCGGCCCATTGACATCGAACCTCAAAGCAAGATCCACGGACGTTTGCTATGAGAAGCCGGATCAGGTGGAGGCATCACGCCAGCGTTTTTGACAATTGGCCCATGAGATAACCCGACAGAGCTCTGCACTAGGTCTTCCTGCTGATCTTTCGGAGAATGAAAGACCACATTGGGAGGGACATCACTTGCTTCGACGACTCCCGGGTAATATTATCAGTTCATCTGAATCCAGTTTACTTTGTGTGTTCCGAAACCCTAGTAAAGCTTGAAAGCACGAGAACGTGTATCTCATAGCAGCTGATCAAAAAAGGACTTCGTCGATTTCCAATGAAGCAGGTCTATAGAGACATAGACTTCTGAGCATCGACTTACACAGCCCCAGGTTTCCCGGGTCTGGTCCGACCTGCTCGTTCACACTTCACTGTTAATTAATCCCATGGGATGATCTCAAGCTGAAACGGAGTGATAGTAATAGATTCTGATCATTTGGTTTCGGCGGAGATGCTGTCCAAGCAGCTGCAAGGGATGTCTACAGTCGCCAATCATAGTTTTTTGATGCCGATGAGGTACCACATTTTCTCCATCCGTGCCATCACTTGATCGGAGCCGAGCACGACCCCAGTCAAGGGGGAGTACTGAAATTGGACGGCCTGACATGGTCATTACCTACGTCAAAATCTCTTCTCCCCGTCATGTCGCTGTTGTTGCATCTGTTGGCTACTGCTACAGGCGCAGTGTTCCAATGCGTCAAAATTACAGATCGATACATCCGAGGGCATCCCCGGTAGCTTGAATTGCACGATGGTAAGGCGGTTTGGTCATGCATAGACGACTCGTGTAGGGGGGAAAAGCTGGCCGAGGCTAAGGTCTTTGTACTGTCAAACACGAGGTCCTTGCCATTGTGTAACACCTTACCCATGTTGGCTCAGCTCGGTACGGAGTACGTAAGTACGTTGTCAACACCGGACGAGGCTGAGGGCCCCGATGGCTGTGGGGCATAATTGTTCGCGCACTCAGTCGGGCACTAAATGATTATCTTTGCATACCCGGGGAGGCTAGACAAAGTCAATCTAGTGGGCCAGCCCATTCTCTCTATTTCCTCACCGTTTCCTCTCTATTTCCTCTCCCTTAGCCATCGCGCAGATGCTCTCCTGCCCGATTTGTCAAGAACCCGCCCCTCGTTGGACGATGCTCGAACGCCATGCTGGTAAACGTAAGGAAGTTTACTTTCCACACAGGGGATACTGGCCAACTAGCGAACCCCAGATTACGAACCGACTTTCTAGCCACGTGTGACAAAACAGGGAGACACCATGACCTGGGACAATTTCACAATCATTGTTCATGAAAGGATAAGAAGAAATGTGATTATGTACTGAACAAGCAAACATGGGACCTCAGGGACGCTCAGCAACACCCCATGGCAGCACGCCCAGTTGACACACAACAACCCGATGTACCACCACCACCTCATGGTCCACCACCTCGCGAACCAAACCCGGATATTTTGGTGTTCCCAGTTCCAGAACGAAGGGAATATCGGGTCTCCTATCAAGAGATAGTTACACATACACCTCAAAGAGGTGATGCGTCAAGAAGCTGTCCGTCGTTAGTCATCTCAACAACAATACTGTTTGACACATGGAGGGGAATAGAAGGTGAGGAAGTCTTTGTGTCGGACCGACCTGTTGCAACAACCTTCATAAAATTGCCATTGAAAACGACAATGCGCTGGTTATCCTTGCAAATGATGTATCCCTTCTGTTTCCCTTCGATTTTCACCCTTTCGTCTTGATTCTTGAAATTATCGTCACGGAGATTACCATGTTGCTCGGACCCCGCTGGATTTTCGAGCCAGAACATTTCGCCATAAGCATGGTATTCGCCAGCCTCCTTGATTATGGAAATCTGCCTCATAGTGTCGAAGTCATCTGCCTTGTGGCTGTTAGATATCGCCGACTTCGAGGACATGCGGCGCATACAGGCATGGTAATTGAAGGATTGTACTTGGCGGGGACGTCAAAGTCAGCCGACGAGGATCTCACAATTACGGAGTATGCACTTACGCTGGCTATGGTAGAGAGGATTGCGATCATGAAGAAGCACGACCAAAGCATAAAAATCAGTTGTCGTCGAGGATTTGATTGTGCAGTCCCAACGACAACGACACGACAAACAGCTTTCTGTTTCACGTCAGAAGACTGAACACATGTTCGCAGGTGATGGGTGGGTGAAGGAACGCACCGTCTCTGACTTGGCGATTCCAATGGCAATACCTGTCATCAACCGAGACATTTTCTTTGGTTCTTCACCTCTTAACCCCTCTCAAGCCCCCTTCAGCCCTCCACGCAATGCTGTCCCAGGTAGGATGTTGACTTGCGCCTTACGTGCACCTTCTAGTCTCATCACGAAGAGAGGTTTTCCGAGCACGTGACGTGGAAGCATCATTCAACTTGTCTCCGTTGCTCTCCGTTGAAATTGTCGCCCGGAAGATTTGATACCGAGCGACGCTGTCTCATGTCCTGGGAATCGGGCGCCGCTGATGCCCCCTACGCATGGTCGCTTTGAAGTTCGAAGTCGAACTTCGATCCTAGTAAAGATAACCCTACACCTTTCGGGGTGACTAGGCGAAGAGGCCGCCGGTTGAGGTCGTTCGCAAGAGTAGGGAAATATTACTACTCCGGATGGCTCTCAGCTAGTGGACAACCCTCCATCTTCCTATCGACAGAGCGCTGCTGGGGCAGTCACGAAAACCTTCAAATTTCCATCATCCGTCGCGCCAACAAATCAAATTTATCCTTCTGTCACCACGCCTTCATCTCCTGACCCGCCGGAAACCATGAGGAAGGCCGTCCGCCTGACAGAGATCGAGTCACATGCCTTCCGGCGAGATCTGTGCGTGGGGTCATCAGGATTTTCCATCAGGCGGATACGCCGGACTTGTGCTCAGACTCTTGTGAAGCTGTGGGACAGAAGGCACTCTAGACAACTATGGGATTCTGGGGCACCGAGGGAAGAACTTCACCAAGTGTTCAGGGTATGGCTTAACACTTACTGAACGTGAAACCCGTTAGGTACGAGTCATCAAAGTGGTTGAATGATACCCAGAGGGTTTATGACAATGACACTGCTGTCCAGGACGAGAAGAGAGACAAAGGGCTCGAAAATGGTTCGATTTTGGAGGAGAGCTATCCCATGCGCAGCCAGGAATGCTGGCCTCTTGCCCATCCCACGATCAGTCTCAGATGTCGTCATCCCCAAACCGGTGAGAGAACGAGGTTGGAAGACAAAGGTGTTTTCGAGCCATCACTCCGATTTGGAGCCTCGTCAATCTCGAGTGGCCCTCCTCTTGTGGAGTCCACTCTCTGTCGCCTCAATTGGCCAATCAGCGAATCTCGGCTCTCCTATGGGTTTAAGCTTTACAGTGACATCTACGAGACCTTTGTTCCCGCCACGCGGTATATTTCAGCGGCACCACGCGTGATCAAGCCAAGACGCATCGATCAGAAACAACGCTGCACCAAAACTATGTGGGCAGTCAGAATTGAGGACATCCCGACGATGGGAGTCTTGGGCTCCCGATTCCACCATTGCCGGCAAGTGAATCGAGAGTTG
The DNA here is from genome assembly GCA_016109585.1 of Phialophora expanda. Classification (NCBI taxonomy): domain Eukaryota; kingdom Fungi; phylum Ascomycota; class Eurotiomycetes; order Chaetothyriales; family Herpotrichiellaceae; genus Phialophora; species Phialophora expanda. Next base: position 2,309,118 of record JADWPR010000001.1, read on the forward strand.
CCGAGTCGCCAATGCGGAATGCTGTGGTAACGTTAGCCTTTCCACCACCATGACAAGGTGATCACCGAGATGTTGCCTTGTAGAGCCTCGAGATCCCAGTGGCTGGTGTCGGTTCGGCGTTGCTGTTGCGCACCTACGGCGTCTCCGGCAATCAGTCGGCAAAGCACAGCCGGAGAGAGTTTCCAGATGCAAGCATTCAGGGAAAAAGTCGCCAATGCTTGAATCGACCACAGCGCAGTTCAAGTACACACAGGGGTTTCGATGCTTATCCTAACTGTCCCTCGCCCGCAAAGCCTTGGCGCGATCATGCGCACCTGCATTACGCATATGTGACTCAATTCGGAGGACATACTCCATGCATCATGAATGCCAGATTCGTAATAGGTTCTGTTAAGAAGGGGGTTCAACACCCTCTGTTGCTCTTCCTGCCGCTGCTCATTTCCTCCATTGCTCATTTCCTCCATTGCTCATCTCCCTAACTAACCCAATAACATCTCCAACTCCTCGATCCGTTTCTTCCTCCGCTCCTCCTCGTTTTCACCCGCCCCTGATTGCCCGACCCCCAAACTCCCCGCCACGGCCATCTTCCTTTCCTGCACCCTCAACATTCTTCCTTCAATGCTGTCTTTCGTCACGAATCGGATCACTTCGACTTTCTGCGTCTGACCCATCCGATGGACGCGATCGATGGCCTGTGCCTCCACAGCAAAACTCCACCATGGATCCATCATGTAGCACCGATTTGCGGCCGTGAGATTTAGTCCGACACCACCTGCCCGGAGGGAAAGGAGTAAGATGCGAGGTGCTTTCGGGTCTGACGCGTTCTCTGCGTTAAAGGCGCGGATCACTTGTGCTCGAACCTTTTGCGACATCGTGCCGTCGAAGCGGAGATGCGCAAAGCCGTGTTTGGTGAGTTGAGGAGCGATCAGGTCGAGAAAAGACGTGAACTGGGAGAAGACCACCGCTTTCGTCCCCTTGGGCAAGGCGGACAAGTGTTTTAGCAATGCTGCGATCTTGGCCGAAGTCGATGCAGATGGCGAGTAAGGATGGATTCGTCGTAGCGAGATCTTGCTAGGCTTGACGACTGCATCTTCCACCCCATACATGTCTTGATCTTCGTCAAAAGACAATGACGGAGTATTGTGCTTAACGACCTCGAAGACGTCTCTAGGGTTGATCTCCTCTCTGCACGAGAAACAACGAGGATTCTCTCCTTTCTCTAATTGGTGCTCAATGTACTTTTCCAAGCAGTCTTTGCATGCACTGTGCCAGCAGGTGGTGACGGCCGGGTTATTCATGGGTTCTTCATAGCAAAGCGGGCACTCCCCGTTTGACTCATCCTGAATCTGGCGCAGAGCATGGGTAGTGAATGTGTTGATGGGGTCTTTCGATGCAGGGTTCTCCTTGTCTGCAAGATCGGTGTCTTTGGTGAATCGAGCAATGAGGTCTTGAAGATCTATGTCGTCGGCAAAGCCATTCTCGTCCGCAGCCGCGGCAACGGCTGCATCTTCTTCGTCTGCCACGATGTCTTTGTTGCGTGTCAATACAGGATGGCAACAGGACTGCCGCAAGCGAAGAATCTGGGCGAAGATCGTGGTGTACGACTTCAAGAGAGTGCCAGCTGCCACCGACTCGTGGAATGCCCTTTTCGCCCGGGTGAAGATCAGGTCGTACACTTCCCGCTCTGTCTTTGACAGCTCAACTTCTTCGACGGTGATTGATTTGGGAGGCAGCGGCACAAGAGCTTCACCTTCAGGCGTCTTCATGTCTTTGGTTCTTCGGAGCACCAGAGGCTCTAAGACGGTCTGCACGACGTTGAGTGCCCTTGCAATTTCTTTCGACTCGAATGGCACCGTAATGAACGTTTTCCAGAATGAGAAGTTACTCCATGGCTCGACTTTGAGGAAGCGTACCAGGCTGAAAAGGTCTTCCAAGCGATTGACGATCGGCGTTCCAGTCAGCACCCACCTATGCCTTGCTTTGAGCTCATAGCAAGCCTTCGATGTTTTTGCCTGTCTGTTCTTGATTGTGTGCGCTTCGTCAAGAATAATTCGGTGAAAGTCGACAGAGAACAGGCCGCCATGTGATGCTCTGTCGCCACCACCGGTTGACACCTGGTTGAACTCTGATAAGACGGTGCCATAACTCGTGATGACAACGTTCGGGGCAGATCCTGCATTTGAAGCAGAGCACAAGACCTGCAGATTGACCGACTTCTCGCTGCCATAATACACCATGGTCCTCAATGTGCCTGGCTTCGAAGACTTGACAGCCTCACTTTCCCATTGTGCCAACAATGACATGGGCGCCACCACCAGCGTCGTGCATGGCGCTGGCTCGACCGACATTGACGACTGCGGAAGTCGAGGCAGGTGGTTGACGGAAGTCAATGTCTTGTCCATGGCCTCCAGATCAACTGGCGATCGATTCGAATGGATCAAACTGTATATCTCGATTGTCTTGCCCAGTCCCATTTCGTCTGCCAGGATCCCCCCCAAGCAGTTCTGTTCTTGGATGGGGAAGTCCAGACTGATTTCTCCAGAATAGAGATTCACGTAGAACTTGTCCTGGCCTTCAACAGCTGGTAGTGGTTTGTCGTCTGCATCTTTGACGGGCCAGGTGTACTCTTCCCACAGAGGATGCATTGACTGTTGTTTGTCAGACTTCTCATCCCGTTCTTTACTCAGCATCCAATGCAACGCCTGTTTCTGGTACTTTCGCAAGTCAAGTTGAAAGGTGGTGGCAGGCTCAGCTTCTGGAGTGTTGAAGTCGAACGACTGTGCCTTGCGGTACAATGTGTCGAGCTGATCCTCCTCCAATTCTTCTCCTTCCTCCTCTTCAGAGCCCGGAGTCGAAGTGCCGGATTTGCCCTTGGCTTCTTTTTCCTTGTCATATTGCTCCGCCATTTCAGCGGCTTTCAACAGCCCTTGCTTCTTGTGCTTCGCCACCGTCTCATTCGTTGTCGTGGGATTGAGACCGACTTCCTCGAACAATTTGACGAGCGCGACTTGCCGTAAACGAAGATCCTTCTCCTCCGTACTCTCCTTCTCCAAAAAGAAGCCCGTGGCTCTGTTGTCGTCCTTGGGCTTGACAAAAGCGTTGGCTTCGAAAGCAGTTTTGACGAGATAAGCACGAAGTTGGAGGTAGATTGTATCGTTGACCCGGACACGGTCCGGTGCATAGACGCATGTTCCTTCAAAACGGCAAATCTTTTGATCCAGTAGCGGCGATACCCAAGAAGCCGTCTCTTCAGGTAGGCGTCCTAGTTCTTCGCCTTTGGCGTTTGTAAAACGTGTTATCACATCCGCCTTCTGGTTTCTGCCAATGACAGGCACCAACTTCCCGCCCCGTCCAATCTTTGTCTTAGGGGCGATCTTGGATCGTTCTATCCGTACTGCCTCGCCGTGGCCCAGCAAGCCTGTACCGCTCTTTGTCATCCACGCGCCCACACCGAATGATCCTACGTATCGCTGCTCAGGCATAGAGTCAAGCCGTATCATCTGCGGGAGAGCTTCGCCCTGGCGCTTTGTTCGTTGCCGAGGGGCAGAAGGAGCGCTAGTTGCTGCAGCAGAGGATCCGAGCCATGAGCCTCCCCCGCCTTGGAAAGGCGAGCGCTTCGGCGTAGATGATGCGATATTCTTCCATGACCCGTCCAAGTACATATTGATCGCTCGCTCAATGTTACCATTGGCAGCAGACTGCACTTTGTCCACCACTTCCTGAGGGACATCCTCTCCGACAAAGGTGCGGAATACATCAGAATCGAATGTAGGCGCCGTCGCATCGCTACTGGAGGTCTGAATGTCGGCGTGATCGGTCTGGCTGGAGTTGGGTTCGGGGCCGGTTGACGAGGTGGCGGAATTAGGTCGACTCGAGGCATTCACCGAGGATGAGGGTTGCGGCTGCGGTTCTGGGTGCGGTTGTTCGGCGACATCTTCTGGGTCGTCGACGAAGAAACGCCTTTTCTTTCGGGGCCGCACGTCAAGGTCCATAAGTCGCAGGGAATGGTGACCTTCGCAATGAGCGCAAATCGAAGAGGGAAAGACGGAGGGAACGACGCGTGCATTGAACGCGCTCGCACGTGACGCGTCAACGTCATACAAAGCAATTTAATTTCTTTCCACGCATCATGCTCGAGCAATCGAAAGAACAGTGCTGAAGTCGGTTGCGGTTCAGTCCAATGGCATTTCTTGAGGGAGTCTAATCGCCCGTGTGCTCTCTTGTTTTCGAAATGAAGGATAGTCAGGGCTAATCGTATTTTGGAAGGAAGAGGAGACAGCAGCACAGCCTTTGATATGATGTCTCCAGTGGGAGGATGTGGCAGACGGCTGCTATCGAGATGGCCGAAGGAAGCTCAGAACTGGTCGAGTCTGCATGCTCGCAGCTTTACATCAACGCGACGGGCGGCTCTTTCCCTTGACCGGGATTCGCCCGATGTGAAGAAAGCACAGGGCTATTGTTCCAGTCTTGTTCGGTGGGTTCATTTATTTCTCTCGCCCGTGGAACGTGTCTTCTCACTGCAGCTCCAGAACCTATGACTCGCCATCATATACACTGGCTCACTTCATCCCGCCGCACATGATACCGGCATACTTGGCCATCCGGGCCTTCAACATCGAGCTGGCCAGAATCCCCGACGTCGTGTCAATGCCTCAAATTGGAGCGATGAGGATGCAGTTCTGGAGAGACACCATCGACAAGAGCTTTAAGCTCACCCCACCGGCGGAGCCTGTTGCCATCTTGATTGCTTCGTACCTCAAACAGGGCTACAAGCTCAACAAGACGTGGTTCCAACGCATCATTACAGCTCGAGACCGCAAATTGACGCATCCGGGATTTACCAATCTGTCCGAGCTCGAATCATATGCCGAGTCCACGTATTCCACGCTCCTTTACCTGACGCTCTCGGCACTACCTTTGAAATCGCTAGAGATGGACCACCTCGCTTCGCACGTGGGGAAAGCTGCAGGTATTGCTGCCGTTCTTCGCGGTGTACCGCTACTTGCATTTCCCCCTCCACCTAATACACACTCGGTGAATCCGCCTCATATGGGCGGCGGCACGCGAGAAAGACAAGGCGTGGTTACTCTCCCTCTGGACGTCATGTCCCAATGCGGCGTCCGAGAAGAAGACATATTTCGAAATGGTGCAGACGCTGTTGGCATCCGTGATGCCGTGTTCACAGTCGCCACCCGCGCCTCCGACCATCTCATAACCGCCCGCGAGCTGCTGAAGAACGTCCAACAATACCGCGACCCGGGCCACGAATTCGAGCACATGCACGATGAAGGTCACGAGTATAGCAAGTATGACATGGGCGTGCGCACCTCGGCAGAGAAAAGGAAGGAGGATATCGACAAGGGGTTCGGCATCGTCATGGGCCCAGCTGTTAGCTCCCAATTGTGGCTCGACCGGCTGCAGAAGGTCGACTTTGATATTTTCCACCCTGATTTGAGACGGGTCGAGTGGAAGCTGCCGTTCGTCGCGTGGTTGCGGAACAGGCGTGGCAAGCTCTAAATCCGGATGGTCCATCGTTCAAGGAGTCGTCAGAGCGTTCACTCTTGCCTCCTGCATCTGAGGAAAGCCATTCGAATCGACGGTATTTCTTCGACTCTTGCTCAGCATCATTGCGTCGCCTTTCTTGCCGAGAATTGCCTCAATGGCTCCGATCAGAGCTTGCGAGTCGTACAACATGACGCCCTTGGAGCTCTTTCGGCCATACAGCTTCAAGCAGTCAATGCCCAGAGAGGCCATATGGCCTCGATCCACCTGTGGCGTTCCCTCCCCAGTCAGGTGGATCACATGCGTCACATACTTCCGATAGACATTGTCTCGGGCCAGGTCGTGAGTGTGGGCGTGCGTATGCATGTGGCCGTTCGTTGCAGCAGCAGGGAAAAGAAATCCGCCATGTCGAGTCGCTGCAGGAGTTGGCGGTGCCGAAGACCTTAGCGTGTCGTCCGACCGTGAGGTATGAAGCTTCGGTCTCCACGGTCGGCCTGACGAATGTTCGCCAGCCCGAGCGATTGCCTCGACAAAATCGAATGCCGAGAAGGGATCCGAACTCGGACCCGTCTCCCGGTCCAGGGACCCATTCAAGATCAGGATCTTGTGGCGCGCGGGTGTCGAGCGCAGGGCCTCGCCCACCCCCTTGAGGACAATCGACGGGATGATAGACGTGTAAAGTGAGCCTATCGAGTAGATAACAGCCTGAGACTCCTTGATCGCCGACACAACCCTCGGGTTCGCGGGCGGGAGCATCTCCTGTCCATACGGGTTAATATACCATATCCGCTCAATCCGCGCCGGCAGGTCCTCGTCGTGATCCTTGCTAAACTTGATGTTCCGCTGGCGTAGCGTAGGAAGCGTGCCGGGGATATGGGCGTCCTCGATCTCATCGCCCGAATGATCGAAGCCATGCCCCTCCCGCACCCGGAACTCAGCCTCGTCCGAACTCGAACCCAGCAAGGGCGAGAACGAGGGCGAGAGCGCGAGCGGGTCGGCCACCGCCGCCGGCATCTCCAGCTTCGTCCTCACCTCCGGATGGGAGATGTTGTTCTGCCCGACAATGACATCCCCGTTCGCGAGCCCCGCGGCGATATGGTGCGAGAAATTGGAATTGATGCTGGGGATGACGCGCACGTCGGCGTCGGGAATCGCGCAGATACTGCTCAACAGGTAGATGGCGGACTCGAAGCTGCCGCTGAACAGGCGCGCGCCCGTGAGGAACAGGTTGCCCACGCTGGCCGAGGTGAAGTCGAAGGTCGACGCCGGGGGCCGCGCGCGCTTCATGACCTCGAGGTTCAGCACGTTGAGGAATGAGCGGATGAGCTCCTTCTTGGCCGACGGGATGTCGCGCCACAGCGGGCTCGTGCCCCACACGATGGCCTGCCAGCTGGACGCGGCCTCGGAGGCGCTGGTGCTCGACAGCCGGTGGTTGAAGAGGTTGGAGATGGCGGACCGCTCGATCGACGGCGGGTCCGTGGGGATGAGGCGCACGAGGCGCGACCGCACGTCGCCGATGCCTGGCCCGCCGAAGACGCGGATCAGTTCGGACGAGGACCCGCCGTTGTCGGAGATCGGGATGATGTAGTTGAGCGGGCAGGCCCTGGTGACGCGCACGGCTTCGAAGACCTCGACGAGCGCGTTGGCCGCGCTGCCGCCGGAGAAGATGGTGATGCCTTTGGCGGTGGTCATGGGCGCGGCGTGCGATCGGACGGGTCTGAGGTGAGTGGATGTAGGAGAGGGGACAAGGGCGACCGGACGGGAAAAGCTGTTCTGTCGAGGTTTATAGCGCCACCATGAAAATGAGTATAGTGTAGAGATGTGTCCTCTTGGTATTGGGGTGCTGGTTTTACGGAGAAGGTTTGTGAGTACCCCGTATTGTCCTCTGGTTGTCCAGCCTCGCGTCCTGAATGGCCGATGTTCTGCCGGAGCGGGATGTCATATGAGGAAATACAGCCGGGGGTGGAAGTGTTGGATTGGGAAGTGCTTCCATTGAACAGGGACACGGACAGTCCTGGTTTAAGGACTGATTACTGGATCGGTACGAGACGGCATGGGACAGACGCCTTGAGCATGACACCCATGGTTGTGGCATGTTACTTGTGGTCGGTTGACCAGATCTAACGAAATGGGCGATTTACACTCGGGTTCATCCTGGCTGAGAACAATCCGCAACTCCTCGCTTGATAGACAGAACTCTAGGCCCCAACCAGCGAATGCTCGGCACAAGAGCAATAGACCAGGTACAGTCCAAGGCGTTATCCAAGGAACGCGCGCCACCTGCACTACTCGTCATTGCGTCTGGTGCCTCCCAATGTTTGCTTAACCAAGAAGCCTCACCTCCCATCAGATTGCAACCTCCTCCGCCTCCCTCTCTTAATAAGCGCCTTGTTGGCCCATTTCACCAACCATCTTGTCATAACATCCCTCATCAGTATCAAAAACACCACCACCGACACTGGCACGGCGATAACCCAGAAAAAGGCATCGCTGTGATGCTGCACGCCATTGAAGCGCTCGAAATTCTGTCCGAAATAGCCGGTCAAAAACGTCAGGGGTAAGAAGAAGCATGTAACGATAGTGAGTTGTTTCATGGATTCGTTCTGGTACGCCGAGACAGTGTTGAAAATTAAGTCGACGAGGTTGTCGGCATTGCGGCGCATTTGGTCATACGAGTCTTGAATTAGCAAGGCGTGATCTTCCACGTCGCCAAGGTAAGTTACTGTGAGAGGAGAAATTTCTACACCGCTTATAAGAGGTGGCGGTGTGAACTGTTTCCGAAGATTCGGGTTTTTCATCTCATAGCTCGTGGCTTTGCTGAGAGGATCTTGTTGGTCGGCCGCGGCAGGACTGGCGATGCGCGAATGGGTTGCCGGTGCAGGTTGAGCGTTCGATTTGTGGTCTTTCAGAGCGCCGATCAACTGGACAACGGGTGCGATTGCGTTTCGTAGGATGGCGATCTCAGAGGTGAGGATATAAAGGACGTTCGATTGATGGATGTCGGGATCCGTGAGCACGTCCAATTCCAAGTCCCCTATCGCATCTTGATAGGCCGTCGTTACAGGGATGGCAAGATCGATGATCGCATCCAGGATAGCTTGGCAGAGCATGCTCGCGTCTGAACATTGGCGCAAGATGGTTCCGGGTGATTGGAGGCGGCGGATGATTGGAGTTTGAACATCGTGCGCCGAATACTCGAAGAACGAGATGACCGTGTTGTCGGTGCAGAGGAAAATCGACACCTGTTCCATGGAGACGCCAATCCCTTTGGGACTGAGGACGGCATGTCGCTCCATGTAGTCAATGCGGTCCTGGTTCGGCCCGGCGTGGTAACGTTGCATGGTACGGATGTTCCTGGGTGCCCACGGCACTCCCACTTTAGTGTTCTTAAAGCTGTTCGAGGGTTGGAGGCCGTCCACCACATCCGCAGAGCCAGTGGAACGTTTCCTTTTCTTCTTCTTCATGGGCTTCCGCAAGTCCTCGATGAGGGAGAGGATGGCGCCTTTTCTTCGCTTGTTTTCGCGTTTTCGCCTCTGGCGTTCGGTGATAATTCTGGTTCGGTATTCAGACTCGGCAACGAAGGACTCTGCGTCATCCTTATCGTCTTCGTCAGAGCTGCAGTCCGATTCATTCTCTTCCAGATTGATGAGTTTCTGCAGAGGCAGCACCATGTAGGTATGATCACTGTACCAATCCACCTTCGTTCTGTTCTTGGTGTGAATCAAATCCTCAATGGCAAGCCTGTGAAGTCGCTTGTGGTTTCCAAGGACCCGGATCACGTCCCATGACAATCCATTCACATTGATCCACCGGACATCGCTCCAATCTGGCGGGCCTTGCTGAAGGAAGTCCTCGATATTGTCGTTGTCGAGGTCCGTCGTGGAGACCATCTCATTACTGAAGTCCACCACTGTGATCTCGCACCTCTGATTGAGCTTCTCGAGGTGTGCTAAATCTCCGCCGATGGCATTGCCCTGACTGTATGGAGGAGCCGGGTCACTCGTGTCAATACCAGGCTCCTGGCCAGGCGTCCAACCAGTCGATCTGCCCATCTCGGCAGAACCGTAAATGACATTGGCAGTATCGGATCTGCCTCTCCGCCGTAGGGACTTTACTGAACTCTTCGACAGGCCCGTCTCTGTGCGATGGAGAGCCCGCGGCGAGTGGGTTTCGGTGTGCTCATCTTCCGCATTCTGATGATGGTCTGGGTTTTCCTGAATTCGTACATGAGGATGGAGGCTTTCTGCCACGTGGTTCTGTGCTTCCAGATCGTGCAGGTGAGGCCTATGTCCGTGCTCTCGGGAGTGACGTGCGAGACGGCTCTGAGACGTGTCTTCCGAGTCGAGCGAGGCGCGCTTCGAAGAGGAGAGGACGTGGGTGCCGTGTGTCATTGTGACGGACGGATTGAGCGGCAGCTGAGCAGTTCCGAGGAGTCGAGCAGGCCCGGAGTACAACGGACGGCATCAGCAGAGGAAGAGGAGGCTCCTCGTGGTATAAAAAGGGCAATAGGGGCAGTCAAATACATGATATGGCAGCAGCTGAAAGAATGGCTGTTTTGAGCTTGATTGAGGAAATCCTGCGATGACGAACAGGGGGCAAATGCTGAGAGGGAGGGGCCAATGGGGATGCCCAGTGTTTCGCATACTCAAGCTCCTAGGCGAAGCATTTTCCCCATGTGTGGACGGTGGGACGCAGCTTGTTAATCAGCAGAGGCGGCCTCCAATTGGTAGCCAGGACCGTCCCCGTTGAGATTTTGGGGGCACGTTTCAGGCACTACCTATCGTAATGCTGACGATCTAGATCACCGGCTTTACTCGTTCCATGGGCTGAACCTTTAGCTAGTCTCCACAGGCAATATACTGTATCATGCGAGTACATGGCGCGCATGGTTGACTCCCTACGACAACTTGTGGGACTCAAGATATACCAGCGATGAGTCTTCTTGCCTGTTCATATTTTATTACGTGGTCAATCGGATCGAATTCCATGGCATCAACGTCGGAATCATCGCGAGCGCTAAAATATCGAAGATCATGTGGTATCGTGATTATTTGCCCCGAATCCCGTCATGCGGCTGATTCACTCCCTGCGCCGGCGAGGCCGTCGAGGAGATGCTCAAGAAAAGCAGAGGTGGATGTCCTCCGAGCAGCTTGGCCGGCTTAGGCGTTGTCGTTATCGGTACCGTTTGTAAACGCCCTCCATATGGCATCCTCGGTAGACTCCCGTTCTCGTTTCCGTGGCTTTCCAATGTTATCCTTGCCGCTGCGAATCTCTTCATCATCACTCAACCTCTCAGCCTTAATCACGGATGTCGCCTTTCGCTTGCCTGTGTCGGCATCTCCTTCACGCTTCCTCTTCTTCACCAATAGCCTCAGTTCGAGCGGAACCAGACTCCTTCCCGTGCCCGGCGTATCTTTTAGATCCAGCGGTTTACGGCATACCGGACAGACGCCTTTGACTTTGCGGTTGGCTGGTGCATCTTCTCTGCGTTGCTCGATGGACCAGTTGAGGGTATCCACTATACACCGGTGGCAGAATACATGCCCACATACGGTAGAAGTAGCATCCGTCGGCGTGTCCATACACACTGGGCACTTGTATGCTGTAAGTGGTGTCCGGCCTGCCTCTGTACCCGGATTTTGAGCTAAAATAGCATCCTCACGCTGTTTTGACAGAGCAGCGGAAAGACTTGCACGGTCATCCACGGCGGTGAGGTCAACCTCATCGACCAACGGATCGCTCTCAAGCTGTGGTGTAGAAGCTCGTCGTCGAGAAGATGATGTGGTCGGTCTGCTGTGGGAGGACGAAGGGGGCGACATGGCGGATTGACCAGACCGTTGCGAATGACCTTGACCTTGGCCTTGACTTTGTTCCTGATTCCGCTGACGCTCCCTGTTCCTAGCTTGTGTATTTTCCCAGTTGGAGTGGTTCTCTCGCTGCCGGTTTATTGCCTCCTCTTCCGCGGCTAACGGCAACTGCCCCTCACCCAAAGGACGGATACGAGGCAGTTGGGCACTACCTAGTCGATAGGGTGGCCAGAATCTAACGTTAGCACGAGGGTAGGGGAATCCGTGGTCGAAATTGTGACCTTGCCTGGACGAGGAGGCTTGGGAATGATTAGGGTAGATAGGCTCGTTGAGGGTGTTGAATCTTCTAGTGCGATGGGTTTGAGAGGAATCGTGAGGGTGTGTCGTGTATGAGATGTAGTGACTTTCTGCCGACCCTGAGGTGGGACTGCTGGTCGTTGTTAGATCCACCGGTTGCTCGGGTGCTTCACTATCCGTTCTCAGGCTTCGTGCTTCACTCTCACTTCTTGGTCGTCTGGACTGGTGGAATGCCTGTTGGGCGTCTTGAAGCGCTCGGTTGACGCTTTGCAGGGCTCGGCTGACGTTTTGTAGAGGGTCTTGGGGACCAGACACGGGATATGGAAGTGTTGCTTGTCTGCGAGAGGCAGTATCAGGCATGGCATTGAAGATTTCACGAAACAGTCTGGGAGAGGATCGGCGAAGTGGTGGTGGCAGTGAGGGACGCTGTCGAGAATCTTCGTGTGGCGATAGAAGTGCAAATGCCTCGACGCCTGCGCTACCAGGGGGAACGACTACCGCGGTTGAAACTGGTGAGCTGGAACTCATAACGGCTGCTCTACTAGTAGTTGCCATGTAGTTGCGACATGGCCAGCGACGGTGGGGGTTCTGGGACAGTCTTTGTTCATCTGCGATTGTGTAACCACCAAAGTGAAGCCGCGCTTTCGCTGCCTCGGGATCATGCCGCTTGCGAAAACAGGGTTCCCAGCACCCCTGCGCTGGGAACGAGAATTGAAAGCGGCGTGGCCCAGTTTCCAAAGCCTGCGCCCATGTGCGTTACGGGCGTATGCGGGGACCAGCATACTAATCAAACCCGGTATAATGGGGGGGTTATGCCTTCCTCGCTCCTTATCACTGGTTTTCTGGTGTTCCCAGGTCTCACCAACGACTTCAGCCTTGCCCATCCCCCCTTTTCCTGGTGCTTACTGCATTGATGAACTCGACTTGGCAGTATGGAAATGCCTTTCTTGTTTGTTTTATGCGTCAGCGGATTCCACACAGTTCTCATAGAAACCTAATCTGGTCGAGAAGCAATTTCTCCGCTAAACGTACTATGTCGATCGTTGGGTCAGCCTACAATTGCAACATTGAGTCCGAGTCTTTTGGAAGGTAGCGTCCTGGTGGCTGCCGCTTGGCTTATATCAACGACACCTTTCATTTCGGGAGGTATTGTGTTCTTCTGAAGCTCCGATGGGGGGAGCCTACTTTACCGTCTGTCTGGTCTACTGCTCCAGCAATGAAAGTTGTGGGCTTGGAAATCATCCAGACGTCTAACGAGGTCCAAGTTCTCCATCTACCGACTTTGAGACACTGCTCGGGTCGAAGTGGGATCTACGGATGGATTTGTGGTCTCTGGGGTGCACGATATTCGAACTTGTCACCGGACAAACATCGTTCGACAACTTCATGCCGACTAAGGCTCCGTTGCCTTCCATATCTTTAGAGACATTGAGCACTTGTACTCTCTCTAGGTGCGTATTGAGATTGGAGCCGAGGCCAATCCGGAAGGAATGATCTCGTTTAGAGGATGATAGTGACATCGATCGCTGATAATTAGTAGAACGGCGGGAGTCGCTTTTGCTCTCGTGTCACAAGTGCTGGTTGTGAGAGGCAGGGACGCCGAAAAGCGTTCCGGGACTCCTCTCCACTCCAATCCTTCAGGCCCTGACGTGCTCATGGGAAATTTATGGACCGAATCCTTTTTATCTCACTGGTCTGAACGTCTTGATCCTGAAGTGCACCAACAGCTCGGGGAAGCCCCTATATCATCCAAGCCGTCTTTTGGGAGGACGAGATCGATCCTATGGTCAGATTCCAGGGTGAGAATCCCAAGAGAAGGAGAGACAGGGCTCATGTTGCGGATAATATCCCTGAGGCTGGAATAGCGAATGGCTAACACATCTGGCCTGCAAACGACGGGCTAATCATCCGTCGTTATCTCTAATTTTATCTCATGTCAGACAATTGCGCCCATGCAGGTCGCTTGTGCTGGAAGAAGCGTCGACCTTCTGGGATAGACTTTCTCTGCAGACCTGGCTTTCTCAAACTAGAGACTCGCTCCCAGAAGGTCCTCGTTTGCAGCCAAGTGGAACATTGCTTGACGCGAGAAGGAATGCGATTGAAGAAGTTCTGGCATATGAGCTCCCTGCTGCGTGGATAAAAAGCCGATGTCTTGGCCGTTGTATTATCATAACGGCTGCATTCGTCGACATTGACCAAACATAGACATATCGATCGAGCCATCCATCGGTTAATGTGTCTCCGCCCACTTTCTGTACCATTCTAGGCATTCACTATTGGCAACACTTGCAGAAGTCTTGATATTCATCCCGCTCACGATCTGTTTGACAGCTCCTTCGACCTTCTTACCATTGGTTGTTACCGGAATCTCTGGACATTCGTCTATTACTTTTGGCACATGTCGAGCACTCAGTTCTTTCCTCACCACAGCTTGTATCTTCTGGGCCAGCTCTCTTGAAAACGTCTGACTCTGTGCCATTTTCACGAACAAGACCACGACCTCATCGGCATCTTGCTGGCGTTTCCGGCCAATGCACAATGCATCCTCGACTTCGGTACTGAAGTGCTCGAGCAAGATGTTATAGATCTCGCTTGAGCCGAATCGGACTCCCATAGGGTTCAGTACGCCATCAGACCTGCCAAGCATCCAGATCCCGCCTGTCGTGGGATTGAAGCGTACAAAATCCCCGTGGTGCCAGATTGGGTGACCAGTTTTCGGATCGGTGAAGACTTCGAAGTATGATGATTTGTATCGCTTTTCGCCGCTAGGACCAGGGGGCCAGAACATGCAAGGCTGACAAGGGAACGGAACAGTACAGACGAGCTCGCCGGGCTGACCGGTCATGGTTATGTCCCTGCCGTCGGCGGAGAATGCTTTGATGGCCATGCCGAGACCGCGGCATTGGATTTCGCCGGCGTGGACAGGGAGAATGGGACAGGGCGCTCCGAAGAGTGATATGATGTCTGTTCCGCCAGTTATGGAGCCAAGGAGTATTCCCGGATGAGGTGATGGAGGCGAAAGATTCTTGTAGACGTATTCGAAAGTGCTAGGTGCCAGAGGCGATCCAGTTGAGAAGATAGACTTCAGCGAAGTAAGCGTAGCTTTCTTGGGAGAAGCTTCTCTGGGAAGAGTCTGTGCCTGTTCCAAGAGAGATAAATACTTAGCTGACGTGCCAAAGTGGTTGATTTCTAGCTCGTCAATGAGCAGAGGCATGGTCATCTCTTTGTGAGGGTGGAATGGGGAACCATCGTAAAGTATAATCGTCGCACCACTAGCTAGACCTGACACTAGCCAATGCCACATCATCCAGGTCACGGTGGAGAAATAGAACACTCTTTCTAAACATCTCACATCGGAATGGATCTGGTGCTCCTTCTTGTGCTGGAGGAGAGTTCCCAGTGAAGCGTGTACAATTGGCTTAGGCACGCCCGTCGTGCCAGATGAGTAAAGAATGTAAACAGGATGCTCCGGAGGTAGATATGTAAAGCGAAGAGGCCTTGAAGAATCGCCCTTCGCAACAAAGGAAGAATATGATTCCACCGTGGTAGTGGCATGGCCGCCAATTGACAGGAGGTCAAACGGGTGACCTGGGATGGTCTCGAGGACGACGAGATTCCTGACCGATGGCAATTCCGACACGACTTGCGATATTTTCGTATGCGTTTCATGAACCTTGCCATTGTACGTTACTGCGTTGTCGGCAAAGAGGAGGACTGGCTCAATCTGGCGGAGTCTGTCGAGCACAGCATGAACACCCGTGTCGGGACTCACACCTGACCATATGGCGCCCAGAGATGTTGCTGCAAGCATTGCGACCACTGAATTCGAAGTATTGGCCATATATCCTGCAACTCTTTCTCCCTTCTGTAGTCCATGGACTTCCATTGCTGCGGCGCACTCCCGCACCCGCTGGCGCAGCTGAGACCACGTCACTTCCTCGCGCTTGGTTTCTGTGGCAGCAATGATCGCCAGGCCTTCTTCAGGTGGATTTGCCGCTGGGAAGAGCAGGTTCTCGGCGAAGTTCAGTTCGCAACCAGAGAAGAAGGCAGGCTTAGGGAACATGGGAGCGGACTCGTCCAAGACGTTCTATCAGGCGGTATTAGCACGCCTTGAGCAGCCCAACTTGCAAGGGATTACCCACATCATACTGCTTGTTCGCCTTTATGCCCGTATAATGCCATACTTCTTCCCAGAAGGCGGCAGGGTGATCGACACTCCATTGCCAGAGATCATGGTAGGATGAGGTTGACACGCCATGCTTTTTCGCTATATGTTGCTGAAAAGCATAGAACTCGGTAGACTCGGGGCGAGGATGCCTCCAGAGCTCTACGGAGTCCTTCGACTCTCCATTCACAGTGTTCGTTGCCATTGTAACAAATTCTGTGCGAGAGGTGAAATTGTTGTGAGGATGGCTTGAAATGTACTAGTACCTTGCAGAAACTCTGGGGAACCACGGCCGCCGACACCGCCATTGGACTCCGACTTTACACGAGCATCGGGCGGAATTGGGTCCGGACAGGTATCCGGCGACGTGGACCAAGCCGACCACGACTGCTGATTTGGGATCGGGACAGATCAATGACGCTCTAGTTGAGAATCCAAGATGGAGAATAGTAAACGAGGGATCCTACCCAGCGGTCGATTTACTCGTCCAAAGTGCCTCATTCACCAGGGCGGACCTCACAAGCATCGCGTCTCCGGAGTTGGAACATGTTAGCACGTCCCCGACGAGAGCTACCTGGGAGGGAGGTCCAGCATCTGAGTCTACAGAGTACTCAGTCTTGATGTTGACTTATCAGCCTTGGGCGCGATGGCTACCGTGTACAAGTAATTGAGAGGATGGCACTGATGATATATCAAGTGATCAAATCAGGACGATGGACATGGATAGACGAGATGCTAGATGATGAGTGCCAAGGAGACTGCGGGGACTAAACATTTAGTTGAGTTTAGTGTAACCATAGCCAGATCGTTCTACCAATTGGGCCTTCTCTGGGTCTGCGTGCAAATTTCTGCCAGCTCCGCTTTAACCGGTGCCCCCTATTTTCGCGGCTCGGATGCTCACGATGGCCCCTGGAAGTCCCTTGAGCAGGAGACACTGCGAAGAGTAGCCAGGCCTAGAAGCAATTTCGCAGCAGCAGCAAGCCCCAGTTTCAGCAATGGTCTTTGAGTGCTGTCAGCACAGCTTCTCTGCTTTGAGCATCGCGTCGCGTGGACAGCTTTTGTAGCATCCTGCCTACTCCGTAAACCTCTTTCTGTTCTCTATCTTTCTTCCTCAACTTTCTACCGTCAGCCATTGTGCCTCGATCAGCTACCCTCCGTATCGAGGTAACGGGTCTGCGGCTCCCTAGGCTGAGGCGGGTGGTTTGCTGCAAGGCACAGGCCTGTTGTGCCCAATCACGGCTGGGACGGAATTGTCTGTCATCCGGGTTCGCCGGCGGCTGGTGTCATACATTCGATATTGCATGATCCTTCGTCGTATTTCCAGCTAAGAAAACGAAGCTGCAGTTCCTCTGAGCGCCGAGCACCTCCTTCAGACGGTTTTGCTGTCGCTCCTCTCGCCCTGCGTGCCTCGAGTCCACTCTACCGGCGAGCGTCTCACGACCAAAACCCCCTTGTCTGCAAGCAGAAGCAGCATCGAACGTCGCCGAGGCTCTTCGAAAACCTTTCCCTCTTCTCACCGTACACCGCCACACCGAACGCACGATCTTCCAACGACACGTCCATTGAGAAGAAAGGAACATTTCGGCGAAGCGTTGATAACTATCTGAAGGAGTTTGTCCAGCCATCTCCTAGCAGTTTTGCAGCGCACCTTGGCCATGCCTCGTCGAGTGTCCAACGCCCTTCTCAGCAGCTCACCTCCGACCCCCTGGCCGTCCTTTGCGCCGTCAGAAAAAGGCGGCAGCCTCGTCAACAAAACCTCCCAGAAAGCCAGCAAGATCGCTCAATTCTTTTCAACCTCACCCAAAACAAAAGAGGCTCAATCTGCCGCAGCAGCGCTGCTGGCGGCGAGCAAAGCTCAAGAGCAGGCCTTCCTCGCGTCAGGGTCGCCACCTATAAGCACACCTTCGCTGTCATTGCCCAGCATTTCCTTGTCAACGGCGCGTGCAGATTCGGCCAATATGGACGAGCCTCCGACCACCCTTTTTCAGCCGCCTTCTCCGGCCGAGGCGCGGAAGCTGCAACGGCAATATGCACAGTTTGGCCCTCTGAATTCACAATCTCACAGATACACCAGCCGACACCAGGGCGGCGAGTTTCCGGAACCCGTGATGGACGAACCGCCCTATTACTATCTTTTAACCACCTACATCTCCTACTTGATTCTCATAATATTCGGCCACGTTAGAGACTTCTTCGGCATGAAGCTCAAGGAGGACGCCTACCGACACCTAAAAGCACGGAATGGATACGCTGCTTTGAATAGCGACTTTGACAATTTCTACGTGCGACGATTGAAGATGCGTATCAATGATTGTTTCAATAGACCTACTACGGGAGTTCCGGGACGATACATCAATCTGCTGGACCGTACCTCCGATGACGGAAATGTCCACTTCACCATGACTGGCACTACTACCGAGACCTTGAACATGAGTTCCTACAATTACCTTGGGTTTGCCCAATCGGAAGGTCCTTGCGCCGACTCGGTTGAAGAGACAATCAGAAAATATGGCTTGTCTACCGCCAGCTCCAGGAGCGAAGTGGGCACATCTGAGCTCGCGGTGGAATGTGAGGCTCTTATTGCTGAGTTTGTTGGGAAGGAGTCATCCATGGTATTCTCCATGGGTTTCGGTACCAATGCCTCCATTTTCCCTGCTCTGGTTGGGAAAGGCGACTTGATCATCTCCGACGAGCTCAACCACGCGTCAATCCGTTTCGGGTCGAGACTTTCGGGTGCCATGATTGCCTCGTTCAAGCATAATGATATGAGGGATCTTGAAGACAAGCTTCGGGACGCCATCTCCCAAGGTCAGCCTCGCACCCACCGACCGTGGAAGAAAATCCTTGTCGTTGTCGAAGGGCTGTATTCTATGGAAGGGACTATGTGCAACCTGCCCGGTCTTATCAGATTGAAGAGGAGATACAAGTTTCACCTCTTTGTCGATGAAGCTCACTCGATCGGTGCCCTTGGGCCACGCGGAAGAGGTGTCTGCGACTACTTTGGAATTGACCCCGCCGAGGTTGATATCCTGATGGGTACACTGACCAAGTCTTTCGGTGCTAATGGGGGATACGTCGCTGGTGACAAGGCCGCCATCGACAAGTTGCGAATCTGCAATGCTGGCACGGTCTATGGCGAAGCTCCCAGCCCTGCAGTCCTCGCACAGATTATCGCTGCCTTGAAACTGATCAATGGTGATCTCAACCCAGGTCAAGGCGAAGAGCGGTTGCAGAGAATTGCATTCAACTCACGGTATCTCCGACTTGGTCTCAAGCGCCTAGGCTTCATTGTGTACGGTCACGACGATTCACCTATCATTCCGCTCATGCTTTACAATCCTGCCAAGATGCCGGCCTTCTCGCACGAGATGCTCAAGCGCAAGATCTCGGTGGTCGTTGTTGGATATCCCGCTACGCCATTGATCTCCTCGCGGGCACGTTTCTGCATCTCAGCTGCTCACAACAAAGAGGATCTTGATCGTTTGCTGTCGGCCTGTGATGAGATCGGCAACGTCCTACAGCTCAAGTTTGCGAGTGGCATCGCTGGCGGTGCCCCTCCGTTACCGGAAGGCGTAACCTGGGAGATGGAGCAAAGCCGCAAGCGACTGGAAAAGCACGACAAAGTGGCCAAGTCACTAGTCGTCGAGCCCCGGTGGAGCTTGGAGGAAGTCATCAAACGTGGTGTCCAGGATGTGAAGGTGCCGCTGCGGTGAAAGCTCGACAGCAGCTCTCCCTGGCCAGGCAACGGGCACCCAACCGCGTGTGTACAACTATTAATGAGTGGTTACGGAAGCGATTGCGAGATTTCTGATTCGAGGACTGAAGCATTACCCTTCGACCCAGCCGACGCGACACAGAGCAGATTGTACATAGATTTTGGGTCTTTGTCAACGGCGCCGGCGAGTGTTTGGAGCACCACGGGATGATCGGTCAGTCTGAGCAAGTTCGTAGCCCTCGCCTTGACCAAGCGCGACACGAAGTCCAGCGAAGCAAGGCTCGTGGTCACCTCATGTTATCGATAGTCATACCTAATACTGCAAATCCATCTGACCTGTCCTGATCTCGGTGCAGCCGAGAGATCCCTTCATCCCATGCCTCGGCTCCAGACAGTTCGAAAGTGAGGCGGCGGTCTGCTGACCTGGCGAGAGTGAGTGTATAGAAGTCGGGCGCAAGATGCTGTACTTGTTGGTAGTTGCATGAACGTCTCTGCTTCTCCTGCTCGCCCTCTGCATACTTGCCCCGGTCCGTTCGGCGCCTTTGATGCGTCACAGCCACATGCACAAGCGATCGCTTTTCGGCAAGGGACTTTACTCCCCGTATACGGCAACACGAGCTGCAAGGCAACAACATGCCAGCACATCTAACACCACTACAGACTCTCAACAGCAGCAATGTGTGCCCGGGCAAGCACGGACACCCAGATCGATGCTCGGTAACCTTCTCAGGTCCTAACAATAGGCGAGTGAGCGCTGTTGTCATTGCCGTCCTTTGAAGGGATTACTGCATTCCGGATACAGCTAGGAACAAGCTGAATACGAGGACGGCTCATGGAACAGGGTTGATCCCATCATCAACAGGTGAACAACTGGCTCGTGCGCGTAACAGACGGGAGGAGGCAAGGAGAATGCTGGTCACCGCTTACACTGTGCCCTGAAGCTACAATTAGCACTCCGACACTACACGACAGAGTTGGATAATGCGAGCTGATGCGATCTCGCCCCGAGCGGTGTTCCTTGGTGTCAAGCCATGCCGATACAGAAGTTCCACGTCGCCCTGTGGGTGTCGTAGTGCTTAGCCGCTGTGGTTGCTGTCACCGCCCTTACTCTCTGCTATGACTGTCCTTCGAGCAATGCAGAGCGCGCGACATGTCAAACAGGCCAGCTTGGGACATATACGGTGTACCACCGCATCTCACATTTGCCATGAATCAAATACCCCGTGGCCACGTCTCCCCTCTACGTTGCCCCAAGAGACGGTGACCAGAATTACTGAGCATCATCGGCACATCCCATTCGTTCCGAGCCTGCGCCCGTTCAATTTCTCACGCTTGCCGCTACTGCACGTGTGGGGCAGGCGAGGCCATCCTTCGTGTGCCGTCGGTTTCCCTGTGGAGGATGAGCCTGGCTGCCGGGGCCGACAATGTTTCAGAGCAATGACCTTGTCCTCTCACGTTCGCATTTCTCTGATCCCTCATCCCTACTCTCCATCCGTGCTCGGCGCTTCACGAACCACAGCTTGTCTCGCGCAAGCATGCACGCCGGATGAGGCATGGCTCATATTCCCCGTCGATGAGTTCGACCAATGCGGTCGCCCTCGGTCTGCAAGGCAACCGTCTCGCAGTTGACCGAGCACGCGTGCCAGACCGGTCGGGGTTATCTTGACTCCCCCGCCTACGAAATCCATCTGCGAGAGAGGCGAGCCTGGCTGTTCCAATCGCCAACCGTCCATGAGCGGTGTTGATCTCGAGTTGATGCCTACCGCTTCCCGGCCTGCATATCTTCGTTCTCATTCCCACCTCCTCCGCCCCACTGGACTCACGTCCTTGCTGACTTCCCTCATTACCGCTTTGCTATCAACTTGAACACAGACGCATCCTCACGAGATACAGACTGCACCTGGCCTGTCCAGCTTCGCGGTACCGTTCCGGGGATATGGAACCCCCACCGCCTCCAGACCATCACTTCGCTCCAATGGATCCAAACATGGAACCCTTGCACGACTTTGTTGATGACCACTTCGTCGTCGAAGAGCGTGTACCGAGTGTCCAACAACGCTTGGATAGGATGTCCCTTGACGGCGACGTCCCCGAAATGCGACCCCGCGCTGAGCGCCTCAGGTCCGCGGACATATTACCCCTCCCACAAGATTACCTGTACTACCGTTTGTCCAAGCGCGGCGATGATTGGAGCTCCTGTGTGAAGAAACCTATCCCGGCCCCCATCGAAGAAATCGAGAGAAAAGCCAAGAGAAGTAAGGGTGGCGATGCGCCAATCCTGGAGCAATTGACCAAGATGCCGACCATGCGGCGCGACATGCTGGACGAGGTGATCCGGAAGGCCAATGACAAAGAAACCGGCGATGCCTACTGGGAGGTGGTCTATATCAAGTCCAAAAAAGTACAGACAAGAAGGGGTAAGATGGAAGTCCCAGAGATGGATGTGATCCTGGCCAGGAACAGAGGCCGAGCGAAGTCCCGGGCCAAGTCTTTCGCTGTCGGTGGAGAGAGAGTCGAGAGAGTCAAGAGAGAAGTCGTGAAAGAGAAACAATATGTCAATGACAGCTATGGCCGGGTCAGGAAAGACTCGGTGTTGGACAAGTTGGAGGACCCAGTTGCGAATCTTCCCGTTTTCGAAGCCGATGGCCGACCAAGAGATGATCTTGGACCAATGCACTTTAACAACTCTAATCTGCCCGCTCACATCGCCAGGGAAATGCCACTGGGTACCAAACTCGAAAAGAAAAAAGAGAAGCCAGAGAAGAGGAGAAGCAGGTCTCGAAGCAAGTCACGCGATCGTGGCGCTGCTCATCACGAAGACGGCGTCTTTGTCGTCCCGGATGTCCACGACTTTGCCGGCGAGGGCGCTGACCCAGCTACCGTCGATGGAATGTTCGGCGACGAGCCAGCGGATCGTCGCGGCCGCCGAGGACAATCGCCACACCAACACCCGGTGGTGGTCGAAGAAGACCCTCGGCGATCTCACTCTCGACACCGTCCTGACGGTCGCTCCAAGTCGCGTCCGCGCAAAGAATCTGTTCACTTCCCCAACGGGCGGACTCGGCAATACTTCGACGGAGGCGACGGGTCTTCCGAGAACAGTGACACCAGCCATTACGGCTTCGTTGGCGAGTATGAAAGCTCGACCACATCGATCAGCACGCCTGGCGCTATACCTCGCCGAGGAAGCCTCGCACACGGGGGCCGCCCGGATGCTGAATATAAGAAACACCACCCCGGACCTAATAAGAGGCTGTCCTACCAAGAAAAGCCATACCATGGCGAGCAGCACGTGATTGTGCCCGCACGACCAGCACGTCGAAACTCCACTGCCATATATTATGAAAGGCCACTTGAGGGTCGTTATGAGCGTCCCCATCCGCGACTGGTAAGACGAGAGACTGCCCCTGCTATCCCAGAAGACCATCAAATCGTCTATCACGACACTCTCCCACGGAGTAGTGAGCGTGACCTTGTTCCGTTGCGCCGTTCCTATACTACCCGCGAGCCTATTCTTCATCAATACCCTCGCGACGACGAAGAACTCTACTACCTTGACGAAGTTGACCGCCAAAGCTACCGCGCAGAAGGCTACCAACGCGACCGTGTCATTGAAGACCACTTCAACCGGCGCGAGCAAGAACTCAGCGCCCGAGAGAGAGAGTTGGAAGTCAGAGAAGATGAGCTGAGACAGCTGCGACGGCAACGTGAACGTGAGCTTGAAAGAGACCGTGGCTTCTACGACGACAGGGATGTTCGAAAGGAACGGAGAGAGACAAGACAAATCTTCTACGACCCGAGGACCGGCCAGGCTTATTATTATAACGATTGATTGCGGGGAATCGTCGGCATGGGTCGTGGTGCCTGGGGATGAAGCTACAAGGTTAGGGACAGTCCGGTGGGGAGTATATTTTTTGTTAAACGAGGACGCCCGCGCGGGAAGCGGCGAGCTTGAGACAACACTGGGATCATTGAAGGAGTCTTGACGACTATACCGCAATTGATCAACCTGGGCGGAATTTTGTTCTGCATTTTGCATTCGCTGTCTTACCTCGCTTTGAACGAAGGGCATGGGCCGCTGTCGCGGGGAATGGTGAAACGGGGAAGACGGAATTACCTGCCCCCTGGCGATATTCGGAAAAAGCGCTTGCTCGCGGGACGGTCCAAGGGATTCCTCTCGAATTCTCTAGCGATGGACTTTGGGTTGCTTTGGGGTTGAACCCTGGATTTGATGGATTTTCTTGTTCGATTCTTGCTGTCGCTTTGGAGATACCCCCTTTATTTTCATGTTGCTGGATTGAAGTTATCACGAGACTGTTCGATGAATGCTGCTTGGGACGTTCGTTCTGGCAGGGCCAACATGATCTTGATGACGCTCTTATGGGGAACGAAAGCATGTGACGGCCCTTCAAGGGCTAGGTGCACACGACCAGGATGTGACCATCATAAGATGTATGTGGACATGAAAATGAGAAGAGCGCAGCGCAATATCGCGCGTCGCTTGTCTTTGAGCAATGCTGCAATGGATAAAAGTTCCTTCCCAATTGCGGACCACTCACTCACAGGCTGGCTGCTCTTTACTGATCCTTCGTTTGCCTCGTCCTATTGTCCATGTCCCTTGCATTAGTTCCTACTTGGTGCCCTAGTCGAGACGACATCAGGTCTGAAGATTGGACTCGCTCCGACAGGTGCATCAGCGGAGATACTGTGGTCTAAAATCAGTGACCACAAATCCAGGCAGTCAACGAAAGAGAGAAAGAGGGAGAGGGAGGGAGAGGGGGAGGGAGAGGGAGGCGCTCTACTAAGTACACAGACATCCGAGGATGTCCACCGTATCCCGTACAACGCATGTCACGCCATATTCTCGCCCAGACTGCAGGAGATGTCGATCCATCTATTCTTCATGAAGCTACCGTAGTTCTAGTGTCTTTCTGGCTAACTACACCCTCTTCCTCCTGGGCCGGGCATTCTTCTCCCTCCTCTTCTCCTTCAACCGCCTCTCCTTGACCATCGTGTCGATGGACCTCAATTCTCCCTTTGCTCCCTTTCCTTTCCCCTTCCCTTTCCCTACTGAAGTGGTCGCAGTCCCCATTCCGGGGTTTTGGTCCGCGCGGTCTTTCGCACCCTTGGCCTTGAGGACTTGCTTCTCGTAATCGCCTCTTAACTTGTCTGGCGTCTTTGGCGTCCTCAACGTTCTATGCTGGAATCGTTTGCCTCGCATGCCGGCTCCTCCGGGGGTTGTCCCACCGGCATTCTTCTCCTCCTCGCCCACTCTACCGATCCGGCCCACTCGGTTGGACTTCATCCACCTCTCGAATCGGCCGCTACGGAAACTGGCAGCGATCTTTGCGCCCGACTCGCCACGGACTAGTTTCCGGCCCTTGGACCCGTCGTCATCGTTCTCCCGGCGCACGTACTTCTTATGCCGCTTGTCCCAGCGCATGATCTGCCGGTTCTCGCCGAAGGTCTTGGACGATTCATCGGCGCCAAGGTCCATGGTGGCCGAGCGGGCGGACTCGATGAAATTTGACGTGTTGCTGCCGGTGTGGACGCCGTACGCGCGGTCGGAGGTCAGATCCTGCGTGGTGGGGAGGTAGGACATGTAGTTCGAGGGGTCGCGAAAGTCAGTGCTTTCAGGGCCCACATATGACTTTGTCGAGGACTTGGAATTGGATTTGGCCTTTTTGGCGTACGGTTCGGAGAATGTCACCTCTAACTCGGTGGAGGAGGCTTCGGACATGGTATCTGCATGGGACGGATCGTCGTCATCGTCGGAGTCACCATGCAAGTCGAGAGCTGGCTTTGTAGGAAACTCATCGCCACCAGTTGCTGATTGTGCTTGCGACGCATCTGCAGCCTTTTGCTTCCTGTTCTCTAAGCTTGATCGGATCTGTCTGATTGCATCCACTGCTTCTTCGTTGTTCTTGCGTCCTCCGCGTCGGGCACCAATTTCGAAGATCGATTCTTGCGGTCGGAAATTTCCCACGCGGGCCAGCATCTTCTCTCTCTCGACTTCCATATCATCTTCCTGATTGCTGAACAATGGGTGCAGCTCGGCCCACCCAGGAGAGGAGACGAGTTGTTTTGACCGCTTGGCACTTTCTGACGAGGCGGAGTTTCTAGTCCGTTGATACAGCTTCTCGCCCTTTGAAGCGACGTTGCGGAGGGCAGAGAGGTCGGTGTCCGTTTCCAGCGCCTTTGTAGCCCACTCGGAACTCGTCTGATGGTCCTCGCGTCGTAGAGTCCCAACCACGATGTCCTGTGCGAAATCCACACTGCCACCACCTGCCCTTCCGACCACCAACTTCCGACCGAGGAAGAGTTGCAGATCAAGCAGGTATGGCGCGTCTGCGTCACGCACAAGGCTGTAGCTCCACCCCTTCTGTCCTGCCCTTGCCGTCCGACCGACGCGATGGACGAAAATCTTCGGCTGAGAAGGGAAATCGTAGTTGATCACGTTGGCCAGGACGGGAATATCAATACCACGAGCCGCCACATCGGTCACCACGAGGATGTTTGTTTGACCTGTTCGGAAGGTGTGGACTTGGGATTTTCGAGCTGTCTGGTCGAGGGAGCCGTAGACGTAGGAGACGGCATACCCAGCCAGCAGAAGGAGGTTGGCGATGTATTCGACGTGGTGTTTTGTGGCGGTGAAAACTATAGTTGAGAAGGGGTCGGAGGAAGCTGTTTTGGTGCTGTCTGATGCTGTTTCTGCTTCTTGTCTTTTCCGCTTCTTGCCGGCTTTAGCTGCACCCGTGGAGGCACTGGTTGAGCTGACGAGTTGGGATCTCGTGGGGATCTTGATGATGTCTTGAAGAATGTGCAGCAAAGCACCTTCTTTCTCGGACGATTTCAGGGTGAAGAATGCATTTTGCAAGTCCGGTGAGATCTTGCTATCCGCATCCAGACGGACCAATACGGGATCTTGCAGTCCTGCCCTGGCAAATTCAACCAGTGACTTGGGCAGCGTTGCAGAGAAGAGCAGAGTCTGTCGTGAAGCCGGTAGAGCATGAAGAATCTCGGTCAGTTGAGCGGCGAAACCCATTTCGAACAGCCGGTCAGCTTCGTCAAAGACGGCATATCGAATACTCGACAGATCCAGGTTCATTTCGACTTTCAGATGTAGAAATCTTCCCGGAGTGGCAATGATGATGTCCGGATTGTTGGCCATGGCAGAGAACTGCTCCTCCAGACTGTCACCACCAACAAGCAGAATAGAGCGTAGATCGGTGCCTCTGCCAAGCTCCTTGACGACCTGCAATGTCTGCAAAGCCAGTTCTCTCGATGGCGACAAGATCAAGGCCCTCGCTCCGACTTTGGTGCTGTGAACCTTCAACTTCTCGATCATGGGTATCACGAAAGCCGCAGTCTTGCCAGAACCCGTCCTCGCCATACCCACCACATCCTTGTCATTGAGCAGCAGAGGGACCGTCTTGCGTTGGATCGGTGTAGGAACGGAGAAACCTTTCCTCGTTATGGCCTTGAGCAGATTCGCATTGAGGCCCATGGCTTGGAAGCCACCGCCTTTCTTCACGGTCCGTCCCTTCAAGTTTGTCCCCTTGCGGTTCGAGGCGGCTTGTTGAGCGGCGATGATGGCTTCGTCGTCAAGTCCGGAGTCGTCTGCCATGACATCCAGATCATGACCTTGTAGTTGGCCATTTCGGTCGTCTGAGAGGCCATCGTCTCCTCCATACAGTGCGCTGCCGATATCGAACTCATTTTCTGAGCGGGCCGGTGAGCCCGACCGAAAGCTCATCTTGTGAAATGTGCGACTGCTTTTCGATGCATTGGCATACAGCGCTCTCGGCTGCCTCTGCGATTGTGTGCGGACAAGTCGTTACCTCGACAAGTGAGCCTGTGCCTGCGGATCAAGAATATCCAAAAATTCATGGACTGCTACGTTTAATGGTCTCTGCGCTCCGCCATAGTGGGGCATTTGTAGGGTCAAGTAAGCGGCCAATATGAGAAAAGCTCTTTACGCGCGACGCGTCGCAACAGTGTTTGGAATTTTGACCATACCTCCCGCAACCCGCAGTCTTCATGATCTGATCACCACACAACCGCCACAATGAGTATGTATTTTCAGCTCGCTGTGAACGGAATTTCCGCTAATCCTCTCAGATTACGGCTACGAGAACAACCAGTATACGACATCGTACGGCGCCGCCGGAGCGGCAGACGGAGGCGGCTTCGTGGCGGGGGAACCGCAAAGCAGCCCTGCTCAAGGCAGAGTGAGTGCGCCTCGTACTAGCCTACGCATCTTCGCCAGTCCCACCAGTTCCATATCAAATGTGCTGTACTAACGAGAGGATATATCCGTAGGGCGGCTATGGCAAAGACACCGTCCGGCCCATGACCATCAAACAGATCCTCGACGCCCAACAACCCCATCCGGACGCTGATTTCAAATGTGACGGCGAGGCATTTAGTCAGGTGTGTATGCACGTGTCTTTTTTGCAAGATGCCGTCCAAACCCAACACTAACTTCCCCCCCTCCCGCAGGTGACGTTCGTAGGCCAAATCCGCAGCATCTCCACGCAACCCACGAACATCACGTACAAGATCGACGACGGCACCGGGCTCATCGAAGCCAAGCAATGGATCGACGTCAACTCTGCCGATTCGGGCTCCTCGAAAATGGACGTCGAGGATGGCAGCAAGCCGAAACTCGTCGAGGACGGCTACTGCCGCGTCTGGGGCCGGCTCAAGGCCTTCAGCAACAAGAGACACGTCGGCGCGCACATCATCCGCCCGATCACCGACTACAACGAGATTCATTACCACTTGCTCGAGGCGACGGCTGTGCATCTGTTTTTCACGCGCGGGCCGCCGCCGAGCCAGAACGGCAGTAACCAGGCGAATGGCCACGGCAACGCCCAGCATACTGCCGGCCATGCTGCCGCTGCCCAGGCCCCAGACGCTCATCTAAGCCATATCTCGCCCCTGGGGCGACGCATCCTCGCCACGCTGAAGAACACGCCGCAGTCGAACGAAGGGCTGCACGTGCAGATGATCGCAAGTCAACTGGGGGTGTCGACGAACGACGTGTACAAGGGGGCGGAGGAGCTGGTCGCCGCTGGGGTCATTTTCACGACAGTGGACGACCACACGTGGGCGGTGTTGGACGGGTAGACGAGAGGAGATCAGATGAGATATGACACGGAATAGCGGACGAAGTGAATGGTCTCGGAATGCAATTACACAATCGTACAATCACACATCAAAATCTGGACGAGAGGCGCTCGTCGTGACACGACGCGACAGAACCAGGACCGGGACCGGGACCAGGACCAGGACGAATACGAGTACGAACTACGAGAATAGCTCGGGCTGGAGCTCGAACTGAGCGGTGAGCTTCTCGTACGAGAGGGGGTTTTACCTGACTCGCCCTCTCTGAGCACGTATGTACCATTACTACATTAATACGACGGAATGAGACATCACACCCCTATAACGCCATCCGAGCAACGAAGGAAGGAGGTGGTCCGGGGAAATGCGCAATGACAGGCTTCGAATCTACTCGTCGTACCCGTACTCGTCCGTCCTACGTAGGATTGCCGGTGCCGGCGTCGAAAGGTGTCCATTTCCAGACCTGCTAGCAACGTAGTTCGGAGGACGGACGTACTCAGCACTACTACTGGTCATGGCCGATCGTGGAGGGAGTGGCACGGCATGGCATGGCGTGAAAGAGAATCAAAGTGGTTCCCGACTGGACTTCACATAGAACACACATGTAGATGGCATCTAATGCTCAACTACTCAAGTACTCAAGTTCTCTGTCCGGCCTGTCTCGTCGATCGCGTGTATCCAGAAGGGGCGGCCAACCATGAAATATGAAATGAACGAGAACACAATGCAAGACAACACACGGTCCCTCAACTACACCAAGATATGCGCCTGTCGCCATATGTATAGCAGCAGCGGTGCCCGCACCCTTACTCCGTAGATGCTGTACAGTACATACAGTACAATATGCACTGATTTACTTCGAGGCTCATCGCTGTGCACGGTTCCGCCTGGCCCAGCCCCGTTCCGCGTCATCGTCGTTATATCCAACATCGGAATCGGTGTCCTCCTCGTCGTCGTCATCCTCACTACTACTAACCTGAAACGGCTCGGCGTGGTCAAAATCTCGTCTTTGCCGTCTTCTGCCTCTATTTGATCCGGGCTTAGAGTTCAAGGCATGTGGGGGGAGATGTTTCATGGACACGGCGCTGCGGGAGTATACGTCGGCGTGAGGCCCCTGTGGGTGCTGGTGCTGAGTCTCAGTCTCGTCCTGTCCGTCGTAGCCGTAATGGTATCCTGACCTTCGATCTCTGTCCTGCTCGTAGCCTGCGTGTCCATTTGCGGCCTCATTTCGACCCTGGTCCATCATCGCGGCCAACCTGCGGTTTTTCCTCTTTGCGACCTCCTCCTGCGCAGCCATCCACTTGGGGCTCACCTCCCAGCGCCAGCCATCGCCGGTGGTATTGCAGATGGGCAGGGCCCAGAGTAGCGGATTCGGACCGAAGAGGTGGTTGAGGTTCCGACGCCAGCCAAGGTCAAACGCATTGGGCATGGCCTCGGAGTCTTGGTCGTCAAGGTACTGCGCATAGCGGTCGCGTTCGCGATCGGCCTCCATGTGGGAGTATGTTCTCCGTAAGGCGCGGAGGGCGGGTGTTTCGCTGGACGAGTCGGCCTGTTGTGGGCGCTGGACGTGGCGGTGGTTGGAGTCGTACACGCTCGGGACCGGCGAGGTATGTTCTTCGCCTTCCTCGTAGCGCGACGCACCCGGCACAGCATTGGCATTCCATTCGAGGAATTGCTCGCCCGCCCGTTGCAATCGTTCGGCCACGCCCTCGGAGCCCTGTCGGCGATGGTTCAATTGCTGGTCCTGGCGATTTCGTTCGACCTGCGCCCTGACGCCGCTGAGATATCGCGTCTTCTCAAGCTTCTCGATCGTCGTCTGCCCTTTCAAGCAGAGGTAGAGGTGCCATCCGGTAAAAGCCGTCAAGACCAGTCCGATGATGCCGGCAATGACGGACAGCAGGATGATGTTGACGGGGGCGATCTCGTCCAGGTAGCCGCTCTGCTCAAAAAGTTCCTTCCACATCCACCACGCCGCATTGGCAAAACACACCCAGCAAAACAGCGACGTGTAGATCAAGAAGAGCACAAAGGCCTTGTAGTTGTGGAGCCCCAGACAGGTTGACAGCCAGGGGCAATGGTGGTCCATCTTGAGCACGCATCTCTTGCATGTCGAGCAGTGGTGCGTCCGGTCCGGTTTGGACACATGGCACTTCTTGCAGAAACGCGGAGCTCCTGTCGACGAGACGGTCACGGCCTGATACTGGCTGGGGTCGGCGGCCGGTTCGTGCGTCGGGAGCACCGAGTATCGGCCCCGTCCTTTTGTCGAGGCTTCCGCGGGAGCTTTCAGAGGCGAGCCAGGATCTGTAAACGCCGCGACCGTGTACGACCAATTGGCCAGACAGTAGAGTGTGACCCCCAGAACCGAGACGGCTTGTATCAGCCACCACACATGTTTTGACCGGTGGCTACCGAAGCCTATGGACGCCACCACCCACACGGCCCACGTTGTGATGCTGTAGACAAACGCGAGCGGAAAGTACGTCGCTACCGTGCAACAGCCGCGCTCGCATCTTTGAGCGCATGACCGTCCGCGCCGGCGGCCGGGAGTCGGGGGAGGCGAGGAGGAGGGAGTTGAGTAGCTGGGCATGAAGGGAGATGGATGAGGTAGGTACGGGGCGAACGATCGTCACCGGGCGAAGGGATCCGATTCAGTCAGGCGGTCGAGTCCGATGTTGTCGAGCGCATGTCATCTCGAGGGGGTTCGTTGCATGGTTTCGGGGACAGGACGAGCACAAACTTATTGACGCTGTTGGAGAGGAGAAACAAACGGTGTCGGTGTATTGACGGAGATCCCAGAGCAGTGATACAGGCCGTAAAGGAATAATACTTCTTGTCGATGCAGTGATGGAGCATAAGTTGAGGGTGCGATGCGCATAAATCTGAAACGCGAGTTCGACGGAGTCGGCAAGTGACGTTGTTTTCGCCCTTCTGAGCCTCGCAAGGCCGCGTCAGGCTTCCGGCGAACGGCTTTTTCCGGCCGGCCAGAACCACAGGACGGAGTATAGAGTATTCGTGGGTCAAAAACGAGCAAGTCATCGGAGTGGAGAGTTTGTATTCCTAGGCTAAAAGAGCGTGGTGATTCTTCGTCGCTGATGCCTCCCAACGAGCGAACAATAGTTGGACAGCCGGTATATCTGATTCATCCTTCCCTCACCCATTTATTGCCATCCGTCGCTCCTCGTTCCCACCTTCAGCCAGACTTGACCGGCGCAGCACCGGTGGTTCCATTCTCCTTCTGCTTGCTCACCGGCTCGCGCACCATGACATCCATTCTCAGCTCCTGGCCAGCAGCCCGTTGCAAGTAGATGTTCTTTCGCAGCTCGAAGCCCAATTTGCCGTAGATGATGATGTTGATATCATGAGAGCTCTCCAGGTAGCATGGAAGTCCTTCAGCGTCGGCCTGTGCAGATTTAGCATTAGCTGGGCATTGCCATTATCATCGGGCGCTACTCAATGAGCCATGCATACCATCTTCGTGACATATTCGATTAGTTTCCTGGCATACCCGCGGCCGCGCGCCTCGGGTTTCGTGCCGATATAGTTGAGATACCACGAGGCGTTGTCTCTCTCGCCCAAGACCTCCTGCTTGCTATGGTGCAACAACGGCAGGAACTCGTCGAAGAACCGGGCCTTCCCCTCCTTGGACAGCTTCCAGCTCAGTCGCCACATGCCGCTCCGGAGAATGGTGAACCAGTCGTCGATGTTCTTGCCCGGGGGCAACCACAAGGCCACACAGTCGAAGTTGTCACCGGCCGTCAAGACCAATCCCTGGAGACAGTGCGCGTAGGTGACGTACTCCATGGCCGATTTGTGGATCTCGAACCGTTGTTCCTCGCTCAGGTGCATCCGGTCGGGCGTGTCGATGGCATAGCGCACGATGTGGTCCTGGCGGAACGCTTCGGCGAGGCAGGCAGCGGCCTCCTTGTACTCGTGCGGAGCGACGATGCGGACGCCATCCTTGTTCGGAGTCGTCGAGAGGGCAGCGACTGGGGTGGCGGTCGAGCTCGGCTTCTCGTGGATGATTGCTGCATCCAACACGGGAGCGGCAACACTAGGAAGAGCCATGCTGGGTGGTTTGGTATTTAGCAGCTTCTAGTTTCTTTTTTTGGTCCTTTGTCTTGCCCTTAGTTGAAAGGTCAAACATGTTTGGTCCACCTACTGTTTGGTATAGCTCAACCTCGATCAATGGGTCTGGTGAGATGGCCCGTATGCTCGGAACAGAGCTGGGCGGTAGAGACAGAGTCGCTTCTAAATGGGAAGCGTAGGCTAGGACAAGATGTACGTATATCAACCGACATCAGCGTACGATACGTCTTGGTTCTGGACTGGGGAGAAAAGGAGTAACGGGTGGCCAGAGGTGCGATATAACTCTTCCGCGCGGTGTGAGCTGTCCGCCTGCAACAGGCGTGTGTTATGAGGCACGTCTGGGGGGGAGCGAGTATAGCGACGACGGGGAACTTTGCACGAGGTTGTTAGCTTCGAGGGTCAAGACAGGGCAGCTGATCTGTCGACGTCGACAATCCAGCGATCTTGTACAAGGCCTTGAGGCTGGCACGAGGTAAGCAAAGCGGAAGAGGAGCGGAGGCGGTGGTAGGGAAGAGGGACGAAGCTTTATCAACCTGTCCCGTCAACCGGATATGCAAATCCCGGTGCCACTCGGTGCATCTCACCAGAAAGAAGCTATGGGTAAGGGTAGGACGAATGTGGTTGAACGACGTAACCCAGGTCAGCACCAGCGGGCAATCAGACGGCTCGAAAAAAACGAGATTCCCCACGCTATCGACTGCAGCTGGCTTCACATCAGCAAAAGTGGATGGGTCGAGCCAGCAACTGGTAGGTGAAGATTCCCTGATTCTTCGGAGGAGCGCGGTCGTCGAAGGTCTCCAAGAGTAGAGACATGGGCCGGCGCTGGGAGGGTCACGGGGACGCGCATCGGCCTGCTGGATGAGGCTTAGAAGAGGCCGTAGTTGCAGGCGGAAGTGAGGCGAAAGGTTGGGGTTGCGCAGGGAGCGAAGAGTCATTGGTTCCACCGCCACGTTCCCTTCGCATCCGAACGCGACGGTCAAGTTGGCCTTCGTGGGGTGCAGACACTTACACGCACGCAGTCATTACTTTCACACCAACCTCAGAAGTGGTTTGCACGACGTGCCGAGAAGAGTTCTATTTCACCTTGCCGCTGAGAGGGGCTGTAATTATCGTACAATTTGACGCCAACCAAAATTCACATTGCAGTCACTCGGTCTTCGCGTCTTCCACCGTCTCCTGCTTGCTCTCCTCATCCGGCTTCTTGGCCTGCCCTCTCTTCAACGACTTCCACTCCATCCCCAGCCCGCCAAAGATCGCGGAACAAGCAAACGCCAGAGCGACATAGAACACAATCACCAACGAATGGTTATACACTCTTAGGACTTCCGGTAACTGTTCCGGGCTGAACGCCTTCCTCAGCTCAGTGGCTCCGGTGCTAACAATGTCGTGTGAGCTGATGTTGCTGATGCTTTTGAGCCCCGAGACGAGCTCGTTGTCGAGAATGTTCTGGGCCAGGGCCACAGAGATGGTACCGCCCATGCCCTGACAAAAGAACACCAGTGATACACCCGTGGGCGCATCTTTCTTCTCCAGGACAGCTTGGGCGGCGATGTTGGTTTGCTGGAGACCCAGCCCGATGCCGAACCCGAACAACACTTGAGTTCCAATCCACATCGGGTGTGCCGTGTCGACCTTGAAAAGCCCGAACAGCCCACAGCCAATCGGGGCGATAATCCCCCCCGCCAGTATTGACGGATTGTAGTAGCCAACTTTGCTGACAAAAGTGCCAGAGATGAGGGATGCGATCACCAGCGAGAGAATGAAGGGTAACGTAGAGTATCCTGATACGATCGCCGAGTCGCCTTTGATGGCCTGGAACCATATGGACAGGTAATAGACCGTAATCATGAATGAAGACCCCAGGGTAAAGGCGTAGAAGCCCGCCGTCGCGATTGTGCGTTGCTTGGCGATCCGCGGTGGGACAGTGGCGGATTCCTGCCTCACGATCTGAATCACGATGAACACGATCAGGAGCACGCCGAACAGGACGAGCAGGGCGATGATGCGGCCGTTGGACCACGCATACTGCTGGCCACCCCATTGCAAGGCCAGGAGCAGGCAGACCATGCATGGGATGAAAACGAGTGTGCCGGGGATGTCGATTCTTGCAAGCTTCTCCTTGAATGGCAGCTCGCCCAGCGCGGGTGGGCTGTCCTCGACGACGATGAAGAGGAAGGCAAGTACCAACGCGCCGATGGGGAGGTTGATGTAAAAACACCATCTGAAGAGAGCACATCAGTTTTCCACACGAGTCACTGTCATGCCAGAAGGAGGGCTTACCGCCATGACACCTTTGTCGTGAATACACCTCTGCATGACTGTCAGCATCGCGGACCAGCGGCACGAGCAGACCCTAAAAGGTCGCTCAAAGACACACTTACCCAAGCAGAGGACCAGCCACCGAAGCCACCCCAAACACGGCACCAAAAAGCCCCATATAGATTGGTCTCTTGTCAAGCGGCGAAGCATACATCATCAGGATCATGGCCCCGTTGAACAATCCTCCAGCGCCCAAGCCAGCCACGGCGCGTCCCCAGATAAAGGCAATCGAGTTGGGCGCCGCGCCACATATCACCGAGCCGATTTCGAAAATGAAGACCTCGGTGATGAAGATCCATTTGGCCGAGTAGAAGGTATACAGCCGTCCGAAGAACAGCTGGAGTGCCGTCGTGGGAAGCAAGAAGCCGGCATTGTACTGTCATGGTCAGTAAAGGGAATTCTGTGTGATCGGGAATGGAACGGAAAAGGAAGGTGCTGTTGACCTACCCAGCCAACGTCGCCGAAACTTTGAAATTTGTTGGTGATCTCAGGAAGGGCGGTGGCAATGATGGTCCGGTCGAGGGCCACCAGGAAGACAGAGAGGTAAATGCTCAGCAGGACCATAGCCAGCTTGAAGCCGGTCGGGTAGTCTTCGGCCTTGCTCGTGGTCTTCTCGAGGGCGCCGCCTTCGTCTGCATTTGACTTGTCGTGTGCTGGCGGCGAAGAGGGTCGGCGTGACGAGGTGCTCGTCTCCCTCGCCTCACTCACCTCGTCGGCCGCCTTCTCTTCTGCCATTGCTGTCTCTGCCGTCGTCGTCGTCGCGGCCATTTGTGTTCAGTCTAGGGAGCGCGACCATGGCGAAAAGACAGATCCAGGCGCCAGGATAGATATAGGGAATCTGAAATTGGTCGGAATGCGACCGAGAATTGTGCAGGGTTGCACACCTTATGCAGCTGGTTCGGGGTTAGAGGCTGCAGGCGCACATATCGCCGCAACCTGCTTTCCATTCAAGGCTTCATGGCTGCCTAACTCGGTAGGTCT
Organism: Phialophora expanda; assembly: GCA_016109585.1. Lineage (NCBI taxonomy): Eukaryota > Fungi > Ascomycota > Eurotiomycetes > Chaetothyriales > Herpotrichiellaceae > Phialophora > Phialophora expanda. Next base: position 2,345,119 of record JADWPR010000001.1, read on the forward strand.
TCACCCCCGTATGCAAGAAATTTCGATGTTCGGGCCCGAGCCAGGCGCAAAAGTCCAGGGGATCGGAACTTTGAGCGGCCACGATTGGTCGGGGCCATCGTGACAAGCATTCTTAAGCAACCGGCCCAAACTCAAGAGGCCACTGGGCTGAATGCCTGATTAATCCTCACCTCAACTCGAGTACGCAGTACGAATGCTGTACGGCTGCTGTACATATCTCAGGCCTCAACACGTCGTTGTCGGTTCGTTGATTACCGATGGCTTGGAATGTTTCTTACTGTCCTCCATACTCTGCTCGTGCTCGTACTGGCTTTCCAGAACTGCGCAATGTGTTCTTATTGCAGCGACAGTGCGTCGATCTGATCAACTACAAATCCTCGTAGCCTCCTGCACAGTCTAACGATCACTACTTGGTACTTCAAGCCTGTGCCCGTGCCATCTTGGTCGCCCGCCCACATTCTGCAGGTCCACACCTCACTTCGTTTCGACGTGAACGGCCTCAATATCACCCTTCGCAGTCTTGGACGCGACGCCAATATCCTGGACGCCGCTGAAGTCGGTCATGCCGAACAACTCGTCCATGCGCTCGAGAGACAGACCCTTTGTCTCCGGCACGAGGAAGAACGCCCCGATCGCAATGGCGAAGCAGAAAGAGCCGTAAATGAAGTAGGTACCGTAGCCCGTCGGACCTCCCACCTTGACCAGCATGACCGGGGTGGCGCGCGCAACGGCCAAGTTGAAAACCCACTGCGTAGCGGCCGCATACGACACGATCAGGCCGCGGAGACGCTGGGTGGAGATCTCCGAGCTGTAAATCCAGCACACGGGGCCCCAGCCGAATTGGAAGGCGGCCGCGAAGAGGTAGACCATCACCAGTGCGCCGTATCCCGCGCCCGAGATCGGCGCGCCTTTCTTGGGGGCATCGAACCGGACGAAGAACCCGAGGTAGAACATGCAGAACCACATGAAGAACCCGGTCCAGACCAACGACCATCGGCGGCCGAGCGTGTCGGCGAGGAAGGTGATGAAGATGGCGCAGGAGCACATCTTGACGATGCCGTACACCCCCGTGGCGAAGAGCGATTGCGTATTGCCCGTGACACCAAGGTCAGTGAAGATGGTGGGAGCGTAATAGTTCTGTAATGTTCCCACATTAGCCACGGTCTCATAGGTGAACTAGCCATGGGTTCTGCTGGGAAACTTACGATGGCATTAGTACCGGTCCATTGTTGGGCGGTCATCAGTCCAATGGCCATGATTGCACGTCGACGATTGCCAGGAATGGTCCATGCCTCTTTGGTCAACGCCCAGTAGCTGTTGCCGCCGGCCCGGCCTCGCTCAGCTTCAAGTTGAGTTTGCATCTCCAAGAGCTCGGCTTGAACATAAGGGTGCGTGGGCGGTAGGTTTCGGACTTTGGAAAGGAGCCTGGACGCTTCATCCCAATTGTCCTGGGAGGCGAGCCACCGAGGGCTTTCGGGACAGAATATGATAGCCACGAAGAGGAGGAACGGCGGCAGGGACTGCATCGAGAGGGGCACAATCCAGGTGGCATGGCCCTTGAAGTGCAGCAGGCTGCCGTAGTTGATGAAAAAGGCAATCATGGCACCCATTGTTTCGAATAACTGGTAGAATCCGACGAGCAGACCTCGAATTCCGCGAGGAGAATTTTCGGCGACGTAGGTGGGAGCAACCATGGTGGCTCCTCCGAGTCCCAATCCTTCCACGAATCTGGTATTGTTAGACATGTCCACTCAGACAGATCAGGTCCCAGTCTCGACATACCGTCCAACATAGAAGCATGAGAGATGACCGTACGACAGGGCTTGGAGAAGGCCGCCGACGAAGGCAAATACGGCAACGACATAGATGGTGATTTTCCGTCCCTTCCAATCGGCCAGAGGATTGGCAGCAAGGGCGCCTACGATGGCACCGGCTTGCATGACTGACACCAGGTTGGCGGAGAGGTTGGACTGTGCGATCTTCGACTTGTTTGTGATACCGAACTCGCTGACAAGGCGTCAGATCATCTGAACCCGCACCGTTTCTGGGAGGGCCAATCTCTCACTCTTTGAAGTCAGGCAACGTCAACACTCCGCCAATGATACCGATATCCATTCCAAAGAGGGTACCTCCGAAGCAAGCCTGGAGCAAGTCAGCATACCGTCTTGCCTTGCCGTTCAGTCAGGACGCCAACTTACTGCCGCTGCCAAGGCGAACACCCTCCAGTTGTAGACCTCGGGAGGGTCAAGCTTGACAGAATCATTGTGCACGATTCGTCTGAGGAACGACATGGCGGCTAGCGGTGGTCTGGTGTCTGGAAAGCTGGACCAAGTGATCAGGTCGAGGCCGAGAACGGGTCTTATGGGAGGGAAATGGAGAAAGGAGGTAAATACAGAGAATCTTCCACCGGTCTTCTCACACGCGAGACCACATGCTCAACCAGGATTCCATACAGCCAACGGTGACAGATTTCACTCTGCCGTGTCAGCGGATCTCCAGCTCTGTGGGGGAGAAGACTGGAGACTCCGCAACTATGGCACAGGACTACGGAGGATTGTGCCGTTCGTGTGCAAGACTGGCTGGCAAAGAGGACGACGAGCGGACATTCGCCAGATGTCGAATAGTTCAGCCGCGTCGGCGCCACTTAGCACAAGCACCAGGCTAGATCGAGACAAGATGGGCAAGCATTAGACAAGCATTGCAGCTCAAACCGCCAACGGCTGGGCTTGTTGCAACGCTTCATTGCCACCCAGCAGTGTGAGACTGAGCGGTAGGTGTCACTCAGCGGCGGGGACGAGCGTGCTGCTCCAAGAGTGATCGGCGTTTTCAGCCTGAAAGGCAAGTGTCTGCATGATGGGGAAGCCGGGGAGGAATCATTGAAAGCGGAGTGGAAGCTCGCCCCTACCACATAAAATGCGGAGAGCCCAGATGGTTGCTGAGGTTGACACTCCACCTGGGGAACGGAACGACGGCACTCCTTCCGCAACTTGTGGGTAAATTCATGGATAAAAAGCCAGGCTGGAGAAGGGGAGACCAAAGGCCGACCGAGACACATCCCCCCCTCGGCACAATCATCTACCGAGTCCAATCAGACGGCACTCCATACCCTGCATCCTTGAGCAATCTGAAGTTGAGAGGTCAGAGAGGGCCAGGGCGATGGGTATTGTGCACTGCCGTGTTGATCGCCAGTGGAAGCCTTCAGATACCGAGTCGGAAAACACACCGATGGCAAGGCTGCACTATGAGTTAACCACCAGCACCACGAGCGACCTGCTAGTGGGATCTCAACAGACCCCTGCTTGCCGAAGGTCATTTCGGTTCCATCGCGGACAGATGTAGAGGCGATCAGCCCGCTCAGCCAAGATGAACAAAGTTGATGATACCACCGCACGCTCACAGGTAAGATTTTGGCCCGTGAACTCGGCGAAGCTACTGTAGGAGTCAGGAAGCGGGAACCGTCATTCCCACGTGTCCTTCGCGCTCACAGAGAGACCAGAAATGTTCCGTTCAAGCCATTCGGCTTTTGATCCAATCCGGGATATCTGGCCTCCGCTGCCAGCTGTCTTGCCACCGGGTCTGGTAGTCCGCGACACTGGCCGGAATGGCGAAAACGGCTGTTGTTAGCCAGATGTTGGCATCCGGAGGGATATCCATCGCCAAGCTGGGTAGCACGGATCGGCTTTCCACAAGGTTGCTGTTGGCGTCTTCGTCCAGGACCCGGCCGACGCGCGCTGGCTGCGCCAACTCGACGATTCCAACAGCGCCTCCTCGAGTCACGGCAATAGCTTCACCATCGCTCTCCTGACGCCCTTCGCTCCTTTCCTCATTCATCGTTTGAAGTTCTCGCTCGTCTTTGGTCGCAACGCCATCAAGAGCAAACGCGCCTTCGCTTGTCTTCAAGTTCCTACCACCGCTGGCGATACGATGTAGGCGCAGATGCCAGTTCGGTGTGGCTTCTGAGGGAGGGAGCAGATAGGTCTCGACGACCACGTCGGACCACGGCTTCCACTCCGACACCAATACCGGTGTACCCTCGATTGTCTCCAACCTTGCGTTTAGAGTCTTCCTCCGGACCTTCCAAGTCTCCCCTACATCATCCGACAATGCGAGCACGTTGTCGCCTCCGATGGCTTCGACAAAATATCCACCAGTCGGGACCGAGTAGCCAAAAGCCGAGCTATATGCGAATTTGCCGTACTTGCTCTCCGAAGCTCTCATCGGGTAGTGGCACATCTGGCCCGAAGATAGGAGGAACGTATGCCCACCTCTCTTCACCATGATATGCAAGGGATGCTCTAGCGGTAAAACTGGTGGTATCGAATTGGAAGGATATGCTTGCTCTTCGCTCTGCCAGAACGCGTGCGATTCGGGTAAAGCCAAGGCCGCGAAGGACAGCATGAACCAATAAGTCGAGCCCGGGGAATTGTAGTTCTCGGATATGAATTGATTGGGATAGCCGTAGCCGATAGTCAAGATGCCTGATCCGTTCAGGATGTCCTTTTGCTGAGACCAGTAACGGAGATTGCGCAGAAGAACACCTTTCACCACCCCCCAGCCCAGAGGTGCCTCGAGTTCCGAATCTGCAAACGCCACCGCGGCCCAGAAGCCGGCCATGGCGAATCGATACGTGAGCGAGCGCCCGAACGTTATCGCTCGGCCTGTCGTGGTCAGCAGACGGGCCGGTTGGAGGTCCGGGGGGTCACCTTACCTTGCTCGTCGAAGTAATGCAAGAAATCCTTCGCATACATCCTGGCTCGATTCTTGTACTCTTCTGCCCGCTTGGGGTCTTTGTCGCCGTTTATTTTCGCATACAAAAGCTGCAGGTACTGGATTGCAAAGGAGCCCGAGTAATAGTCCATCTGAAGCGCATCGCGAGGACCGTCGTTACTCCAGCCGCCAGAACGATGGAACGTGTCCAGATGGTCCAGATCAGCCTCGAGTCGCTCAGCGTCGTAGGCAGCCCCGTTCTTCATCAACGCCAGGTTCGCAAAGACGCGAAACCACAGCCAGTTCGTGTTTGGCATTTCCTTCTTGTTGATGTCGAGCCACACGCGGACATTTTCGCGCTCCCTTTCGGTCAACGGATCCCATAACTGCTTGGGGGCAACACAGAGCGCAAAGCCCAGAGGGCACATTTCCACCATGCGCTGATCCATGTCCTTGGACCACCCCCAGAACTCAGGGTGATCAGGATCGGTCCCATTCCTGATCCCCTCTAACCAGAATCCCGCCCCCTCAAACGACTCACCACCAGCCAGCAAGGCTCCCAGTCCCCACATGGGCCTGGTGAAGCCCTCGAGCTGGGCACCGGCTTCATCGTATCGGGTTGCCGTGGCGCCGAGGCGCAGTCTGGTCTTGCCCGGCGAGAAGAATGGCAGTAGGGGGTTCAATAACGACTTGCACGCATCCACGACTTGAGCACGGGTGGTGAGAGGGCTGTTCAAGGACGTAAAGTAGGGGGAAGACTTTGGAGCGGACATGATTTGGACAGCGATGAGCCAATGAGCACAGCTGATGTCGCTCGTACCGTGTGATCACCCGCTTATGCAACCTGGAGGAGAGGAAGCAGGGTGGTTTTATTCGAGGGACGCGAAGCAGCTCACTCGTGGTGATCTTGTGCGATGGAAGTGAGTGGAATGACGTCCTGCATGGCCTCACCTTTCGCTCTGCTCCGTTCTGCTGAAGAGGCTCTCGGTGGACCAAGAGTCGAATTTAGCCGTAAATCAGGCCAGCGGCAATAGGAACTTCGAGTTGCATCGACCTGTCCCATGAATGTGGGTAACGGGAGAGTGACAGCGTCCGCGGGGTTTGGAGACGGCCATTTCACCGAGCGCGTGTGTGGAACGATGGATGATCAGATGTCCGCTGCGATTTGATGAATCTCTCGACATTGCACTGGCCCGGCAATGCGTCGGTCAATTCCACTTTAATCGTTTCGAGCCCCCAGGCATTATACAGCGTTAGCACATGCCATTATATGTTCGGGTGGACGTAGTCTCTACCAAAGCAACACCGTGCACTTCAAAGGCGCCTCGCTAAATTCATTGCAATCTAATAGGTACACGCATCATTCATTCCCTTTGTAGATAAAAGTCGTCCACGCTGTTTGCAACACCACCCACCCCAGCCGGAAAGAAGATCTTCTTCAGAACCATCAGGCACAAGGCCAAAAAGACGCCCGCGATCGCCCGATCGATAGTGATGGTTTGCTCGCGCTCACGGTCTCGCTGAAGCGTCAGGGGCCGGGCGTTCTGTGTGATCGCGGCATTGGCCGCCGCAAGAGGGGCGTTATGAAGACCGGAAAAGAGGGGCCTTGCATGCGTCGCGGCGCCAGAGGCGTTGGGAGGTCGTGCGAGATCAGCGGGTGTGAGCACCGCTTCGGCAGACGCCTGGGCTGCTTCCGCTGAAGGGGTGGGAACCAACTGGAAGGGTGTCTGTGAGGGTGGGCGTAGTGACGACGAGGACGCGTGTTGCGACGTGGATTGGGATGGCGTCTGAGGATGAGAGGATGGTGGTGAATGTGATATTGAAGTCGCGGCGGTGTTTGAAATAGCGGCCGGTTGCTGCTCTGCTTGTCGTGGTGTCTCTTGCGGCCGCATTTGTGGTTCGCTCCCGCCCTGCGTCGCTCTCGGTGCATTTGGATCTCGCGCCTCAAGCGACATGCCTTCTGGTAACAACTCCAGACCCAGATGCTCCTCTCCCTTCATGTCCACACCGGCGGCCTTGCAGATGTCCCACCACTCGCGCATGATCGTCTCGTTGCTCTTCCCACATGCTTCGCACTTCCAACTGCGGCTCTCTTTGGCGAGTTTCTTTCTAATGTCGGCGGGCGCTTCCAAGCCGCCGACCTGCCCCGCCGAGCCCTTCTCTGCCATGAACGACCGCAGAGCTGTCAATGCGGTGCGCACTCCCCATGCCGGCATCCATGTCTCTTCGTGGAACCCCGATATGCTCAGACAGATCTCTCTGTTCACCTCAAAACGCCCTGAGGGCGTGAGGAAGCGGAAGTTCGGCGGCTTCAGAGGGTATGTCGGTGGAAGGCTAATGCGTCCGTGATACATGCCCCCCGCATAGGGGGACGGTGAAGGAGGCCCGAGCAAAGTGAAATGCCATTCATGTAGGTCGGCGTCCGAGACCGGCGCCGCGAAGAAGGCTGGGTTCGGATTTGATGAAGAGGACGATAGCTCGGCAGTCTCCTTGAGAAGTCGTCGGATCGTAGGACTGGGGGCCATGGTGGGACCCAGTTGGGCTTTGGTCCAGGCGGGTGGTCGAGTGTGTTTCGGGTATTGTCATGTGCAAGGTTATGGCCGTATCTGTTCGCGAGTCGGGCGAAGAGAATGGATGGAGGTACAGGCGACAAGCTGCGCGTGGGGGAGATGTAAGGGTAGCAAGCGGTGGTCCGAGGTGTGTATCTGTGTCTCCGTGGCATGAAAGACGGTGCTGAGTCGCTTCACCCTGTGCCCTCCTTGATCTTCTCCGCGAGGCTGCCCGCGGGCGGTGCTGCAGTCCGATTGCATCATTCGCTGCTCTAAGACAAGATCCAGGCTAACCATTTAAAGCAGGGTCCTGCGCCCGCGGTTCAAGGGGAGTTCTACCAATACTTCGGACAGATACCATACTTCTACTTCCCTCAAACGAGTTGGCCTCGTCGATGACACACCACTGTCTTGGGATAGCTGACAGCTTCACAGCACCCCTATTGTCGATCGAACAAGCTAAATGGGTCTCCTCCCCTGACTAGTCGACTGAAGCCAATGCAGCAAGGGCGGCCCATCCTTGAGCACCCAGGTTATGGCCTTGACTGCCCAGCTCTTCGATCGCCAGGAGAAGAGGATCCTGTGGATCACGTTCCCTGCTCCTAACGAAGACTCCCAAGACTCTCCGGACCGAATCCTTGTACCGCCAATCTTTGAGAGCCGATTGCACCAGCAAAACCATCTTTGGGTCGTTTTCCAACTGTGACAAGACTCCGAGATAATCCGTCTCGAGAAATTGCGACCAAGAATGCAATTCAGGTTCGAGCATCAGTTGTCCGTGATTGGCTGCCCTTTCACTAATGTCGAAGATCTTCCTCAGATTCCCGACCCACTTGAACCAAGTCTTGACATCCATGTGAGTGATGGTGTGATCTAGCAACGTCTCTCTCCGTTGCTCCATCATGAACAGCAAGATATCTTTCCAACATCCCTCTTTGTGATGACGCAGGAATCGTCGTGAGCAGATCAACTTGGCAAGGTGAGTGCATGCCATCTCGGTGCCACTGGATATAATGGTGTCGAGGTTCCTCAAGTGGTCGTCCTCCATGTCGCGAATGAGCAACAGACACTCGCTCTGCAGAGGTTGTGGGAGGCTCGAGCATGACATGATCGACAAGGCAAGGGTTCGACGGGGGATGTGGGGAAGCTCTTGCCAGTGCCATAACAGCGGCACTATAACGTCCCGCGACTCGTTGTCAAGGGTGCCACGGCCAGTGAGGCGGATCAGGCAGTGTCGATCCAGTCGTGTCTCGAGAGCAGTGCCGACTCTACCTCTCACGACTTCGGCACGAACTGAAAACAACGCGTCGATCTCCATTGCTGACGGCCAGTTATCGAGCAGCAGCTGTGTCTGCTGATCGAGAGTGCGATGTAGACTCGGAACGTTCGTTATGGCCTGGCCGAGAGCCTGCACTTGGAAGGCGGTGGGCTGGGGATTCCGATGGGTGTCGTCCTCCATCAGGTCATAGAGCCTCATCTGCAGATCATTGAAGTCGTCTTGAATGATGTCTCTGATATAGCCGTTCAGACAATCGATAAGGGTGTGGTTGCCGCTAGCATGCACCGTCCTCAACAAGTGCATAACTGCAGTCGTGCGGACGGAGCTCATAGACGAATAAAAGATCTGGGAGAGCGACTTGTACACCCGTGCTTCTTTCAGCGCTGCAGCCTCTTCGAGAATGCGAAGAGTATTGAGGCTAACCTGATTGCGCAGGCAGAGGAATATGAAGCTTTCCACTGCTCCTGGCATTGACAAACGTGCACCTGAAGGGAAGGCCAGGACACCATCCAGGAAAGTGCGGCTGTCCATCCGGGCGTCGGTGCTCAGCCACGCGAAGAAATGGCCATGGCGAATGTGGTCCGTCCTGCGACGCCGTGCTTGATACAACAATGCGTCTAGAGCTGAACGATGCGTTGCATACCTAAAATCCGGGCCATTTAAGAGGAGGACATCACGAAGCTGGGCCCTCTGTTTCGGGCTGAACTTTTCCTGTCCGAAGATGCGACGCTGGACAGGTCTCCAGCGACACCAGGCCCGCACATACGTGAGAGTGTCGTTGAGCAGTGCGTCCAGTTTTGGAGAGATGCCAAACACGCTGGGTAGCTCGCCCACGGCTCTGTGAGCCCCTGCCCAGTCGCACCGATCTCTCAGCGCTTCCACTTGGACAGCGAATGTCAAACACAGGCGACTAAGGAGTGAATCCAGAGTGTTGGGCGGAAACAAGTCGTACAGCAAGACTGGATCCGCCACCGAAAAGAAGTCGCGCATATTGCGAAGAAAGGTGCTTGACTTGTTCTCAAGCATGAGAATCAGGGCTCGCGCGCGCTTCGCTTCGGCTTGTGACACAGCGTCCTTGTTGATGCAATTTATCGAAGCAATGAGCCCCAAGTACTTCGAGGCACTGGCGTCGTTGTCCAGGTCGACGTTCAGCTCGATAGGCGTCGCAAGCACAGAACGTATGGTTGGTCTGGAGAGTGCATGGGAGCATGACAGGAGCGCAACAGCCTTGTCGGAATGACCCCTAATCAAAGCATTCAGGCGATCTTCTTGACTGGCCGAAGTGAAGAACCATCGCTTCTTCCTCAGGAAAATGTCGGTCGGACGCTTGAGTCGGTCCAGGACCACTGACCGGACCTCTTCGTCGGCGTCTAGAGCTAATCGGTCGAGCGACGTCGTGATTCTGTCGAGCTCTGCGTGCCATTGATCCTGATCACGTCCCATGCTTCGAAGAGGGAGTTCGAATCCGTTGCAGACCAAACCATATGACATTGGTGAAGCCGCACGACACCTGCCCCTCGCTATTCATGATTCGATGTGTTTGTGTATGTGCATGTGATGGCTGCGACACCCAGAACAGCTTCGTCGATATCTGGGTGCGGGCTCTTCTCTCTCCAGCAAAAGGGAACCTTAGTGATTGTCCAGACCTGTTACCGCTGTCTCCTCCTCCTCTATCACAAGCAACTGCCCATGAGAGACTAGACAGTCAGTGGCAGACATTGCCCCTCAGCGTAATTGCCTGTAACCTGCCCAGCCACGGAAGTGATCCAATCCAGCAGAGTTCTTGTGAGGCAACAGTCGAAGTTCCCTACGCCGCAGCCATTGCCAGCCAAACGCCGCAGCGAGAACCCACCATCGGCTAGAGCAGCCTAATAGCGCCGGGTTACTTTGGAAGAGGCAGTTTGGCACTTTGCGTCGATGCTGAGGCTCTGTAGGAACGCAGGCATGCTTGCCAGCCAGAAACCAGGCTGTAGAAAGTGGTGATGCGAAGCGACACACAGTAACAGGGCCCATGGACCTGATGACCATACCAGGCAGGGCACTGCCGCTGAACTCGGCCCTGCTCTGCCAGCCACCACCATGCAAGGCGATGAGAGGAACACGAGTCCACCCTCATCTTAGCTTGTGTGGACGTGATGGACGTCTCAATCAGCTTCACCAGCACAGTAGATGCAGGAGGTTTGGCGACCATTGGAAGGGAAAGGGGAGGCTGGTTCGAGGCCGTTTCCCAGAGCTTAGATCCTGCAGGGGAGGATGGGAATGTTGTCGCGCCCGACTTCTGAGGCCAGCATCAAGTTTAATGGATTTTGTCAGACAGTCTCAGCCGCAGGTCACTCACTCAATCCCCTGGGCGTTGCTGCCCTAGACCGTTTGCGTCCGAGTACATATGTGAAGTGCGCCTTGTTTCACCGACCTCGACATGGCCATGACCACTACACCAAGTTCTGTACGAGGATGGCTGTGAAAGTGATGAGTCCCAGGCGCGCGCTGCAAAGGTTCCGCACAGCTTGGTCCATGGTCCAGCTGCCTGCCCGCAAGCCACCCATGTGCTCTTTTCACCAACGGAGTTCGTAATATGCCTTGGGCGCCACGCCCTGGACAGAGACGGAAGCGTTCACGGGGCGTCACCAGTCCTGTGTCACGCCGTACTTCACTACGGACAGAACATCAACTCATGCCCATGCTTGAGATCCGCTCACAAGCCCATGCCGCGTGCGTGGGCCCTTTCTCGTGAGACTTGCCTCCACGCACAGGGTCAGTACCACATAGGTAAGTGTCGAGCGAGAATCTATCGTCTGTTTTTCCATTCTGATTGGCCGCTTTGCTCACCCCGAGCTCACCTCCTGCTGCTGCTTCCTGAGCGCTCCCAGAATTCTGCCTAAGCCTTTTGGTGCTTCCTTCTTCCCTTATCTTTGTACATCTACAACAGTAACTTCCGTGAAATTTAGATGATGAGACCCGATTGAGATACTACGGGATCCCAGTCGGGGCCCCTTCTCTAATATTCGCCCTGCTTAGGTGCGCTACTCCTACAGTGCTTTCTTACGCGGCAAGGATGAATCTTCGCCCGCTTCGTTCCTAAGACCTACATGGTAGAAGATGGGCCTCACATGAGCGCTCTGGGTGGTGGAGAGGGGATCACAGGATGCTGCACAGACGACAAGACCAGGGGATGGTATGGCAATGTAGTGAATCCTGTCTGTTCTATCCTAGGCTCTCTGAGTACATCTTGTACTTGCCTGCAATGTCTCTGATCGCCTCGGTGGCTGGTATTATCCCTGCCTTAGTGGGCTTGTATTCCAGAAACCTCATCAAATGGCCGGTATGCTCCCTCTCCAATGGCCGGGCAACCTCTCAGAAATCGCTTTCTTCATTATAGTCAGTAGTCGATCTGATCTGGGTGTCGGTATATCTGGATCGATACAATTGGCACACAGGAATGTTACTCCTGCAGACGGAACCCTACAAAAGATGTGTGAATCTGACGTCGAGATATTTGGGTCCATATTAAGGCCGTCTAAAGCTTTATATGTAAGGAACCAGCTCGTCATACTCCTCCTGCGTCTCCCCTATCTGCCTTTTCCCTGTCAACTTTTCTTTCAACGCTGCCGCCTCCATCATGATCTGCTCCGCTTTCGGGTCCGTCAGCTTTTGCAACACCGTCGCCAATAGGTACTTGCTCCTTGCCAGCCGTCTCTCGTCCCTGGGTCGCAGCGCTTCGATAATCCGCAGCGCTTCATTCAGCAGATTTTGTGCCTCGACTAAATGCCCCAGCAACAACTGGCAAGTTGCGAGGCTGTGGAGGCTGTTGCTGGTGTCGTAGTGATCACCGAGGTTGGCGGTCCGGAGCTGCACGGCTTCTATCAGCAGTTTCTCAGCGGCCGGTAGGTCGTTCTGTTGAAGGCGCATGCAGCCGAAGTTGTGGTAAATGAGCGCGAGGCGTGGGATGTAATGTTTGGACGCGGGGACGTCGAGGGCTTTCTGGTAGTAGCTGGCTGCGGTGTCGAATTTGCGTTGGAAGCCGAAGATATTGCCATAGTTGCTGTAGGTGAGGCTGAGGAGGTAATCGACGTCGTGGGTATGTCGCCAGCGCTCCTTGAGGCCTAGTGACATGTTGTTGTTGAGCATCGCGCCTTTGATATCACCGCAGGCGAAGGAAATCCCGGCGAGGTTGTTGTACGCGTTTGCAAGTTGGATCTCGTCGGCGGCTGCTGGTTGGATACGCTGGCGACCAAGTTCCGTCAGGTGTTTTCTCTTGTGAAGAAGCTCTCGTTCGAAGCAAGACTTGGCCTTGTCCACGTCTCCCAAGTCGGCCAGGATGCAGCCGTGGAAGGACTGGATCGAGCCAAGGAGGAGTTGATCTCGACTCGTGGTGCCACACATCTCCTCGGCGGATTTGATCAGCTTTTGGCCCTGGTCCAGCCATCCTCGCTCCCACAGGTAGATAGCACCGTCCACGAGCACTTCAGTCAACTTGTCGTTAGCCCCTACCTTTGCGCGATAGGCTTGCCAGACAGATTCGACCGACGTGAGATGCGTGATCCACGGCTCACATTGTTGCCATAAGCGACTCAGGGGCTCCGCTAGCGGTGACTGATGCGGAAATTCTGCACGGAGCTTGTCGATACACCAATTGAAAGCTTGCTGAAAATTCTGCGGCTCTAGGTTGTTCAGAATGTTTCGTCCAATCTGACGGTGGACGCTGAGGACAGATGTGCCATTCTGGTCGGATGAGAAGACGACGAGGCTGTAGCGTTGAAGTATGTCGATATCGATATCGTAACTTCGCTCTGGTCATTTCAAGTCTCACGGGAGAGCGTCTGATACCTACCGCTGTTTTGTGCCGATGTGAGGAATAACCAAGCCTTGTGAAAAGCATCTGATGAACATATCAGGAGGAATCCTGTCAGGATCCAGCATAGCCATCACAGTGAGCAGGAAAGTAGAACCGGGCGTCAGCTTTGATAAAGTGAGATCCCATGCTGTGGCAAGCCTCCGTGGCGTCGTAATTGTTCCTCCAACGCCATAGTTATCCACCTGCTGCGACTCGGCACCACGCTGCTTATACTTTTGCAGGACTTCCTCGCCATCAGAATGAGTGCTAGCCACGTAGGAGGCGATGTGGCGGATGGCCAGAGCCATTCCTCCTACCTCCGCCACGATGGCGTCAACGACAGTAGAAGCTACACTGCGACCATGCTTTTGCATAACGGCTTGGAACATGGTGGCTCCATCCGCTGGAGGGAGTGATTGGAGGAATATCGGACGGTCAACATAGTCTTCATCAAGCCAAGCGCGGCTTCGACTGGTGATTAGAATTGAGCCAGCAATCGCAGGAGGTAGGTATTCTGCGATGTCACTCGGTTCCTCTGCATTGTCGAAGATGAGTAACCATCTCATCCCTGGGGCACATCAGATAGTGGAGGTCAAATCTTTGTGTCCTGGCATACCTGTATCACATAGCCATTCCTTGATTCGGTCCTGGGTCTGCGTGCGACCTGTCTCTTCAATGTGGTTTCGTGTCGCAATCTCAGCATATGCTGTAGTCAGTTTGATTGGCGTATCTGCAACCATCCAATATATGCAGTCAAAGTCGGCGCGGCAGCGGTGAGCAAACTCCAGTGCTAGCTGCGACTTTCCTTCTCCGCTTAAGCCATGAACGACCGCGATCCTCATGCCCTGGCATGTGCTCATGTTTCTGGGTTTGAGACACTTGTCAAGTTGCTCCAGCTCCTCGCGCCTGCCTACAAAGCCGGCATTGCGTGGCGGAACAACGAATTGAGGAAAGCGCACAGCAGAGAGAGACAGGCTTGCCATATCCACTGTCGGCGCCATGGATCTAGCATCGGTACCGGTAACAGCTGCGAGTAAATTATCCCGCCACTGTCGTTCCTCGCCCTGGAGAAAGTCACCCGCTTCCTGCGCTGCATTGTCTTTCAGCCTCTTGAGCTTTCTGATGGAGCGGTAGAATCCCTGTTGATCCCGTTTCCACTTCATTTTCGCCAGGAGGTCTGTTGTCCGTCAGTTCTGGAGATGGAGAGGCAACGGCGATTCTCACTTAGACCTCTCCTACGGCCAAAAGTCCTGATCGTGCGGAGTGCGAGGATGATGTGCTCTTGATAGACGCCGAAGATGGCTAATGAGATGTTCGGCGAAAGCTCAATCAAAGCCGAAGAGTAGCTCCTTACTCGCGGCATCGTATTCAGCAAGTCCCCGTACAATTTGATTGCAAGCTCCATGAACTCGGACTCGGTGGCCACAGCCTGCCCAGTGCCTGGATGTTAGCGAGCTCTTGACTTGGTTGGCGCACACCAACCTCGATGGCAAGACCCAGCATAATCCATACAGTGGCGGCAACATCTTGCTGCTGATCTGAGAGCTGGTAAACGCCGTCGAAGAGGGAGGAAGCCAGCACAATGATATGTTCAAATCTTGAGCTGGTACGTTCTTTGGTGGGGGACTGCAGAGAGGCTGTCGTCAAGCCAACAAGTCTCTTGACGTCGGCAATCGTCTTCAGAGACAGTGCGCGGACCTTGTCAGTTGGCTCGAGCGCAGCCTGAGCTTCTGCCGAGGTGACAGTCCATGTTGACGGCGGTATGGAGCACATCGCAGCGAGCAGTGGACCGAGCCTCTGTCTGGGGGCCGCTTAGCGAGAACACATAGCTTTGCGAAATCTTGCGATAGTGATCAAGTGCGTTGTATGACGCCAGATGCTCTTGAAACTCGCTACGCCACAAGGTGGATTCGCCGTGCATCGAGTTAGAGCCTCACTTTCTGTGAACTGGGAAGGGGAGAGTTAGCAACTACCTAAAGGCGCGGTTGGTGTGTCGCAGTCCATCCAAGGCGTAATGGCCCCGACGAGGATTCACTGGGTTGCACTCTGCTTGTGTGACCGGCGTCTCTTCTTTTACCCCTCTGCTTTCGACCTCGTCTGCCGTCTCTCACATCAGCCCTTAGAAGCCTTGGAAAATGGCTACTCAGGTTGCTGTCCAGTTTATTGACCAAGTCAACACTGGGCCAAGATATCCCGCCAGCAGAGACCCTTTCCGCCATGCTGCCCAGGCCAATTCACACAACCACCACGACCATCATCCATGGGGTGAGGCCATAGTTCCGGACACGGCAGAGTTTGACGCTCTCTACGCACAGGCTAACAACCGTTTCATGTATCATTTGTGGTACACCCCCGCCCTTGCATCCTTCATGGCAACCAAAGTCATTGCCGTCGAGAAATTGGACGCAGAGAACACAAAATCATTCATAGTAACTGTCTACAAGATGTTGCAGAGCGGCCTGGAGGCATCGCTGAGATCTGAGCATGGCTTGCGCGTAAAAGAATGGATCCAAGCGGCGTTGGATAAAGCAGGAATTGAGAAGAATGCCGACATTTTCGTTAGACTCGGGGCGACTTCTGCCAAAGACAGCTGGGCACTTAATGTTCCAACAGCTAAGCCTCCACCTCTTAAGGCAGATGCTGAAGCGATACTCCGACGTCTGTTGACCAGTGGTCGAGTCGTGGGACGCATGCTATCTCTAGGAGACGGAGTGTGGGCCGATGACCCTGGCGAGGCCTTAGTGATACAGGAGTGGGCTCCAGACATACAATTGCAGAGAGAATTCCGAGTCTTCTGCCATCAAGGCATCGTCACGGCAATCAGTCAGGACATTTGGTGGGAGGATCTGGGCTGGCGAAACAAGTATTCCGCTGGCTTCGTGGATGCCATTACAAAACTCTGGGCGGACGTCAAGGAGCTCCTTCCGTTCAATACGTGCACCATGGACGTTCTGATGTCGCCTCCAAGCGAACGACTTACCCAATGGAAAGCAGCCGTGATTGAGTTCAACGGCTTTGGACCACATCTCAACACTGGTAGCGACCTCTTCCACTGGGTCAAAGACGCCGACATCCTCCATGGCAAGAAAGATCACATCACAGTGCGTTTCGTCTCCAAGGGAGATCAAGCGGAAGTTGGATATGCGGAACATCTCGAACCCAGACCAGGTGCAGATGAGCAGGAGGACATGCCTGACTGGCTTGCGTTGGAAATGAAAATACGGGCTACCTATGCTCAAGATGAAGAAGAACAGAAGCCTCTGAACATGGATGACAATGTCAAACTGCCACTGAGGGGCAGATGGTGTAGCGCTTACTGAATGTGTGGAGACGTCGTCGACGCATCCTCGTCCCGCGCCGCCTCTACGGGACATGCGGTTCCTCGAAACCATGACCCACGGTATTGCTGCAAATTTGACTGGAATTTCTGGATTTGTTCCTGGGACATAGTCTCAATGAAGTCAATGATATTCTCCTTGATGTGCGCTTCGTTGCTCGAGCCATCCAGTATGCAGAACTCAACGCCTTCGGAAGCATGCATGGCAATGAGCATGCTAGCTAACATCTGTCTCGGGCTTGAACCAGCCACCGGACCCTGTATCGAGACTGCAGATGGCATCAGGGTGGTCAAATTCTCTGCTGTTAACGCGCCAAAAGCTTGGTACACGATTCCATTGTTTCGACAGAATTCCAATACTTCATCATCGAAGGAATTGGCTTTGTGGAATCGATTCTGGACAATTGCCGGCTTGACTCGAGCTTCCCTCCAGATCATGCGGAGATACGGCAAAGTGGCGTGGCAGACACCAAGGTACCTCGCTGCCCCTTTCTCGTGAAGATCCTCCATTGCTCTCCAGACCTGGAGATACTCGACGTCGGTGGGGAGACCATAGTGCAGAAGGTACGCATCGAAATTATCCACGCCTAACTCTGCAGCGCTCCGCAATGCGCTTTTGAACACCTGGACCCGTAGGCTATCGTCGTGGTTGTATGGCCAAGGCCACCCTTGGCCATAATCGGGCGTGAATTTGGTTTGTATGAAGATGTGCTCGCGCTTGACTAGCAGCTGTTCGTCCGAGTAGGCTCGTTGTAGTTGCTGACCGTCGACAGCTTCGTTATGTCGTCTTCTGGTTGAAGAGGTGTCAATGGCACGATAGCCTGCCTTGATCGCTGCGTAGATGTTCGGCTGCTTTTCTGGCGCTCTGATCGCAGTGCCATAGATGCGTTGCGGCATCCGATGTCCACACAGAAGCTGGATGGCTTCAGGCGCCGACATGAGAACACTTTGATGCAAAGTCAGACCCAGTTCCGGAAATTGCTACACAGAGGCGAAGCACAACCCAAAGCACCTTGAAGGAGAGATATTATTGAAAGCCTCGCAGACCCCGCTCCTCAGCTACTGGCGAGGCGCAGGGAGGGAGGCTAGACGAAATGGCTATTTCTGCTGACTCCAACCACTTCAAGGTTGATTCCAAGTAAGTCCTATCGTCCACACACTCGCAGATTCTCATTATCCCCAGAGCCAGAGACTGTCAAGATGACCGTCGGAGTTGTACAGGGCACCTTGGATTATCTCGCGGACATCCCGCTCTATAAAAGGGAGAAACCATATGACCTGACCATTGATCTATGGCACACTCCTGGAGCGAAGCCCACTAATGTCCTGCTTTCAGAGCAGAAGGTCAAAGTGCACGACATGTCGTCATGCTTAGCAGACTTCTCGACAGATGTCCAGGGCTTTGAAGCCATCAAATATCCAACAACGCTCTCTCGTCAAGATTTTGAGGACGACGCAACAGTAACGGGCAAGTACTTCGCAGAATGTGAACAGCTGTTCAAAGAACGCTTTGGCGCAGCTCAAGTCTTCATCTTCGACCACCTGGTGCGCTCATATCGCTATCTTGGCTCTAACACCTGCTGACGATGTTCCAGCTTCGTCGCGCCGACTCCAACATTACTCTCGCCTCGGTGAACGAACGCCAGAGGCGCTTGGGGGTCGCATCGGGACTGCACATTGGTATGTCTCACAGACCATCCGTTACGAACTTTCCTCGTTACTGACATTCGCTTAAGATCAAACGCCTGATTCGGCACGCCGGCGCGTTATTCAGTGTTTGCCCTGCGAGGCCGAAGCACTCTTAGAGAGCCGCGTCCGGATTTTGAAGTAGATTCCACTGCTTATCGTTGAGGGCTGGCTGACATGGTCTCAGCATCTGGCGTCCCTTGATCGAACCCATCCAGAACAACCCGCTTCTGCTGTGTGATTACCGCACAACCATGTCCACCGAATTGGTCGCGTCAGACCTCATCTCTCCCCATTATGAAGGTGAACAGTATTGGGTTCGCCACAACGATCAGCATTGCTACTGGTATTACCGGGACATAGCTAAGCACGACGTCCTAGTTATCAAATGCTATGACTCTGCGGCTGAGGACAATTGCGGTGTGGCGAAGTGTAGGTGTCGATGCACCCCTACTGAGTGCAATAGCACCACCGTGGCTGACGTGACAACTCAGATGCACCGCACACGGCATTTCGTTATCACCATGGGATGAATGTGGACTCACCACCAAGAGAAAGTATCGAGATCAGAGCACTGGTCTTCTCATGATTCCTTTCACGTAGCCTGTGCTCTATACTATTACAATTCAGTCGCGTGATTGTTCCTACTTTCTGCTCTTCTTCATCCGTATGAAACGAATGTCTCCTTGAAACAACTCACATTTCCCTTCAAAGTTCCATGTCTGCTTTCACGGCTTGCTCGAATTTAGCCAGCTGCATTGCTTGGATAGTGGATCTTGAAGCCATCTCTGGTAACAACGGGATCACCGCCAATCTTCCTCGTAGCGCCTGATTTATCATGTGCAATCCGCAGCTTCTCTTGCTCCGCCATCTTGACTTCGTCGTTCTCGGCATCCTTGCGCGCCGCGATCTCTTTAGCCATCCACTGCTTCCAGGGCTGCTGGAGCGGTTGATCTGGAAGAGAGACTGTCAGCTAGTATCATCATCTCGGGTTTGAATGGCGGGAGGAGATATGGTAAGCTTGCCAGCCATTTTTGTATATGTGAGTGATAGTCGATGCGTTTCTATACGGCAAGGGCTTCCAGAGCTTGTATGTGTTTTTTCCCTTTGCTTCGACGCGAAGGTAAGAGGATACCTATTGCAATCAGGCTGACTGACTGATCGGAAAACTGGATCAGGAGGGTGGAGGGTGAGCTCACCACCCTTCCTCGAAGACTGCCAGCAAGCATCTGGCTGACAGTGCAGGGTCCTCACGACTTCAGTGAGACCGGTCTGCAGGGTGCGTGAATGATCTGACCAGGATCATGCCCAGTCCAAGCCCAGTGGGAGGGCTTTGTGCGCATGTGGTCGTGGACGAACATGATTCGTAAAGAGGTGCCGTGGCGGGTAGCAGGGCTTGCAGGAGCAACAACGAACTGGACAAAGACTGGTCCGCATTTCCTCAAGTCACACAGGCTGTCCTCGGGCTTGCCAGGCCAGCGATGTGATCTGATCACGCCGTCGGGGCCTCTTTACTGTTGCTAGTAATGACTTTTTATGTGAACTTGTAAGGGGGCTGGAGAGTGCTACGTCGAGTTGGCCAAGTCTGTCCATGGGAGTCTGCACTGCCTCCTCACACTCGTCCTCTTGGGTCGGTAGCTTTCTCAGCCTCGTATGTAGGCCACGGGGATTTCTATCACGTCGCTGCCTAGAAACCTGCTCCTAGTGTCTTTAAATTGGGTGACTTGAGGCTGAGAACCATCCGTCGGTCGAAGAACATCTGCTTTGACGTCGGTATATGTGGTGCGATCGCCCAACATAACTTTCTTGATCTCAAGTCAGCAGACGGCAGACGGCAGACATGCAGAACGGCTCGGCGGCATCCAGCAGCTCGTGTCAATTTGACGGAGACATCGATTCGTATGGGCTAGGGGTCAGGGTGGGGGCATACCTCCAATGGCTGACGTCTGTGCTCGCCTACAATCTCTCAGCAGACGAAGCGGCAGCCATGCGGGGGGTCAACACTTGTTTTCACATTGCAATGCTCATCGGTTTGGTCAACACCACCATTCAGAACCACCAGCTGCATGCCGTGGAGGTATTCATCCTGCTCCTCTTCTGCATTGGTGGATTCTGCTCCGCGGTGACATTTCCCTGGCAGCCGGCCAAAAGGAATGTTCTGGGCCAGCTAGGCCGCTTCAGCCCTTCCAACGCAGGAGGCCTCGTCCGGGTCGTTCTTGGGACGGCCACTTGCGCCTATGCGGTGTGGTTCTACTTTCATGGCATGGACCGGGTAGTGCAGTCTGAATGCGGCCGCTGGTCATTCCTCTTTGCCCGAGTTGACTTGTTTGGATGGTCACGGGTCTTCTGGAAGGTGGTCTCGGTGCTTAGTTTGGTGTCGATCTCGGTGTTGCTCTTTGCCAGCAGCTTCCAGCTTCTTCGGAGCTGGTATGACTATGTCCGGGAATGGATGGACGCCGACGAAGCCGAGGACAGTGTCCAGGAATCTGGCTCGGAAAGCCCTTCAGGACCAAAGATTTGCGTATCTTTGTTTGGACTGGCGGTCATTGTTGTAGCGATCGAATTATCTCTACATTGGAACCATGTCCAGGACGTATACAAATGCGGATCGACTGGGCAGATATTTCCACTGGTCATCGGCATCGCTTCGCTGCTCAGACTATTGTGGAAGGTCATGCAGGACTTCATCACAGGCAAATTGCAAAGCCACTAAAGTATACGGAGGATATCCGCATCAAAACCTGCCATTAGGGAGTCTACCGAGTACTTATGTGATTGAATAGAGTTTGACGCCAGGCGGTCTTTCGAACCTTTTATCCACCGAGCCACCTCGTCTAGGGATATTGAGTCCAAGCCGTCTTAGTGGACCTCGAGTTTCGAGGTTGGGACTAATTAGCAACTAGCTCCCTTCTATACGGTCTTCGAAATGTGGAGCGAATTCTTAATAATGAGAAGAGTGCGTTTGAATTGCCATGAATGCTTCACCCAATCAAAGTCGTGTTTGCCTTGCTGTTGCTCGTGCATCACTGGCCCCGTCATTCTTCAGGGCGCACTCCGGGGCTGAATCGTTGAATTTGTCGCTCACTTTCTTGGCACCTATTAATATTAACCCTTTGGTTTGATCCTGGTCCGAGGTACTTTTCTCATCCTAGTCCGTTTTCTGAAACCTGATAGGCGGTACGCAGCGCCCTAAGTCCGGCGCCGGACCCTCGCAGGAGCCCGCCTGTAAATCCCAGTCGATCGCACGCACTTGGCCCGAGTTGTCTCGCACAAACCCCACGAGTAGTCTCGGCAGCTTGAGGAAGCCCGTCATTCCCTTCCTGACTGCATCGTCGCGTGAATCGGGCATGAAGGTCCAGGTGTCATAATGGTAGTGCCGCAGCTTCACGTTTTGGTGAGGCTTGGAGTTCAAATTCATTAGCAGCAGCTCGGGATTCGGGTGGCGTCCTCTGACATCGGGCTCGGGCAGCCTGGCTACTGAAATCGTGTACTTGAAGCCAATGTTGATGTAGGTGCCCTTATAGTCATCCGGCGACGGCGTTGGCGTGTTCTGAATCCGATTCTTGACCCACTCCTGGACCAGGTTATCCCATTGCAGTGACGAGTTGTTAGCGGCCAGCTTGGCGGCGGCGGCGAGGTCGGCACGGGGTCGCATGTCAAAGAGCTCTTGGCATGCGGCCTGCGCGACGAGGTCAGAGGGATCACCACGGCCGCCATCACAGTTGGCAAGGACGATGACTGCGCTGTTAGTATCGGGAAACGTGTAGAAGGCGCTGAGGTAGCCGGCGTAGTCGCCCCAGTGAGCGATGGTCAAGCAGGGTGGGCCATCCTTGTTGATGATGGGTGGCTCGGGAAGCAAGGAAAAATTTGGGCCTATGGATGAGAGGAATTGGGAGGGCAGCATGTGGCGGAACCAGCCGAGGCCGTAAGAGTTCTCGTACTGGCCCTCGCCAAGGGTGATGGGCCGATGAGCGCTCCTTGCCATTCGTATCTGTCGGAGGGGGTTTTGGAGTGACTCCAGAGCACTGTCATCAAGTTTCTCGGCTTCCATGACGGCCTTGGCCCAGAGCAGCATATCGTGGACTGTGCTTCGCATGTAGCCCGAGGCACCCTGCAAGCTCCCGTCCTCGAGAGCAGGTGGTTGCAGCGGCATACAGCCACCGTTGTCCAGAACTGAATAGCCTCGTGCGTGATTTTCGTCGTCAGGGTATTCGTCGTTGCGAGTGAAGGTTCGTTTCATTCCCAAGGGCTCGAGGATTCGCTCGCGCAGAACGAGCCCAGATCTCTTCCCACAGACTTTTGATATGACGGCACCCACGACATCCAGAAGGAAGTTGTTATACAGCCAGTGCGAACGAAAGTCGTAGGCTGTGGGCAAGTTGGATGCTACTTGCACACCCACCTCGCCGGGGTTGATGAACTCGTGAAACAATGCGGCGCCGACACAATCGATGGGTGCGAGCCCAGTACCGTGGGAGCAGAGGTCGAGGAGCGTAGCCCGCTTGCCGATTTCAGGATCATGAACGGTTCTGAAGTCCTCCAGATACGTCGAAATAGGTGCCGTCCATGAAAGTGTGCCCTCACTTACCAGTATGCCGCAAAGCGCAGCCATAAAGGCTTTGGTATTGGACGCGATAGAATACACTGTGTCCGCATCTGCAACTTGGCCGTGCTCGACGTCTGCGAAGCCATCTGAATGGGTGAACAACACCTCGCCTTCATGGAGGATGCCGCATGAGACTGAGGGTGAAGAGGAAGCTGATTTGATTGACTTGATAGCTTGGAGTAACTTGCTGGGGGTTCCTTCAAGTGTCTGAGCTGCACTGTAGCGTCCCTTGTTGTGTAAGATGTTCTTCTCTGACCTGAAAGCCATGTGTTGCATGGGCAGGGGTGCAAAGGCTTTCCGGAGAACTACGTTCTCATTCTCCCGGGAGAGGCTCCCTGCCTAGTTGGGCGCAGCTGCGTTTTCATATGCAGTACCTCGTACTCCGTGGTGGTTAATGGGCTTGATGAAGCTGAGGAGGCTGTGTTGTGTCCACATTCAAGTCGCAGTGAAGCGAAGGGCTTCATGAAGCTGAGGAGGCTGTGTTGTGTCTACATTCAAGTCGCAGTGACGCGGATGTGAAGCGAAGGTGAAGTCACAATTTAGCGTTGTCTTGGCGAGTTTGGGTTCGTTGCCCGGCTTTAGTGGCGCATGTGATACGGTGTCGAGGGTGTCTGCATGGTCATCGGCGAAAAAGCAAAAGCACCGAGCGTGTATTGTCGCCAAGTCGCGTACACACACAGAGAGGGATAGGCCAGATAGTCTTTCACGAATTGCATAACAGCCACCACTTTATATATACAATGCCTTATCACGCTAGCTGGCAGCTTGAGGAAGCCCGTCATTCCCTTCCTGACTGCATCGTCGCGTGAATCGGGCATGAAGGTCAAGGTGTCATAATGGTAGTGCCGCAGCTTCACGTTTTGGTGAGGCTTGGAGTTCAAATTCATCACCGGACATGGTTCCATAGGTCAGGCTGAGAGCGGGGAGTTAAGACTTCTCTGTCACCTGAAGACCCTATCTCATCTATCATCGTTATATCTATGCCTATATAGCGTCCCTGTTACCTCCTAGACCCTTTGCCCAGGTGGAAAAAAAAAACCAATTGAGAGCGTGTGGTACTTCTGATTATAATATTCGTCGTAGGTAATTTGTCAGGAAGAAGTCCACAGCCCCCTGGGGATCGCCTAAAAAGACTGAGAATCATGGCAATTCATGCCTGGATCTTGGACCTCTTAGCTTATATGCCTGTCTGAACCCCGTTCATGACATAATTACCATGTTCTGCTTCACTGAAAAATCAGAAAAGGGCCGCTTCGGTCGAGAAAAGCTTAGAAAAGGGAATATAGACCCCGGTCGCGCTGTCTCACCTCGTTTTCGCCGCGGCAAACAAGAGCATCCTACCAGAGAGAATGATGCTCCACGTCAGCATGAAAATGAAACACCTATAACTCGCCGACCAAGTATTGCGAGTCACAAGAGTCGGCGTCCTGCACGCTCAACTCATGATGAACTCAAGGACCTCGCGGACCAGCTCTTCAAGTGGCTAACAGACCGCAAAGTGCCGATTGATCAGTCGCAAACTGCAGCGGCCTCTCTGCTGAACGGTGTGTTTGCTTCTCATGGTTCCTTGTGGGAGCACAATAAACTACTGGAGGAGAAGTCAAAGCAGAGAGATGACAAGCTCCATCGCTACGAATGCGACCTGGCCGCCACGGAAGAGAAGCTTTCACGCCTTCAGCAGCGGGTTGAAGCTGAGAGAGCTGCAGCACAACGCGAGATCTCCAGACTTGGCCAGCAATACAACATGCAACTCCTGTGGGAACGGACAGAGAAAGAGAGACTCGTCGTCACCCACGCAGAAGAAGTGAATGCATTGAAGCGAAGACACAACTAGAGCGAAGAACAGCACAGTGCATTTGTGGCTGGCCTCGTCGCAGATCACCAGAGCAACATTGACGCATTAACTCAGAAGCATCAAAGTAACATCAAGAGCGTAAAGGATAGGTGCAGCGATGACATTGCCCTTGAGAGGGAAAAAGTCAAACAAGCCGAATGGGCCATGTGCTTGTCCGTCGACAATTTCCGTGCCCTGCAGGACGACGAGCTCCGGGGCCAATTCTACGAGCTCACCACTGAGATCGAGGCTCTTTCGCGCTTGGCCTCAGTCCCTGATTTCGTCCGGCAAGCTGGGGCAACGGGGTTCAATGTCCGGCTTCCCACCAACATTCCGTCACGAGATCGTAGACTTTTGTTCCAGAGCATTTTGTGGAACATAATCATAGACGGCATCTTCCTGACACCGTTCCGGGTCTTCGGAACCTATGGAGATCCGATCTACCAAGTCTGGAAGACTTTATTCGGCGAACAGGACACTGCCTTCCTCGAGTGGCCCGAACCAGATCCTCTTGCAGAGAAATGGCGCTACACGACCGTCGACCGGCTTGGCCAGGCTCAGCGCCTCCTTACCGCCCCACACAACCAGCGGCGGGAAATCCAGACAAGCTACCACGACCGCATGTCGACTCTCACCTCAACACTCTCGGGACTCTTCTCCATTTCGTCTTTCGACAGCGACTCTCAAGGCCTGGTTACCAGACTCCAAGAGCTCCTCAACCAAGCCAGTGCATTCGCTATTCACATCGGCCTCCAACGATGTCGGGTCCGCGTCTTCCTACCTTCCACAATTGCGCCTTGCAGTCGACTTGACCCCGAGTACGTCAAGGATGTATACCCGGGAAGTGAACTGGAAATGGCGTGTGCGACGGCGGAATTTGTAGTGGCCCCGGGCCTTGTCAAGGAAGGGAACACGAGGGGCGGGAACTTACAGGAGAGGGTGGCGCTGACCAAAGCTGTCGTCTATTTCAACCATGAAGGCAATGCAGGGGTATCATAGCGCATGGACTCGCAATCTGATGTACACAGGATCTGCTTGATATCCTCCACCATCGAGGCTCGAACAACCCATACATTGCCTCGGACAGCCACAAGCACTCCAGGCAACGTCCCCTGGACGAATGGTTGCCCTTTTCACCGGACTCTAAGATGACAGAATAAGATAGTATTGAACAACCCAGCGGATTGTCTGACGGACTTTGCCTCGTCGCTGTGCGTTCCATATATAATACAGTACCCCGTACTTGTTCACAGCAATGGCACTCACTGTACCTCGTATATCCATCAACAAGGGGTACGTGCTCGTAAGCAGGGGGGGCTGACGCATGTCCACGGTAATGTATGTTGGTTGGAACGAGTCGCCGAGTCGAGGGCGCAGATCACATGGCGCACAAAGTATCCGCGGAGTATACTGGTAGGAGATTTCAACTCCTTGGAGAGTAGAGTTCTCCTGAATTGAATCAGCAGCCTTGACTTACCTTCGCCTTTTCCCTTCGCCGTGCTTTCAATTATGGAATACATACTGAGCGGTTTTCCCTAAAAGGAGGCATGGAGTACGGGGGTACGCAGTCCCTCGTAAGCAAGCCCGCCCGGGATGAGGCGCGAGCAGAGAAGCACAAATACGGAGTAGTACCTCGTACTCGATCGACAGTCCTGCAGGGGTGATCTGGATGCGAGTGCGGGATCCTCTGTACTCGCACAGATTGGGATGTGCTGATCGTCGAGTGCTAGAAACGGAAAGCCTCTTTTGGTCCCAAGATCCGAAGATGGTTGGCTTGTACAGTACATACCCAGCTCAGCCAGCTGCAACAGGAAGGGGGATGGGGACGAGAAAGGGATGGTGGGCGATCCGTGGCGTTGTTCCGCGGCACGTCAGGGGCTCCAGCCTCGCCCCGGCGGCGCGGGTTCGGGTTCGGGCCCAGGCTCTCTCCCAGTCCCGGCCCTTGGTTTTCCCCCCTTGCGTCCCTGTTTGAACACTACTGTACCTCGTACCAGGATACGAGATAGGTGCAACCAGCACACAGATGGTTGGCTGGGAATCGAAGATATTCCATCACATTGACTCACTCGAAAAAGGAGAAATGGGGATTTACAAAGCGCGCGACGACGCTCCGGGATGACCAGCCGGTGCGACGCGGCATGTGTGCGAAAATGTGATGTGTCTTCCGATGGCGTTCGTCACGCCGCCAATCAGGGTCGAGAAACGCACTCGTCTCAAGACGGTATCAGCCTCGCGGGACGAAGCAGAGAGCCGTTTCAGTCTCGCACATTCACGCCCCTTACCTCGAGATTTCCTCCAGTGCACGGGGGTATATCATCGCGGTGTCGCTTCGTGGGCATTCGTCTATCTCTATCTCTATCTCTATCTTCCTTCGCCTCATTGTTCGGATATTCCAGGTTTTACCCTATTTGTGAGCCCTACGCCTTCTTCCGTCTTACTTCTATCCAGTCCTGCATTCGCCCGTGGAGACAAGATAGCCTCAGTCTTGGACAATGTGGTCGCCCAGCCAAATCACTCGAACTGCTTCCAGTCATTCCGTGGCCCTGTCGATAGGCTCCATGGCGTCGTCCACCTCCAGCCAGAATTCGATGAACTTGCATCACCCTGCGTCGAGCCCCGACACCAACTATAGTGACCGTGACAATGATGGCGAAAGCATCCTGTCATCCTACCAGGATGAGAAACCGCAGGTCCAATCTCTGCAGCAGCTTCAACCCGTGGCGTTCAGCCTGGATGAAATGCCGCTGTGGAATCCCAGGAAAAGGACCCTCCCCTTGAATTCCAGGGAGCATTTCATGGTGGCCGCAAAGCAACACCACGAGGTCCACCAGACGCTCGAGATGCAGAGGAAGCGAAGCGAGTCTGTCACCTCGGATGACACCCATGCCACGCTCGCCGAGCCGGAAGACGCCCATGAAGTGGAGATGGACCTGAAGACCCCGACGGTTGCACGGCACCGAGTCTCCCACGAAGAGGCGCTCAGTCTCGATGCAGCGGGGCCCATGTCAAATCTGCTACACTCCCTCCTCCTCCGCGTCGCTGATGTCGAACGTGCTCAACCCACCGTCATGGCCGGCGATTATGAGATTTTGCAAAGCCGCGTGGCCGAGCTGGAGCGAGAGAACCAAAAAATTCTCAAAGCTCACAACGATCTACTCGCCATCCGCAACGACGATCTCATGAATCTGATCAAAGTCCGTGACCTCCTCGCTGAAGAAAAGCGTGAACACGCCGCCATTCGCAAACTCCGTGACGACGACCTCGAAAACGTGCTCGTATTGCGCGAGAAATTGGCCAAAGCCACTTGGTCCGGAAAATTGCAGATCGCGACCTCACAGCCGCAGGAGAGGCGGTCGATCCTCGGTGGGGGATCGATGACGCCCATCCTGCCACACCGGATATCGAGATCTGACTCGGATGATCTGTGGCAGCAGGCCAAGACCGCGGCGATGGAGCAGCGGGTCCTGGAGCTGGAGAAGGCGAATGCTAGTTTAAAAGCTGCTCAACCCGCGGCCGCCGTCAAAGCTCCAGAGGTTGATCAACTGATGAGCCGCGTGGAGAACATGTTCGAGGACAGCTTGAGGCAGCGCGAGAGGATGGCGACAAAGGTGCAGCAACTCAGGTCGGAAAAGGATGGACTTCAGAAGGAAGTCGCAAATTTGGAAGACCGGAATGGTGAATTGGAAGCCCTTGTCGAGAGGTTGAAGAGGGGTGTGAACACAAGTGTTGGGCATTGAACAAACATGGAAAAGGGCTCAGCGATGAACAATATAAGACAGCAACATGATCAAGCGAGGCGTTTGGGAGAGATACCTGTGTTGGATACACCATGATAGATGTGAGATTTCAGTAACAACTTACTGTAACAAGATACAATGTTTCCACGGTTTTCCCATCGTCGCCGTTCTCGCGCTGGGTTCTGAAACGCGGCGATGGTTAAACTTTCTACCGCCGCATCGGAAGCATGCCCTGTATGCAATTCGACTTGACGTCGACCATATGTGACAACAGTCATGAGGCAGGCTGCGGCTTCGACTAGAGAAGTTCGTCCTTGACATTGGTCATAGCACGCCGTCTGAGGTCGGCCTTTTCGTTCTTCTTCTCAAAAGTGCACATGCGTCGTAGACTTTGGAATCATAATCGCGGCAATGACTATGAAAACCGCTTCGAGTTGGCGTTCACGGGCAAGCCGACGTCTTTGCAGCGACCCAACCCCCGAAGGGGTCAATGCCACATGCATGTAATTGTCCACGTCGTAGCATGTACCTTCTCATGATCCCGCAGTCGAAGCCGAGTTTGACCGAATCTCTGGCTTCAGGAAACGATCCTTCGGGAGATGAGGACAGCTGCGCCTGGTGGGCGGACTCACAATTTCGGAACAAAACAAAGTTGTGTGACGGTCCAATATGCCCCTCCAAGCCCCTCGCATTCAGCTGTTTCATGGCTGATGTCAGGAGTTGGACAGCCAACCGAACAAGGCGCGTGATTCCGTGGGGCTTCTCGAAGGGCTTCAAATGGACACAAAGGGGCGGGACATAGCAAACCAGACGGCCGATGCGACACGACGGAGATTGTCTGAACTCTCCTCGACTCCCCAAGGTGAGGCTTCTCTCCAAAAGCAAGTGGGTTGGTGGGGGCAGCGGTAGCCCTCGCGGCAGGTGGTTCCGACGGGCGCAAAGGACGCCGCGTCCGCTGTGGCGACCTGTGGCTTCTGCGCCTTGCCAGTCCTGGCTGGAACAGCAAACTGCTCGGTGGGTAATCCCCTTCCGACTGGGACTAACGGGATGGCTAGGTCGACGATGATATCTGGCGAGCATCCGCGCTCGCCTTGACTCGTTCAGGACCTGCAAGTGGCCGAGGGAGAAGCGTCGGCTCGCCGCGGGGTGGACTGCCGCCATGCATTGTTCGAAATGCGCTGACCGCCTATTTCAAGCCATTGCAAAGGAGGTGTAAGGTGTACTCGGTACGAGTGACTAACAGGGACTGTGTATTGGGAAGATGGCACGATAAGAATAGAGAAGTACTGGTAATCAGAGGTTCTCGGTCAAGCAAAGGCGCAGAGAGGGGTTTCCTCACGGAACTCTACTCGTACAAAGTCATGATCCGGATAATTATTCCTGGAAAAAATGTCAAATCTTCGTGCGTTCGCTGGAGATTGCAGTCTGGTTCGCCGGCGTTGAGCAAGCGTGATCTTGTGCTCTGCTCGACTTTTATCATGCCGTTGCAGTCGTTTGTCTGAGCCATGACTCGCCAGGTCGAATCGACTCGTCGCAGGCTTGTCAGGAGAAGTTGCTCTCACTCTCTCTCTCGTAAAACCTTCTTTTTGGGTCCAAGTTGTTTCTGACGACACGTCCTCGCTCCATTACCCACCCGGCCCACCAGACTGGTTTTGGGTTTGCACGAGGATGGGCCCCGGGAAGATGGGAATTGCTTGCGCGGAAGGAGGGGTCGCGTTTCCTAGCTCTACCAAGAGTCCCGCATTGCCAGGAAACGGAGGAAACCGTCTGACGGCGGCGTCGTCCTCGACCCTCCACTTCTCGTCGCAGACCTAAGAGCTGTGGCTCCGTCAGACACGACAATCGGTGAACCGCTTGGGTTAGGCGAGGTTTCCCCTTCTCGTCTGGGATCAGGGAGCTGCAAGCTGCATGGAAGAATGCAGGAACAGGAGTAGAGCGAGATTCTAAATGCTGACGATCCCACGTTATTCTCAGCCAAACCTCTGCGCCTGGTGCCACGATTGCCCTTACACGTCGAGTGCCAGGTTAGCAACAGAGACATGGGTTCTGATTCGGCCAGGTGGCCGCCTGTGTTCACCGCAGAGACATCTAAAGCAGGTAACTGCGTTGTCGGTGACCCAATGAGGTGGTCGGCACAAATGGTCAAATTGCCATGAGTGGGAGCATCATCTTCGGGCGTCGCGCTGCATCGAGGGCCAACCGCACGAACGTGGGGACGGTCCGAAGCTTTGTGACGGTGAGATGGTGGAATGGCTGGTAAATATGAGGTGGCTGGGGCACAGCTATGATGAGTACTGTACGTAGTCCATCCTGTGCCTGCGCTCTCTTTGCGATGACCTGTGGCCACCTTTCATGATGGCGCATGCCATCGGTGCCTGCTCTCAGGCACGTCGCTACCGCTACAGAGTCCCGTGACTGCGCATTTGGAGCTTAATTGTCCTTTGTTTTGTAACTCGTACTATCTACTCCGTACAGTCTTGTGCAGGTATTGGGGGGGCGACCGTGGCATGGCAGGAATCAACTTCGGCTTCGTGAGCAAAACGGATGAATCTTGGTGCCAGGGGCGGTGACATTGACGTGGGCGCGTCGGCAGGAATGGACAGGTGAACTAAGTTACATCACGTTAGAGACATTCCAGTCTGGTCTTTGCAAGCTGCCGGAAGGATGTTGAAGGGTGCCCTGGTGGACACTGGCATGGAGGGGGGATCTCTTCTGTTCTCGAAGCGGTGGCACTGGAAGTTGTGGAAGGAATGCCCGCCAGACCCGCTCCCCTAAAGTAGCTCGCCAGGCATAACGGCAACGCGGGTCCGTTCTGGCTACTCGGGTTGCCCCTCAGCCAGTGATCAGTTGGCCTCGCTGGTAATTTTCAGGGGCTTCCGGGTTCCCAGAGAGGAGGGCAACCAAGCGGGATCATGGCTGAGAGGGATGCCTAGGAATCTCTGAGTGCCTCTCGCTCGCAGCGCCCTCGGCCTCCCCTCTGTGTTTCTCTCCCTCCCTTTCCTCCCTCCTTTTGCCCCTCCTTCGTTTTGATTTTCTTTTCATCGCACACATCGCTGACGGCCCTGTGTTGTAACAACGTCGTCGTCGCCCGTCACCAGTCCACGACATTCCCAAAGATTAAGGCTTCACCTGCAGGCACAGCTGATCCTCGATCCGGACTTCACGCACGCCCACGTGATCCACTTTTGCCTGCGGTTTTCGCCAATCGAGACTCGCGAGACGCACCCATCATTCACCGCGGACGAGCCAACGAGCCAGCGATCCAGCCAGCCAGCCAGCGAGTCGAGTTGCAGCCAGCCCACACTGCCAGCTGCAACCTTGGTCAACTGCTTCCCTCTCACTCTCTAATCGCCCTGCGCTGATCTCCCACGGAATGGTCACGTCGACATCAACACCTCTATACCAACTCATTTCCGAGCGAAAGGCTTGCGCCTGGTTGGAGGGCTTGTAACAAATCCATTGACTCCCGCCATGGCCCAATCTGATGCCACTGCCGCTGAGGCCAACGGTGCAGCGGCAGCGACCACGAACACCCCGAAGAAAGTTGCATCGGCGCCCGAGAAAAAGTACAAATGCCAGTATTGCAATCGAGCCTTCAGTCGCAGCGAACATCGGAGCCGACACGAGCGGTCGCGTAAGTCCATCCTCCTACTTTTTCTCCGTGTGTTATTGCGACCGACGTGGGGCAATAGGGGAAACACAACCCCGCCATCAACCATAAAACACCTCGCTGACCTTTCTTCTCTTGACAGATACCAAGGAGCGGCCCTTCAAATGCCAGAAATGTCGCAGCACCTTCGTCCGCCGAGATCTGCTCCTACGCCACGACCGAACCGTACACGCAAAGGATGGCGGTGTGCCGCTTCAGTCTGAGGGCAGGCAGAAGAAATCGAATACTGCATCGGGGACAGGTAGAGGTGCAGGCGCAGAGACAAAGGCGACGCCCTCATCGGCGGCTGCTCCGTCGAAGCCCTCCATCAGCATTGATCCTGGCACGTTGGAGCAGATAGAGGCAAGCAGCGATGGTATGCTCGACCTTGAAACTGCCGCCATGTTGATGACAGACTTCCAACACAAGGCGGCAGCAGCAGCGAACGGCCATCTGAACGGCGAAGGATCCATCCCCGGCTACTCCCCAGACCGCAGCTCGCTTCTCGAATCGTCCGACTACCTCACCGGCACCAACAGCCTGCCGCACATGCCCTGGGACAGCTTCATGCCGCAAGGCCCCTCGGACCAAAAGGCGCATTCCATGTCGAGCATGTCGTCGCAAGACAACCTGTCGCAGCCGCCCTACGTCCATATGGGATCGATACAGCCGCATCAGTCGCAACTCCCGCCCATCATGGAACGCAACCACTCGCTCACGGCCTCGCTTCCCTCCGCCTTCCCGGGACTGGCAGACACATTCCCCGTCTCTGGAACTCCTACCCCGAATGCGCTGTCGCCGTTCCCGTCGATGACTGGGCCTGTGTCGCCGGTGAATTATCGCAAGTCGCCTGGCCCGGCGCAACCCCTTTCCCTCCCCAAAGCTCCCCAACTTAGCAACGAAGACGAGAGAGCTATCATTGCTAACCAGTTAGTTGGAGACATTGCCCTTCCCTCGCTGCCCTCCATCAACCTCTACCTCACTACCTACTTCAATCTGTTCCATCACCACCTCCCCTTCCTGCACCCGGTCAGCTTCCGCCCCGAGACCACCGAGCCAGCTCTTCTTCTTGCCATCCTCTCCATTGGAGCCTTGTACAACTTCGATCAAGAACAAGCCTATCTCTTGCATCACGGGTCCAAGAAACTTGTGAATCAGTTCCTACAGAACAAGGACAATTTCGACTCGAGAAAGTGCCCCCTCTGGACTATGCAGAGCACGCTATTGAACATGGTCTTCGAGAGTTGGAGTGGCGGTTCTCAGGGCCTTGAATGGGCATGCTCTATCAAGAGTTTGCTTGCCAACGTAAGTATCTTTCGACTCGCTCCGTGGGTATTGCGCTAATCCTCATAGATGGTTGCTGGCAACAAATACGAACTGAAGCTTCGCATCGATGCTCGGTCAGGGGCTTCTCCCACACACGAAGAGTGGGTCACAGAAGAGGGATGTAGACGGACGTACTATGCTGTCTACATTTTCTTCGGCATGCTCACATTGACCTACAACCACACACCAGCGATCAGCTTCAATGAATTTGACTCACTGCCTCTACCCTCCTCCGAGTCTTTGTGGAACATTGAACCGAGCGACGAAGATTCCTGGCAAGACATCATTGCGGCGTCGCCCACCATTACCGTCCGAGAAGCCCATGACAGCCTTTTCCAGGGAGACGCCGCTCGATACAGCGCATTCGCCACACGTGTTATGATCAACGCCCTGTTCCTGGAAGTCTGGAATCTGAGGAGAAGCTTCGAATCCTTACAAGACGTCGTTCTAGAGTGGAAGATTCGAATCGCCCTCGAAACTTGGGAGCGATCTCTTGATCTGTGTGAACCTGAAACCATCGTGGTACCCTTGAGCACGCCACACAAGAGTCACCCGCTGATCTTCAATTCGATGGCTGTCTACCGGAACACAAGAGCCTTCCTCGAGGTGGACCTTAAGAATGTCCAAGAGGCTTTGCGCTACCACAACTCGTACGAGATTGCCAATGCGATGACACAGTCCCGAGACGCCGTCAAGAGAACCAAGGAAATGATCAAGGTGATCGAACAATGCTATGAATGTATCGAGATCGTCGCCATGCAAGGCGTCAACTGGGTCACCAAGACGTCCTCGACCAACTGGAGCATTGAACACCCTCTTTGTGGCCTGGACCTCATCACCATACTGAGCTTGTGGCTGTATCGTATTGAGCACGACGATCAAGAGGCCACAGATGAGGAACTGTCGATGTACATGAAAGTGCGCGGCTTGTTTGATGACGATGCCGTCGATTCAAACGGCTCGCGCTTGAGCTCCACGGTAGCCCGTGTCTGGGGTTCAATGCTGGACGGAGTCGTCGTGTGGGGGTAAGTCGAATTGCATGTCATATGTCGGCAACGCTAACTTCTAGACAGCATCTCGAGAACCATGGGCGAATCATTCAAGCTGCATTCCCAAGCACTGGTCGGCTATGTCGACGAAATCAATATGGACCCCATGACTGGCATGCCACAAGTGCCTGACCAAACACTGATGGGCATGGAAACAGCATACTAATTTTTTTCATCACACACTCCTCTCATATTTCTGCATGGCGAATCGGCGGCTTCACTGGAGAATCACGGCGTTCACGAGCATGGCGGTTGCACACGGCCTCTTTCGGCTTTCAACTCTTTCCCCGAAGTCTTGCTTTTCAGCACAACTCCCGGCCGCGACACTCATACACAACCCCGTGGAACCGACAGGGCAATTCGAATCATCTTACTCGTCACCTACTCGACGTGATCTTCTCACAACCACGCAACCTACAACCTAATCTTCTCACTTGATACCTTGTGCGCTTAGCAAATGCAAGACTTCGGCTCTTCCTTATATTGACGACTCTTTCTACTCGATCACAGCGATGTGCTCCGGGCAGCTCAACAACGCCAGCAGGGTTATTCTGGCGTCTTATGACCATTCTACTCATCAAAACCTCTTCCACTTGAGACTGTGAAACGGCCGATTTGTTTGAGTCTCTCCGACTCTTCTGTATACTAGCTGAAATGGATCGTTGGGGACAAGGGGGGTGGGGTGGGAGCGGGCCGGACATGTTTGATATTTCTTCCAAGCAGAACACACGCTACCTGCCACATGGGATGGCAATGCAAAGCGTGGTAATGCGAGAGTGCCGGTTGCAGAACAGAGCGAGCAGAGCCGGCTGAGCTATCCCCAAATCCGTGAAGAAGCAACTAGAACAAGAACAAGAAGAACAAGTTAATTAATGATATGCATACACTTACCGAAACATCGCTGTCTCTTGATTTCCGGCCCGTCAAATCTCCAACACATCGTGAACATCCTCTGTACCCAGTAATGCGGCCCATTTCCTCCCGGCGGCCCGCTCTGTGCGTCAAGCGAAGGGGAGGGCCAATATCAATATCAATATCAAGAGGGATAAGTCCCGTTGATGGTCCAGTATTGTAATACCCCATGCTCCATATCCTTGATGCAGTCTGCGAGGCCTGCAGTCCGGCATGCCTGAAGATGCGTGAATGTCCGAACGTGTGCCCACTGCCATGGTCTGTAGACGTAGGCACTGTGTACACACACACACAATAAGAGCAGAGCCAATCAAGTACTGTGCTCAAGCCCATTCCTACGTAGAATAACAACCCCTTGGGAGCGTTTTTCAGGGTGTTTAAAGAGTATGTCAACAAATATATCGGTTGTCGATGCTCCCTGGTCGTTTCGTGTGGGAGTCGGGTCGTTGCGGTCAGGCGTGCCTCGTGCGACCGTCGGGTCTCAATGCTCCTTCTGTTAGTAGTCCCTGGCCGTGCCTTCACTCATCCAGAAACAACGAGGAGAGAGATACATGTTCCCTGATGAACCAGCTCTTGAATCAATATCTGTCCTCGATCCGATAATGGTGCCCAGAGGGGACTGTGGGAACTCGTACCGCGTTGTGCAAGACGACGTCGAAGACTTTATATGGCAAAATCCAGGACAATCCATTGAGCCCGAGGCTACGAAATTGTGCACCTTCGCGTTCGAGGACGTGCGTTGCGTACAGCCACTCTGGCCTTCCAAGCGACTTCCTGTCTCGCGCATCGCGGACAGAGTCCGCAACCCCCAAGAAGTTGCAATCGTCTTGTGCTGGTTCTGCCAGAAGCAGGAGGTGGTCTTCGTAGCCTCGGTCTGTCAAGCAACAAAGATAATGCTCTGCGGACTGGTCTCGGTAGCGTTCTGGCAGATGGACCCACGCGATTTGCCGAGAACACCGTGCGCAGAAAGGTGCCGTCCGATCGAGAAGC
This sequence comes from Phialophora expanda, assembly GCA_016109585.1. Taxonomy (NCBI): domain Eukaryota; kingdom Fungi; phylum Ascomycota; class Eurotiomycetes; order Chaetothyriales; family Herpotrichiellaceae; genus Phialophora; species Phialophora expanda. The sequence goes on from JADWPR010000001.1 coordinate 2,381,614, forward strand.
ACATCCTGACATTCCATTCCAGGTTCCAAACGTTCCATGGGATCCATTAATCGACAAATACTGAAGGAGCTTCCCCAGTACTGAGGACGACTTCCTTTCCAATCGTCAGGAAACCCTAGGACTTTTGCGAGCATTTGCGCATCCGCTGTGGAGTCTGGGAAGCAAGATACCACGATATGGAAAAACAAGCCCTTTGTTTTCATGTGGTAATCGGCTTGAACCAGACCCGTGACACCTTCTTCGCAGAGACCGAGGAGCGCAAAGATGCGGTCGCGAATATCGGCGCACTTGGACTGTCCAAAGTTTACGAGGAGTTCTTTTAATGTGAACTGCCGTTGTTTCTCCCGGAATTTGAAGTATTCGAGGACCATGACTCTGCCTTTGCTCGCTTCAAATCGATTCTTGACGGTCTTGTCAGATTGCTGTTCTTTCTCCATGATATGGAGATAAGGCTGCTTGCGATGGAGGATGACCCAACTGCTCCAGGGGACTCGCTGATTGTCGTACATCAGTATCAGCTTCTTCGCCAGCATCACTTCTTGGATGACCCATGTGCGCTCCCAGTATTCATTTTCACATAAGGCAAGCAGGGAATCTAATTCTTTTTGCGTCTGGGTGTTGGCGGAGTGAAGGCCTATTGCTTCAAGGGTGTTCCTCTGATCGTCGTCTCCGGAGCCGAGCCAAATAATGACCTGATGAGCCTGGCCATAGATTGCGGCCATGTTTCGGACTTGATGACTTTGGACGTATGTCAGCGGACTGTCGAGCACAGCATTCAAGATGCCCTCTTGGGCAGGAACATCCAGCCACCGAGATGGACAACTTACTTGCGCTCTTGCGTGGTCGCCTGGTCGATACAGATGGCATCGATCCACAGCTGGGGAGTTTTGCACTATACGACGCTTCCCGGCGAAAGGCTTCCAGGAAATCCCACAGATTGGAGAAGACCTCGAATGGCGCCCCATCGATTTCGATCACATGGCGAGGCTGATATTTACCGGTTGGTCCCCAACAATAGGAGAGGCATTGGTAAGTGGAGCGCGTGGTAGAGTGCAGTAAGAGACATTGAATCCTCCCGTCAGGCGAAAGATCCGGCAACACTTCGAGCAGCCGAATTGATTGCTGAGAAAGATCTAGAGGCTTGTGATGGAACCAGCCTGATGGTCTCACTTGTATGTCGGCTCGGTTGATGTTGTGGCCCGCAGCGGACGGGATTGTGGTCTTCATGGCACATATTCTTGGAACAACAGATTCTCACGTGGCACTCTGAAAGGGGCTTCCTCTAATGGGTGAGACTGGAAGGCAATGCCACAGATATATCAACACGCCATGAGCACAACAAGATTTGTGGTTAGCCAGACAATGGTTACGGCATTGGGTGGAGTTTATTGGCGGCATAGCTACAAGACCAAAGGTCCCTGTCGGCATGCAATGCATCGAAAGTGCCGTCAAATCAGGGATAAGGCGGAGTCGGCTATCAGGCTTAACGCGGTCGACCCTTGAAACTTTTGTCTGAGTACAGGCGAAAAGTCTCAAGGAGCATGTTTGGACGAAGCGTTTTCATGCCCGCCTACCTGGTTCTCCGCTGAAAGCGCCAGCAGCAAGCATTGTGGCCATCCACGACTGGAGCGTTCCGTAGGATCGATCGTCCACTGCCCTGCAAGGCGGATGTTATACTGCAACCACCCCGTTGAAGTCCAGCGAAGCCCACCATTTCTTTCTCAAAGCCTGACTCACCATAGTTATGTCGTCCACAGCGCCGTTGGCTCGGTCTCTCGTTTGCAGGAATTCGCACACGGCGTTATCAGCATCGCCTTCTGCATCATAGCAGAAGATGCCTGGCACGCTGTCCGGCGAATCGAACATCTGCCAGGAGCGATACTCTGGCGGCAGCGGTGGGAAATTGCGCTTTGCCTCGCCATTCTTGAGGCCCTGGACTTCCAGCAGCGACGAGGAGTTCCGCCTTTCAAGATCCTTTGGGTCAGAGCACATGTTCAACTCGCCTGACACGAGGGAGACTTGTTGCTTTGTCCATGCGCGGGGAATTCTTTTCTGCTCGTAGATCGACACGGCTTCTGGTAGGGTGATTGTGCCGCGGACAACTTCACTTACGACTCGGCCAAGGAAGACCCCGTCTTCAATCGCTGTTGCCGCGCCCTGGCCCATGTGGTTCTGCATGCAATGGGCGGCATCTCCCAGCAGAACCACGTTCCGGAATTCGTTCGACCACCGTTCCATGAAGGGCATGACCAGCAGTGGCCACCGTTGCGTGTAGTTGACCAGTTTGATGATGGATTGAATGGCGGGGCTGTAGTCCTTGTAGTATCCCCTAAACTCATCAATGTCAACTTCCTCCATCTTCTCGACGTAGTAGTCTTTACAGAACGAGGTCACAACATTCAGCTCCTTGCCAGCCGAGAGCGGATAGGTCATAATGTAACCGTTCGGGCCAGTCCACATGTTCATGGTGTTGGTAAGGATAGACGCAGCTTCAGGAGCCTTGGCCTTGATTTCTTCGTACGTAAGAACGCCCCTGTACGCGGCGACCTTTGAAGGCGCGCGAGGCTTGACCTCTGGGAAGAGGTGTTGCCGGATGGTTGATTTAATGCCATCGCAGCCGACGACCAGGTCAAATGTGTAGGCAGCACCCTCGGCTGTGGTCACCGTAGCTGACTTCTCTGAGTACTCAAGCTTCTCGACCCGTGCTCCAATGACTATCTGGACACCATGTTGACGAGCTGATTCGGTCAGACCGGCATGCAGGTGGTCTCGCCGGGCTATGAAGTGTGGGAAGCCGGTAATGCGGTGAACGCGTCTGGGATCGACCCTGGTCACGACCTCTCCATTGACTCCCCATGTCCGTACCTCGTCCACCTGAACCAAGTTGTCGCCAATGATCTCGTCGACGCCCCATCGGATGATGTATCGCGATATGTTCGAGAAGATCTGAATGCCGGCGCCGATCTCACCTAGTTCAGTGGTACTTTCGAGGATTGTGACATTGGCGCCTCCCCGACGCAGCGCGATAGCCGCAGCCAGTCCACCCATGCCCGCACCAATGATTCCCACATTGAGAGGGACTGGAGGCATCCTGAAGGAACGCAGAGGCCGCAAGCATCGGCTGGCATACGGCACCTCGACTGTTGGCTTTCTCCACCAATCAACGCTTATCCGACGTTCTTCTCTGAAGTAAGAAGCCAAATAGCTGGTGTAGCTTTTGTCGTATTTACGGATGATCGGGGTGGTGGTTGCATTAAGCTGCTATGTCACCCATTGAGGCCGGCAGGAACGAAAGATAGACACGGACAGCGACGGAGGTCGAGCATGTCGCTGTTGGAGGTTGCGTCCTCATCGACTCGGCGGCCTAACGAAAACGAGCCAGTCACTTTTCGGACATAGGCGACTTGCCGTGTCAGCCACAGCCTCTTGGTCATACCTCCGAATGCTTCTTGTTACCCCTGAACGCCCTCGCGCAGGCGAAAGAAGTTCGTTTAGTCTTATCAGTCGCACACGAGCAATCTCCTACTTCAGCACGAGCTCCGTGGTAGACCAAGAGGGTCGAGAGTTAGAAGACAAACGAAGACATGTTTTCTGTCCTCTTCGAGCAGGCATGGTTTGACTAGGTGAAGCCAATTCCGAGACACGGCACACCGTCCCGGGACCGAGATACTTATGTAGTACAGTCAGTACACGAGAAACTCAGGAGAACGCGTCGACTTTGTTGACCCTGAAACCGCAACCAAGCTGCACTGCGCGTCCTCGTACTCCAGGCCCGGTGGCCCTTGTCTTGTTCCCCCGTGGCTTCCTCGCAGACCTGGAATGAGGGGTACTGGCCACCCACCTTCCTCACCAAGGTCAAAAGGGGATCGAAGCGAACTCCAGCCTCCTCGGCGGCCTTGGTGGTGTGATGCCCCGGAGCTGGAGGTTACAGGCTACTCTACTGCTAGCTTGGAGAGGACAGGGAGGGCGAGCCAGCAAAAAGCCATCGTCGGGCTCGTGCAATGGCTCTGTTTCCGGTGCACCTCTCCATCCGCTCTGCCATTGCTGTGCTCGGGGGACGTAGAATGGCCGCGGGTAGCCTCCTCCCCGGACATCCATCGTGCTGATATGCGTTTCATCCATCCCACGCCCTCCAGGCCGTAGCTTGTGCCAACCAACAACTGGGTGCAGATAGCCGCTAGCGAGGCCTGCCCAGTCAGCCTATAGCCCTGGCGGGTTTGGGAACGGTGCTTGGGGGTTGTGCCCCTCCCAAGGCTTGCGGCCCTCCAATCGGGGCGCCGGTCGAGCAGTCTCTCCACTCCTGCCTCTCACAGGCCACAGACGGGATAGATCGAAAGCGAAGTACTTGTACTACAGACCGCAAACCGCAGTCTCCAGACTCTAGAATCGCATGCCTGCCCTGACACCCCGAGCCTGACGACGTCCCGACCTCCCATCAACCCACCGCTGACCTCCCCTTCTCCCGTCTGCGTCGACGTCGACGACCATCCGTTGATTCTGCCCCCCGACTCGCCTACCGGTGTCGCAGCGCTCGAATATGCAGAGCCTGTCTGCCTTGCTGCGCTTTGACAGGCAACATCTGACGCTTCATTCTCGCTTGAGAATCGGTTGAAGACGGGGATATGTCAACCTCGCGCAGGGTAGCACAAGATCCGACGTTGCAAGGACCCTCAGCCAAATCAGGCTCTGTCCTTGCCGCCGCCTTTCAGTACACAGAACCCAGCCGACCGGCTCGCCCTGCGTCTTCCAACATCCACACTGGCATGAGCGGCCTGTCGCCGCGCCGTCGTGCGCAGCAGGCTGCGATGAGCAGCTATGTTGCCAGCACCGACGTCCCTCCGCCTCCCCCGCCCATCTTCGTCCGTGCCTTGTACAACTATGAAGCCGACGACCACACAAGCTTGAGCTTCCGACAGGGCGACATCATCCAGGTGTTGACGCAATTGGAGAGCGGCTGGTGGGATGGAGTGATCAACGATGTCCGGGGCTGGTTCCCGAGCAACTATACCGTAGAGATCACCAATATGGATGAGCTGAGCGAGGCTGGTCTCGCCGGCCCGGATGGAAGTGAGACGGGCTCGGGGACCGAGGAGGACTATGATGATGAAGAGGAGGAAGACTCCGACGTGCACACTCAAGACGAGGATTCTGATCTGCCGATTGAGGGAGGGAACAGTCAGAGCCAGGAGGAGGCCGCGTTTTGGGTCCCTCAAGCGACTCCGGACGGGAGACTTTTCTATTTCAACACCTTGACTGGTGTCAGTACCATGGAATTGCCCTTAGAGACACCGACCAGTGCCGATGAGACAGGGCCTCGTGATCGCAACCATTTTCATGTGCCTGAGCAGACTAGACCGCCTCCGGAGATGATGTCTGGAGGGTTCGGCAACGAGGAGGACTATGACGGGTCTGCTTCCGAGGCCGATGGCGAGCTGTCCTTCATTCCTTCGCACAAGAAAGGGTCCGGTTCTACGACCTTCGGCAGTATCTCAACCTCCACTTCCATGGACTCTATCAGCGCAACTGCTGTCAGGGAGCCGGGCAATTCATCAGCCAACCCTCTCACATCCACGTTCGGCCAAGCGAGCATCTCCATGGCAATCCCCCCCTTGCGACTGACCGACACCTCCTTCATTGCCGGAGTTCCCCCCCGATTGTCAAAATCACCGACACCGCGGTTTTTCCTGGAAGATGCCGCGGTCGCTCCTGTAACGTGGAGCAGCTTGGTGGACAACATGCAAACCGCTATCGAGGCATATCGGCATGCGATTCGGACGCACGCACGCGCCGACTACGTTCGAAGAGCAGAGGACATTTCAGATCATCTGCGCATGTTACTGGCCGCAGGATCAGGGACAACGGACAACCACTCGGGAAATCCCTCCATCATCTCGTCGAACAAGGCTCTCTACCCGCATTTCCGAGAAATGATGTCCAAGTTTTCGAAACTGGTCCTTTCCTCCCACATCGCCGCCGCCGAATGGGCGGGCCCAGATGCGCTGACGAAATGTCTGCAAGAGGCCGATGGCGTGATGAATGGGGTGTACGGCTACGTGGAGGTTGCAAGACAGCAGAGAGGCGAAGAAATCCCACGATTGGTGCCTGGCTTTATCTTGGGCAGCACCGTCGGAGGCAGCTGGCGGGACAACAACATCGACAACCAGACAAGATTGGACGAGGTTTCATTCATGGACTCCAGCGACGAGTTGCTGTCTCGCCCTTCGGAACCGCTCGATGCAAATCTCCTGCGTCGCATCGAAGACGCGAAGAAGAACTTGTCGACTGCAATCCGTCGCCTGGAAGAGACTCTTGTCCTGACCGAAAAGATCGTAACGCCCGCACGGCAGTCTGCCATCGGGGACGCCGTCTGTCAAGGCGCTGGCGTTGTGTTGGAGCAGTTCCGACCATGGATAACTCACATCGAGTCCATCGATCTCTCAGCACTGGGGAATGTGTTCCAGAAACCGTCTTTGGTTGACTTTGGTTCTCAGAAGCAGAAAGCCTACGACTCGATCGGTGAATTGGTGGCAACCTGCCAAGCTGTTACCATGCCGCTTCCAGATGAATGGGCAGAGGTGCGCGGTGAATCTTTGGATACACGAATCAATAACGTACGGATGGCTTGCAAGCAACTGGAAACTCATGTGTCTAATCTGGGGTATGCGCTCGAGCTATTGCTTCCTGCGACCACTCTCAACCCATCCATGCCTACCGACAAGCGCGAGAAACGGGTAACGGATGGAGGCGAAACGTATCAGACACACCATCTTCGAGCCGACTCAAGGCATGGTGCCAACCTACGGCCGGCTTTGGCAGACGTCGGTCAGTCCAAGTCATACACCCTTGGTGAAGATCCAGCAGACAAGATGCGTCGACCGCCGACGAAGGACAAGGCGAGACAATTCTTCGGGCAGATACCGCCAAACCTGAGTCAGCTCAAGACGAATATTGAGCCGAGCTTTCCCGCGGAAGAAGTGCCCTGGTATTTGCAGCTCGACCATGCGGGTGAAATTACCTATGACACCAAGAATGATCCTCCTCAAGTCAAGAGTGGGACGCTTACCGGGCTTGTCGAGCAGCTTACCCGCCACGATCGGCCAGATACGACTTTTACAACTACGTTCTTGCTCACTTATCGTTCCTTCACAACCGCTTCAGAGCTCTTCGAGCTTTTGGTAAGACGGTTCAACCTCCAGCCGCCTGCGGGCTTGACGCGCGATGAGCATTCCATCTGGGAGGAGCACAAACAAAAGCCGGCCCGGTTCCGAGTGCTGAACATCATGAAAACCTGGTTGGAGCAGTACTGGATGGAGCATGATGATGCGAACAGTCAAGCTTTGCTTGAAAGAATGCTCGCATTTGCAAAGAGCACCTACACGACGACGAAGATTCCATTGGCGAAAGCTTTGACGGCCACCGCCGAACAGCGACTGAAAGGAGGAGAGGCATTGTCGAAGAAGCTCGTCCTTACGTTGACAAATTCCGCTCCGCCTCCTATCTTGCCCAAGAACATGAAGAAGCTGAAATTCCTCGACATTGACGCCAGGGAATTTGCGAGACAACTAACGATCATGGAGTCGAAACTATATGGCAAGATCAAACCTGTTGAGTGTCTGGCGAAGACGTGGGAGAGGAAGGGGAACTCGGACACGAGTGATACGGCTCCGAATGTGAAGGCGCTCATCTACCACTCCAACAAGCTGACGCATTGGGTTTCGGCCATGATTCTGTCACAGACAGAGGTGAAGAAGAGAGTCGTTATCATCAAGCATTTTGTACAGATCGCCGAGGTGAGTTTGATCCTGTCTTTATGGTTCGCACGAAAGCTAATGCACACAGCAATGTCGGGCATTGAACAACTTCTCTTCCGTGACAGCCATCATCTCGGCGCTGGGCACCTCTCATATCGTGCGTCTAAGTCGAACCTGGCAGGCGGTCAACCCAAAGACGAACGCCATGCTCGAAGGGATGCGCAACCTGATAGCGTCTGGGAAGAATTTCCTCCAGTATCGCGAAACACTACGTGTGGCCACTCCTCCTTGCATCCCCTTTTTGGGCGTGTATTTGACGGATTTGACTTTCATCGAGGACGGTATTCCCTCGCACATCAAGGGCTCGAATTTGATCAACTTCGCGAAGCGAACGAAAACCGCCGAAGTCATTCGGGATATTCAGCAATACCAGAACGTGCCTTACGCGCTCAACCCGGTCCCAGAACTGCAGGAGTGGATTGCAGAGAACATGAGAAATGCCGGCACATCGGACGACGACATGTTCGCGCAAAGTCTGAAGATCGAACCACGAGAACGAGAAGAGGAGAAGATTACGAGACTCCTCTCTGAATCGGGATTCCTGTGAGACGATACATGGGTGCTTTTGTCCGGAACAAAAGTCTCGATAGTGGGCTACTAATGCACGAGCGATGCGCATGACCCGAGCGCGTCCCCAGCCCGTATTCCGGTGCTCATTTACTTGGAAGAGGCCCATCTACTTGGCGTACGTCTCGAGGTCTAGGAAGGGAAGCATCCGGCGTTACAACGAACATATCTGAAGGGAGCTATGAGGGAGCTTTGAGGAGCTATGAGCCTATGACACGTCTTGCGAGTGTGCATTCCATTTTCTCCAGAGAGATCTTGTGTGCTTGTCAGCTGGGGGACTCCAGCAGCGGCTATAACAGACACATGCTGAAAATATATACGTCGATGACCAATTCTCGTGGCCGTGGCATTGGATATAGTGTTGGTGGCTCTTCCGCCGGAGGACCAGTCACCCAGTCTGGCAGTAGGTGTTTGTAGGAACCACGCCCTCCGAGCGCCGTCGCGACGACGGCGGCTTGTCCGACCACGGCCGTTGGTCGCGATTTCGCCGACAGTCTCCAATCCCAATGGACCTGACTCTGTCAACCTCTTCACACCATCTTCGCAGTGCCCACAACCTGATCTTACTTCTTACATCGCTTCCCACCTTCCTTGCCTCGTACATGCCGCCCTCTCTCTCCTCCATACTCACGACACTCCCACGCAGCTTCCTCGCTGCTGCTGCCACCGTCCGGGTCGCTCATACGATTTCCCCGCACCATTTTCTGCCACTCTCTCTATCACCCCGCGGCAAACAACAGACCTTGAGCACGATCCGCAATATGTCTTCTCTCAACGCGATGGGCAAGCGCCTCTCCGGCAAGACTATCCTCGTGACTGGCGCCTCCTCCGGTATCGGCCGCTCCATCGCGCAGGAATTCGCGCGCACCTCGCCGCAGAACCTCAAGATCATCCTGACGGCGCGAAGAATTGACACGTTAAAAGAAGTCGCGGCTGCCATACAGAAGGAAGTCGGCGACGGGGTAAAAGTGCTGCCCGTCAAATTGGACATCTCCAAGCCTCAAGAGGTGGCCGATTTTGTGCCCAACCTGCCAGAGGGGTGGAGGGACATCGATATCCTGGTGAACAATGCCGGCCTGGTTAAGGGCGTGGATAAAGCCCCCAACATCAAGGCGGAGGACATGGACGTCATGTTCGCAACCAATGTCACCGGGCTGATCCACATGACACAAGCTATTTTACCGATTATGCTGGCCAAGAAAGGCGACAACGGCGAGGACGTTGGTGGGCGCGGCGATGTCATCATGATTGGCAGTATTGCAGGACGCGAGGGATACCCCGGAGGAAGTATTTACTGTGCGACAAAGGCCGCTGTACGGACATTTACGGACAGTTTGAGGAGGGAGTTGATCGCCTCGAGGATTAGAATAATTGAGGTTGATCCCGGTCAGGTTGAGACGGTAAGCTTATGGTCGCCCTCGACTACGATATTTGAGCAGGGCTCTTCCTTGAAGACCTGTGGCGTATCTCCTACTGGCAGAGGACTGACGATATTGGTAGGAATTCTCCGTGGTCCGTTTCTACGGCGACAAGTCCAAGGCGGACGCCGTGTACAAAGGAGTTGATCCCTTGACCCCAGACGACATTGCCGAGGTGGTCGTGTTTGCCGCCGGAAGGAGAGAAAACGTGGTGCTCGCAGACTCGTTAATCTTCCCGAACCATCAGGTAAGTCGCTTTAGTTCTGCCGTCTGGATTAGCCTGCTGCCACAGAGCATTCTTCGCGGTGTGGCGTTGAGAATTATATCCAAGTGCGTGGATTGTCATGGCTAACAGATCTATACGGTCCAGGCTTCTGCTACGGTTATGCACCGAAAATCGTAAGGTACATTTCCTTTACAGTCTTTCTGAAGACAAGCGCTGAAGGGACCGACGTAGACTGCCAGACAAATCGGATCCTGTCAAACCAAGTCGGGTAGTTTCGAGATTGTGATCCTCAGCCCAGCGATATGTTACCGGAAAGGCCGTGCCTGTACCAAACGGGCGCTGAGGCGGATACTTATCCATCATAGATCAAAGTCCATAGAGTTTTTATAACAAGACGTGATCAGGTGAATACTCTCATCCAAGAGCCACGCATTATTCGCATACCTCCTGAACGTTTAACCACGTACTTATTCGGAGTGAAACTGACTCGTTCATTCCCATAGCTGGCCACCCGATATTCAGAGCCAGCCCTCACTTCCCTGCATTTGCCCTCGCTTCTGCCCATTTCAGCCCAGCCCCGTCCAACATACTCCAGACGCGCCTGATTTTGCCAGCCTCAAAGCGATAGAAGACGTGCTCACAGAACGTCTCCTCCTGAGCCGGCGTCGGTCTGAACGCCAGCTTGATCCGCACTGCAACGTTGCCGGACCCTCCCTCTCTCGCGTCCTTGTCCTCGTCGGGCTCCACGACGATCATCTCGGCGGTAAAGCTCAAGTCCGAGAACGAGGCCTGCGAGTCCGTGATGTTCGTTGCATATTCTGCGACAGACAGTGGCGGGGAGTCGTTGTGGACCACGCCCTCATGGACAAAAGGATCGAGAGTGCCCGGTTTGCATCCGTCGTTGATCGCCGCGATGTAGTCCAGGTAGTGCTGTCGGAGGTCCATTTCGCAGCTGACACTGACACTGGCGTTGTGCGGAGGGATTGTGTTCAGTCAGGCTCGGTGATCGTGGTTATGTTGCTGTCGCCCTGTCTATTGCGGGTCTGTGTGTTTACATCTGAACCTTTCGCGATCCCCAATGAACAGTTTTACGTTACTTGCCACCAAAAGGATGCCATTGGCTGTGGAGGTGCATTACTGTCTAGAGCTACTTTGTAAGGTGCTGATTCCTTCATGCATGGCGCCTGCTTCAGACCACCTCAAAAGGTTGATGGCAATGATTTGCAGTTCCGAGGTGAGTACTGGGTACTTAAATTTTGGTGTTTCCTCGAAGACCATAAATCCAAATCATGCACTCCATAAAGCGATCTGAAACTTGAGCTTCATTTCCAAGACTAGAATCGGGCTTTGACACCATCTTAGCATCCCCTATATGTGCGAAGACGCCAACGTATACGCGAGGGGCTGTGGACACTTTTATGACAAGGACATACGGAGATGTCGGCAAGCCATTCAAAACAACACCACCTGAAGGCCGCCTCGTGAACGTGTTCGATATCCTCAAGAAGATCATGACGGAAAATGCAAAGCTTGCCAGGGCAATTCGCCACCAGACTCAGATTGGTCAGTTCAACGTCAATGAGGTTTATCGCCAACGCTGACTGGGAAGATGCGTCAGTCAAAGATTACACCAGAGGTGCATCTGGAGGTCTGGGATGGTATCAAGGACGGCTTTTGTGTCGTGTTTCGGAGCCTTGGCCGCGTTCTTGAGGTTGCTAAAATAGAGCACTGAAGGCTATTCTAGATAGAGCGCAATAGATCAATGAAGCTGACTACACGGTAAAAGTGCTATAGAAGTGGACACGATGAAAGCATCCCCCCTTGATCATGGACCATTGCACCCTTCTCGCCACGTAATTCGATCAGCCTTGCCAGCGAGACCGATTGTTTCCTGCTTGACCACTTCCCTTATTAGCGTCCCTGCTAGGAACATGAAAAGTCGACTTGTGACGGTTGCTTGGCGATGACGTGGATGAACCGGGTGACACCTCGGTGACACTACTTTTAACTGTCAACTGGGCGCAACCACTTGAGTAATCTTCGAACGACTAAACAGCACTCAGTTCAGCCTAAATGGCAGACAACCAAAATTCGAAAGAGGACCTCCGCGTTGCACTTCGATACCAGACCTTGAATGTACCTGAAACGCCAGCTGACCGCGCGCGAAGAGTTGCAAATGACTTTGCAATACTTCAGCTGCAAAGGCCCTTCACCTACGAAACTGACTTTATCCATCTACCTTCCGACTTCGACAGCGACGAGCATAAGTCTATCTGGATATTGTGTGACTTTAACATCCGAAAACCGGTGCGATGTGTAGACAAGATTCCCTTGCAGTCTTGGAAAGTCACGTACAGTCCAGAACAACAGCCGTAGGTTCCTTCTTCAGTTCTTGACTTGGTGCCTAACACGCTCGCTAGCCATTTCAAACCCTACCATTCGCTGAGTCTGAGAGATTTCACCAAAAATTATCCATGGGGCGGTAGGGAGAACGAATGGCAATTCCGGCTTCAGCACCAAGAGCAGCAAGTGGTGTCTGTGTAAGAGAGGGTCTCGTTACTTGACGCTGCCCTTGGCTAACGGTATCCCTTCTGGTAGCCAAGACATATTTAGACAGGATTTACCAGTAGGGAGTGGGCAGTGTATGTCTGACTTAAGCTTGATTCTGACATGCTACCTTTGTGAAAAATCCATAGAAATAGAAATAGGTCAAGATTCGCCGCTAAGTATTATTGTATACAATAAAGGTAAGGGGGTTTTACGAGCCCCTAAGATACAAATACTGATTCACTATCAACTAGTCATTCACCGTCAGGATTACCTTGCCGTAGTTGCGAAGGAAGAGGAGGTTGTTCATGATAGGGCAGGGTGTATGCCATGGAGGTGGTACGTGATGTGAAGCAGCCGGCTCAATTACATCATGGTCTCTGTAGCTCGCTCAAGCATTTTACGGGAGACCGTGCAGACAGATACGCAGATCGGCCCGGCCGCAATTACGCTGGCTCCCTCAACATCCCATACTTTGTGCAGTGTCCAGCGACCACGGATCATTCGAAGACACATCAAGACGCATATCGCCGGAGAAGAAAGCATGATCGCGCCCTGATATGTTGACAACCCTGCCTACGATCTCACTCAATCGACGCCTCATGCCACTCCGGAGGACGCCCTACCCTAGACATTCATCCAGCGTTGTCCATGACCTCTTCGTTGAGTGATGGAGACCCTCTTCAGTCGCCAAATAACCGGTCTGCTGCCTCGACACCGACTCTCGAGGTGCACAAGACGCGACCACTTGCGGGAAACGAATCACCCGAGACATCCACCACAAGCCTCCCTCTCCGCACATCGAGTCCTCCCGCCGTAGGCTCGCGTACGAGCACTCTTTCCGGTGCCCTATCCCGCTCTAGTTCTCCCAATGGGAGACTGTCGTTGTCGTTCTCGAGGTTCGGACGCTCGCAAACGCATAGTCCGCTGGGAAACCCGTCGGAGACATACGACGACACAAGATCCCTCATCGTGCGGGCGTTTTCCCCGACGGTCGCAATCTACGCATCGCCCGAAGTTGACGAACTTGCGACCCGGAAGGGCGTGAAGAATGGCTTCCTGGGCCTGGTCCGGCCCTTCGGCGACAGAATCAACGGCAAGGTCGTGGTGCGAGACAGTGCGGGCGCAAGCCGGGCATGGGAAGACTTTGGCGTACATTTTGCGGACCTCGGCAAGCTGGCCAAAGAGGGCGCTTCCGCACAAACAGAATCCGACTCCATGGAGAGGGTGGAGGAATTGATGGAACACTATGTGGGTGAAGGCTTTAACGAGGCAGCTGACGTGCCGGGGCGAGGTGAGGCATCACCCTTTTATCGGATGTTCCTGGGCCGCCTTTTGTGTTCCCAACCCATGAGCGCGCACGAGTCTTTTCGACATCCGGTCGGCGCTGTCATCGCCATCAGTTCAGCCACGAACCAACCGATTGAGACTCTCCGCACGCTCTATCAGCAGTCGGCATCGGGGTCTCGCGCGTTGCCTGCTTACGCAAATCCTGAATATCTGAGATACTATGTCCTCGTCCATGATGAAGATCGAGATGACTTCGCCAAGTCTTCGGCCCTCTTCGACCAGATGAAGCGCCATTTTGGCCTCCACTGCCACCTTCTCCGACTGAGGTCTGCCTCATGCACACAGTCAGACGACGATGCTGAAGAACTTCCCACCAGTGAATGGCTTTCGGCGGATGAGCAGCTCTCCTTGTTGGATGACACTGCAGATCTCATCGACCTGGACACCTCGACATCACCGTACATCTTCTCCTCGGACACTACTGCGCTGCGGGGCTTCGTGCGCGAACTTATCGCGCAATCTATCATCTACCATATGGAGCAAAGGATTGCTCTGTGGAACGAGCAGATTGCCGCGCGGCGCCGAGGGATTTCTGGTCGTTTCATGTCGCTCTCGAAGCGATGGACTGGAATTGGTGGCTCGTCCCGGAGCTCCTCAGCCACGAATGTCAATACCAGCGGCAATTATGACAGCCTACAAGGAACCTACCGGTACGATGCACCGGAGAGCCTGTTGCGGAAGCTAGCTGACTATGCGTTCATGCTGCGGGATTACAAACTGGCGGCTTCCACATACGAGTTGCTGCGGGGAGACTACTCAAACGACAAGGCATGGAAGCATTTGGCTGGTGCGAACGAAATGTGCTGCGTGGCCACCTTATTGAACCCACTTACAAGCAGCGGCAGTTCCAAGTTCAAGATCGAAAATTTCGACTCCATGCTGGAAACAGCGAGCTATTCCTACTTGACCCGGTGCAATGCCCCACATTTGGCATTGCGCGCGATTTTGCTCGGTGTAGAGCTTCTGAAGGTCCGCGGGCGAGCGGCGAGCGAACTGGCGGCCAAATGGGCCATAAGGAGCCTCGAATTAAGCTTGGTCGGGAGCATTGGCCACGTCCTGGTTAGTGAGCGAGTGGCTTCCTGTCTCGCAGACCGGATTGGCATCGGCAATACCAGCTGGGGCATGCGGAAGCGGAAAGCAGCGCTGTGGAATATCATGGCTGCAGACGAGTGGATGAAACTGGGTCGAGCAGAAATCGCTGGCGAGAAGCTGGACGAAGCACAAGAGCTTTATGGCGAGACAAAGCACAGCGAGTCGCACAAACAATTCCATGATTTGGCGGAATATCTCGAGCAATTGCGCCTCGCTGTGCGAATGAAGCTCGGTGAAGCCCGGAAAAGAGGATTCAGTGGTGCTACACGACAGCTTGAGCTTGAAGGGCCGGTCGAGTCTCCAGTTGATGTTGAAGACGAAACGGTGGAGGAGATGAATCCGCTGGAGAAAACCGACAGCAGGGGCCGTCGGAGGAGTCTCTTGGGCGGCGTCACTGGAGCGGGCGGAGTGAGTCTAATAGAGCCTCTCACTCCGTTGAGTCCGGCTCGATTGAGCCGACCGGACAAGTTTTTGCAGGATGATGACTTTGAATGAACACTGTATAACCTCATTGAGCGCCTAGCTCTTCCTGCGGCCTGGCAGCGTCTTAAAGTCCCTGGTGGCAGGCATCAGGCCTAACCAAGACTTAAAGGAGATTATTTCCTGTCCGTCAACCCGCGGTGTCCTGAGAATGAGGAGAGGATGTTAGATATAGTCCCGGTTGTTTCGCCGCGACGATGACTTATGCCTTTGATCAAACCTCAAGACCTCTCGGGCGGCGAGCTAGCACTTACCTCGCCACCGTCGACGAAGGGGACGTCGGCGATTTGACAGAGACAACAAGGTGTCAAGTAAGCACACCCTTTCAATTACGTGGGAATGTCACAACGAAACAGACCGCAAGCTGAACGATCTTGGTGGCAGGGCCACTGAAAGAGCAGAAATTTCGAGCGCAGGAGGTCACGAGCAACATGATTCAGGGGATGGCCTTTACGGCCATGGCAAATTTCTTGAGCCATCTGTTTGAGCATGGGGAGGCAAGGAGGGACCAAGGCTGGACTTTTCGAAATCAGGCGGAGGGGACTTCGAACTGGTTTTCAGGGCAGCAGATATCTGGCTTCAGAATGGAAGTGAGCGTGCAGGCCATATGGTTATTTGTTCAGCCTAAGGGCTCATTTAACGGATTCTAGACATACGCAGCGCAGCACGCACAGTACATACGGAGTAATATGTGATCAAGAGACTCCTTCCCATTAACGCGTTAACGCGTCGGGTGCAACACGCTAACGGCTAGCGCGAAATCTGGGTCATTGTCGATTGTCGATTGTCGTCACAGATTCAACGAGATCCAGATGCGCCGCCTTGTTCAGTCCTCATTTGCCCTGCAATCTCACACGTTTGGGACTGCGCCAGCACTAT
This sequence comes from Phialophora expanda, assembly GCA_016109585.1. NCBI lineage: Eukaryota > Fungi > Ascomycota > Eurotiomycetes > Chaetothyriales > Herpotrichiellaceae > Phialophora > Phialophora expanda. Next base: position 2,397,984 of record JADWPR010000001.1, read on the forward strand.
GCCAGACCAGAATGAATTTACTGACAGCACAGACTGGCTTCCCACACCGCTCGCCGCCCTCGCACCGCTCGACTCGTCCCTGCGATGTCAGGTCTGCAAGGACTTCTTCACCACGCCCATGATGACGAGCTGTTCGCACACTTTCTGCAGCCTTTGTATACGACGGTATTTGTCGCAGGAGGGTAGATGTCCCGCATGCAGGGAGTCGGACCAGGAGGTCAAACTGCGGAGGAACTGGGCGGTGGAGGAGTTGGTCACGAATTTTAAGGCGTCTCGGAGAGGCATCCTGGCGTTTGCAATTGCTGCGGCCGAGAAAACCCAGCAGCGGCAAGATAGCGCAGAGGAGCACAGGCCGAACAAGAGGCGGAAAGTGGAAGTAGCGCCCGCAACCACAAACGGCGAGCAGAGACGCAGCACTCGAAGTCAGAGCCGGAAGAATCAACACATCGGCCCCACGCCCGCCCCTGTCACACAAGAAGTTGTCATCGAGGACAGCGAAGATGATGGTGAGGGGAGTGAATATGAAGATCCAGAGAACAATAACCAAAGCCCACACTTTGCGACCGCCAATGGAACCCCCGAGTCACCAGCCGGATTCGTTGAGTGTCCTTGTTGCAGCCGGCGCGTGAAAGAAGCACTCATAAACTCCCATCTCGACAGATGCATCCAGGGTGACAGCTCTACGCCTGTCGAGGCCGGCGTGTCCTCATCATCTCCCGCGCCAGCCAAGGGTCGCCAGGTCCAAGTTGCCCCGCCGGGCACGATCGCCTACTCTCAACGCAAGCCGGCGCTGCAAACCGAACGGCTTCCATTCATAAACTATTCCCTCTTCACCGATGCTAAACTGCGGCAGAAGCTGAAGGAACTGGGCATTCCGAACCACGGCTCCAAGGACCTCATGCGCAAACGGCACACCGAGTGGGTGAACCTGTGGAATGCGAATTGCGATTCGACGACCCCTGCTAGTAAACGCGATCTGCTACGAGAGCTCACGGCGTGGGAGGATACCTTGGGCCGACAGTTAGAAAGACCGACTGCGAACACGGGCTTCATGGCCAAGGATTTCGATCGTGGCACGCATCTCCGAACCCAGAAGGGCAATTTCGACGACCTGATCAGACAGGCCAAGGAGAGGGCGAAGGCCCATGCCCACCCGCCGGAGGAGAAGGATGCATCTCCCGCAGTCGAGATCAATCCGGGAGCGATTTCAGATACGCCGGTCGAGCCCGTGAACGTCAGGCCTATGCCTCATTCCGAGACAGACCCAATGTATCCACCGCACCAGGCAGCCGACCATGGAACGACGTCGCAAACAGACCTTGAAAACACGATAGAGGAGCCTGCAGATGACCTTCGAACAGATCTGCTGAACGGCCGTGCTCCAGAGCCGAGGATCGAGATTGCCTCCCCGCGACCTGTGCGCGACCCTTCGACAGAACCCTCAGCTCTCCAGAATGGACTCAACACCACGCCGCCGACGCGTCCCAAACGGTTCTTCGTCTAATCGCGCGGGCGGGCGTGGACTTTGTCACCGTCAATGGCATGGAAATCCTACATCTTATGACCAGCGGCCACGAAGGGACTTCCTGTGCGTGTACGAGGACTTGATCGGATTTGGGAACAATTCGGGGGATTTAGTACAGTATGTCCTACCACTTCCAGACTCGTGCAGTCTACTAGTAGTCGCGCGCAAAATCGGTCCGGCCGTCTATATAGTCCAGCCTATATAGTACAAACTACTTATGACAGTGCAATGTGGTGCAGTTCGGTGCAGTGCAGTGCAGCACCGTGACAGCGATTGCACGTCCTGTAGTACTTGTAGTGTAAACAGCAAGTCCGGCTGCAGGACATCACTCTCTCTATAAGATACCATACCATGCTTGCCTGGGTTCTTGCTTGGCTGGCTGCCCCGGGTCAGGAGACTTCAAGTCATGAGGCTTCTTGAGCAACTGGTTCGCTGTGTCTCTGCTCCTTCAGCCTTGCCATTTCCCTCTCCGTCTCGGCCTCCTTCACGGGACCGGGAGAATCGGTTCCAGTTCTCAGATCGTCGATATCCAATGTGCGCATCTTCTCGATGCTCGATGATAATGCATTTTCCAGGTGCTCGTCCTTCTCTCGCTCCTTCTCTCGTTGCTGCTCCCGCTCCCGTTGCTTTTCTCGCTCCCGCTCCCGTTGCTTTTCTCGCTCCCTCTCGTGCTCCTTTTGTGCCTGCTCCAGCGCCTCCAACTGCCGTAGTCTCTCCCTCGTCTTCTCCTCCTCCGCCCGGTGCGCTTTCTCCCGCTCTTCTCTCTCCATTTGCTCCAGTTCATCGTCCACATCGGCCTCGTCGAGCAGGGCCTTCTGGTCCACGGCACCCGGTTCGCTCAGTACATTACTCACTTCATCGACCTTGCTGACCTCGTCTCTCAAGCTGTCGAGAACGTCCTCTACGCGTTCCACCCCGCCGATCTTCGCGTTCAATGTCTTCAGAGCACTGGCGCTGGATTCCATCACCGCCAGGATCTCAACCTGCGAGACTGCAGATTCGACCTTCGTGTAGATTTCCTCCAGCTGCGCTAGTGTGTCCAGTCGGTTTTGGAGCGTCCGGTCCGCAAGTCTCTTGCTCCGCAGTGCCGACAGCGCCGAGGTTTTGTTGCCCATCTTGACGGCTTGGGCGGCCTGGGTCTGCAGGGTGGTGATGCGCGCCGAGAGACTCGTCGTCTGCCGCCGTAGGCTTCCGATCAGCGATTTCAACGAGGCGATCGAGCGGTCTTCTTGCGTGATAGGTTCTGGGCCTGTAGTTGATGCTGGACTTCTGAGTTTAACGGTCTCGGCGTCGTAGCTGAGGAGTTGTTTGTCGCGCGACAGATACCGTAGCAGGACCTGAAGATCTGGGTCCGATATTGAGACGCCCTCACCCTCACTCTGGCCCCGGCTCTTCACCAGCAGGACTCCCACTTCTTGTGCAAACGCCTCCCGACTCATCACCCTGTCCGTCAGCGTAGGCCCCATCCCGGTAATAAAAGGCTGTAATCGATTCGACACCTCCTCCAGCGCCGGCACAACAACCAGCGTCCCGGTCCTAACTTTCCCACCACCCACTTTGTAGCTCCCCGTCCCAAACTCCATCCCTATTGTGCGCAGCCCCCATCTCAGCACCGTGCCCGGGCTGGGGATCCAATTCCGCGCATATATCGACTTTTCCGCCCCCAGGAACTCGGGCATCTCAATGAACACCCCCCGTGCGACGCCGTCATCGAGAACGCAGCCAAGGTTGTGGGGCGGGCCGTACGTGGGACTGGCGAGCGCGTCAAGCAGAGCCTCACCCGTCCGTAGGACGAGGGTATTTTGATCTGGGGGCAGTCGGCCAGCTAATGCCAGGCGGGTGAGGGCCGCGGTCCAGGCCGTGGCGTTGGCCGTATAGCCCTCGGGGTTGGACCGTTTTTGCACGGACAGGTCCGAGTAGAGTGATGGGAGACGTGTGGTGCGGAAGAGAGGTTCGTGGGCGACGAGGTAGTCGAGGAGGGGAGGGGGCATGGTGTTGGTGGTGGTGGAAGTTGTGGGAGTGCGTGTGTGTCCGGTGAAAGCCCCTTTGAAGTTGAAGTTGACGTAGACAAGACAAGATCAGGCAGTGTCATTAGCCGCAGGTGGCACTGCTTCGGTGGTTTCACGAAATCATAGTAGGTGACCAGTTTTGTTTATCTAGCTACGTCATGACAAGGCTGCGCGTGCCCCCGACAAGGCTGAGATTCCTGGACGAGGAGCTGACTTTGTGTACCTGCATCACGGCGCACAAACTCCATTTTGATCGGATTTGATGTCTAACATTGAAACGGTGTGTAGACGAACAGAGAGAAATAGCATTTTCCATTCAGACCTCCTACGCCGGGGTATACAGAGTAGTGTTGCCCTCAACGCCCCCGCTCATCGACTCAGCCGCCCACGCGTGCATCCTGGTCCCTCTGGCCCTGTCCCTGTCCCTGTCCGTTCAGTTTTCTACAAAGCTTACATTTACCCGAGAGCACGAGAACGAGGACTCTATCAATTCAAACCAACCCTTATAGTCGTAGTCTCGTAAACCCGGATTACCAACCGTAGCGCGAGCGCTGCACATCAGTAATATTCGCCATCGCCAAATCCCAAATTTTGTGACTGTCGCTTGACTCCACTGCCTTCTCTTCTGACGTTCATATTCCCTCCCATCGTGGCGGCCAAGGAACCGTTTTGGCCGAGTGATCCAGTCCCCATCCCTAGCCCCGAGCCCACGCTTGGGTCCATTAAGCTGTTCATTCCGTTCATGGCGGTGGGTGCGAGCTTCCCCGTCGCCGTCGAGGGATAAGCGGCGCTGGAGAATCCACCCGCGTAGCCCCCCCCTCCCCCTCCTCCATTGGCGCCCACCACTCCGCTATGCGGCGCCGTCGTCGGGTCATACGAATATTGCATGCCGCTGGTATAGGCTGGGGAATTGCCGTTCGTGTTGTCATTCGTACTTGAGCCTGTGCCATCTTGCGTGTCGAAGAAACTCAGGTCCAGGGTCCCCCAGTCCGGCGGGTCGGAGTTCCAGTTTTCAAAGCCCATGGCGAATTGGTTCTGGTCCTTGAAGATCCAATCCTGCGTCTCTTCGATTAGACTGTCCACCCCACCAAACATTCTCGCTGCGTTCTGGTCGCCACTGCCCGCTGTCCGGTTGGAGGAGGTTGCCACTGCGGCTGCTAATCGTGCTTGATGTGCGTTCCAAGCGTCCTGCTGTGCTTTGGTCAGGTAGGTTGAGGCGCGGATGCGCCCAGAGTCGCGAGAAAGCTCGGCTGCCGACACGGGAGGCAAGGACATTCCACCTGACGTTCGTCGAGATTCGACCGTTTCGGTAGGGGAAGGAGCCATCATCGCAGAAAGGCCGAGTTGGAACGGTGATATTGACGGATGGCGTAATCCTTGAGATTGTTGCTGCTGAACATTCCTCGCCAACAAATCGGGGACTGGGTGGGAACCGATCTGCTGCGAAATAGTGGCAAGAGACTCAGGCGATACCGGCGAAGGGGCGCCGGGCGTAAGTCCCCACTTGGCCCTGATCCTTGTATAGACCATTTCTGCTTCCTCGGGCATTTCGATGTTCCATCGGTCAGCGCAAAGACGGAGAACTCTTAGCGACCGCCGGGCGCCGGTCCAGCATTCACCCATTTCTTCAAGGTGCTTGACACCGTGGATAATGTCTCGTCGGGCATTCTTATCGGGTAGGTTCAACAGGTGGATGGTGCATGCCGAGTGGACAATATATATTGCGATGTTGCATATTTGCCTAAGTCCATAGGTCCGCTTGTACAGTCGCAGAAGCTTGGAAATTGCTGCTGCCCCCTGCGTACAGAACTTCCGCGGCGACACATGTGCCGGAAGCGGCGAGGTTGTCCGGGTGTACTTCAGGAACGGCCGATACAGATGAATATACAGTAACTGGAAGAACATGCTGCTTGCGGTCAGTTTGTGCGTTAGGGGTCCACAGGCGAAGGCTTACTGCATGAGAAGGACCTGAGGTAGTTGGCCTTCTTTGGGCTCCATTTCGGCAGGCAGACCCTGCTTCCAACCTTCGAGCCTAGTATGGAGGTCGCTCAGGCGCTTCAGCTCTGTTTGCCTAGGCAGGGGTTTGTCCAGCAGCTGCGGAGTGTAGAACGAAGTCAGCAGGTCGCTTGAGATCTCGGCGAGTTTGGACAACTGTAATGCCACTGCCCTGGTCCGCGCCGGTTGCGCATGAGCCTGAATGATGCCGGAGTCAGTGTAGGGAGACCACATCTCGCTCTCCTCTGACGGGAATACGTCAGCCCTTTTGGCGGTGATCATCGGCATTTGGAGCTGGGGCTGCCGTCCTAGGTAGTTTGACCAACATCTAATACCATTAGTGTCACGCAGTCGAACTCGGGAAGACCTACTTGTCAAAGAGAAAGCAGCCCCAGAACGTGATCCGCCTTGCATCGATATCTTCGTCGGTGAGGCGGGAGATCTCATTCATAGGCACCGCGTCCACATTCAACCCCAGATCACAGGCCATGCGGAAACTCATTCCACTGTACACCCAGCCTTTGCTTTCATGACCACACCCGGCTTCTCTGACTGACATCAATGCAAGGGCCTGGACCGTGCAGAGCTTTGCACTGGCAAACTCGTCATTCTCGTAAAGAAGCCGCTTCGCCTCTTTGAAGAAGTGGTCGCCGGTGGTCCCAGAGTCGTCGGGATCTGCTCTCGCAGTGGGCCGCGACGAGAAATGGCATCCAAGCGCAAGCATTACATTGACGAGGAGAGGCGAGCAGTATTGTGAAGAGGTTCCAGTCAGAAAATCCCGGTAGAAGAGCTCCTTGGCCAGCGTAGTAAAGAAGGCATAGTGCCAGCAGAAGTACATGTTCACGAAGTGGAGGATGGTTTCCTTATCCTTAGTGACGGTGGTCCACGACAGGATGGCTTCTTCTCGAGGCCGCACCACGACTTGTTGATGGGGTGACGAAGTGTGAGGGCCACGGTGCTCGTATTCCTCGGGCATCCAGATCAGATTCGAGGTCCCTCCGATAAACTTCACCGACCCGTCAAGCATCAAGTCGCCCATTCTCCCAGACAGCTCGGCTTCAAATTGTGGCACGCCAGATTGGCCGGTGTATATGGGCGAATCGTCGGGTTCTTCTAAGAGGCCCTTTTCCTGGGCCTCAATGGTCGCGGCCAGTTCCTCGAGACTGTCGCAGGTCCGTATCTGACGGACGATATCCATGACATCGTCCTCTTCCGCATTGAGAATAGCCTGTATTAGTATTTGAAGAGTCGAATTCTTCGTCTTGGTCGCATCCACATCCTTCTTGTAGACGCCTTTCCGGCGGTGGTCTGTATGGGGAGCATATTCACATTCGGTCAAGTATACAGAGGCACAAGCCGCGCATTTAGGCAGGTTGCCGTCACATTTGGACTTTCTCTTTCGACAGGCGATGCATGCAGTGCTCACACATCGCCTCTTTGTGGATGCACCTGCATCCTTGTCTGTGCTCTTCTTCTTTCCTTTCGCAGCTGGCTGCGCCGCGGTTTCAGGATTCTCGGTTCCATCTGCCGGAGGACTCGACTCTTGCGGTGATCGCTCCGTCTTAAAGTCGGCATTCATCATGTCTCTAACTGATAAATGTCACGCCGCGCTGCCTGATTTCTCGCGCCCGGTGCGGGCGCATTATTGTCCTTGAATATATCGGGATTGGCAGACCACCAGAGAGCGAGTATCGTGAGAATGGACAGTCTTCTGTAGATCCTCGACGTGGAGGTTTTCCGCGCCAGAGGGTATTGTGAAGGAGGGCGTAGCGAGCGGGGAAGATGGCCGTATGTAGAGCGATATCGGGTGAGTGGCTCTCGAGGTTCACACCGGGGAAAGACGTCCCGTCCGGGTGTTACAGCAAGGCACGGAGTAGTGGGTGCTCTTCTTCAACGAAGTCAAGTGAGAGATAATTGATCTCAAATCAGCGCGAGCCCAAGTCGATCGAAAGCGAGAAGATCTGGCAGCAGCAAGCAACCCCACCTGTAAGGTACTCGGAGCTCTGATTAGCAATCCCTGATCTGCTGGTACACAGGATAACGAGGGACTCATACCGCGTATCCACTTGATAAGCCCCCTCCACGATTTCACAATCCCACGGTCCGGGGTACACCGGGCTAATGGTCTTGTGCATTCGGACGAGGACGGGTCTGATGTGTATTACACAAGCATCACTTTCGATTCACAACCCGTTACAGGGCTGTCATTTAATATGCAAATCACGAGGCAGTACGTATCAGGCAGGCCATATGGGTGCGAAATCAGGATCAGGTGAAGACGGTCAACGACCGGAACCTGTAGGCGCATGGAGAGTTGCGACTCGAGAGAATTTTCTGTTGCACTTTATGACTCCGCTTACTACTGGGTACAGTAAAGCCAGGCGAAAAATCACTCATTACAGCGGACCTGACTGCATTCATTCGTTTCCGTATATCGGTGTCTGCATCTGGTTTCTTACTAGTTTCGCAGACAATCCTCAACGAAGGCCCATTAACTGCTTGCTGTTCTCGTAAACAATGTAGCTGATGCTCACAGCGGGAGCCACCTTCAAGAGGTTAGGTGTGACACCCTTGAACAACCCTTTGACTCCTTCGCCTTGTATTGTCTTGATCGTAACGTCAACAATTCCCTTGTATGTCCGCGGATGCAGGACTGTTCCCTGAGCCTGCAACCTTGTTCGCAAGAGGTTGATGGGATAGACCGCTGTCGCACTGATTGCGCCCGAGGTTGCGCCAATGACTCCGGTCGCGAAATTGCTCATCTCCACATCCTCCTCATGACACCGGTTCTTCTTCGCCTTTCGTGCAAGGACATAGTGCTTACAATATTCGAATATGAACAGGTCGATGGCGCTGTAAGGAAACATTCCAGCAAGACCCATGCCCAGGCCTCGATAGTACGGGCCTAGCCGACCTTGTTGCCACATAGTTCGTGCTGTTTGTATGATCAAAGCGTTGCCATGCAGTCCGCCTCCGACAGTCTCACATTGCATGCGACTGGAGTGGAAAGAATTAGTTCGAGGGCGCGTGATATAGTTGAATCAGGGCAACAGGTCACTCACAATTTCAATGTGTCTAGTGGGTAAACCACGCATTGTGCCACTGCACCACCAATGCCGCCCGCAAGGAACTGTGAAGTCGGATGGAGATGTTTTGCATCTGAGCCTTCGAACTCGGCAAAGGCCTTCTTCGCCGCTTCGTAGGCTCCAAACTTGATCGCCGACTCAGGCATGACTTTGACAACGTTGAGACCGTTGCCAGCAAACAGGCTCCGCATCCCGCCAGCTCCCCATAAATCTTTGCATGCTTCGATCAGTGGCCGGGCAAAATTCTTGACGGCTTGAAGTGGTGCCCCTTCCTTTGCTGCGGCGACTGCGGCCTTTTTGGGGTTGGTCTGCGCTATGAGATAGACCTTCAGTCGGTCAAGGGGTGCTGTCGCTGTGCGCGAGATCATTCCTGCTAGGCCGCCTGCTATGAAATAGCCTAGCGGAATAATATAGTCTGTCAGCATCGCGTCAATTAGATGAGACACGATGATATGAAGCTTCTTGCGACGTGCCATGAGACAATCGTGAGGAGGAAGTCATCAGAACTGTGAGCACTGGACAACATGGCAGCGGTGGACAGTGACGCGCTAGTCATTCATTGTCCAATAGTCACGGGGATGTAGAAGGGTCCGACAGTCCTTACCGAAGCCTTGGAGGGTGTCATTGATGTGGACATCACCCTCTTGATTCACATTTGCCGTTGCCGAATAATATGTTATCAAAGCGCCGATGTTGGCTGCGCCTGCAGGTAAGAAAAGGAGAAAGTTCCTGTACGCCAGTGTCAGACGCTGTGCTTTCATTCATGCAGGCACGGGGCTCCATCACAGACCTCCACTCCTCGAAGGATATCTGTCCGTCATGGTTCGTGTCCACTTCATCAAAGAACTGATCTAGCTTTGCGTTGCTTATTGTCAGGCCTGCCCTACTGAAAGCGGCGCGCAGCTCGGCCTTGTCCAGGGCTCCGCTGTTGTCTCGATCTATCGACTCGAACAGCTGCCAGAGTTCGTTCTCTGCATGTTCCACGAACACCCTGAACTCATTGTATTGGATTCGACCGTCGCCGGATGTGTCGACCGCCTGGAGGACGTCGTGGAGGAGATCGTCGGCGTTCTTGAGGGGGTGATCGATTTTGCGGAGGCCTTTCTTAAGGGCAAGCAGGTCGAGTTGCCCCTCGTTGCGGGTGTCTAGGTTGTTCCATAGCTCTCGGATCCGCTGATCGCGGTGTTGAGACGACTCCCCGTTCATGCTACATCCGATTTGCAGTGCAGCTGGAGGCTATCTGTGAGGGAGCATGGTGGTGTACAGGTTCCTCACTCGGCAGGGTTCCGGTGCTGGTTGATGGCAGGAGAGGAGGGGTCCACGAGGCCGCTGTCCGTGATTCTGGGGGACAGGCACCTAACGGGAATCAAAGTCGAGACGAGTTGGGCTGGCAGGATGAAGAGAAATGGCAAGCTTTGGCAGGGATGAGCAAGCCTGTGTGCCAACCGTGATTGCTGAGGTGTGCAGCCACCCAGGTGGTAGCCTCCCAGCTTGGGTTGTGACGTTGCTATGCATGTGGGGTTCCTGTGTGGCTGGCCCATCGAGCCGAGCCCGTTCAGAGTTACAGGCACGCCCAGGGCAGGTTCGGGTGTCCCGTGCAGCCTCGCTCAGCCTTGCCAAGACCATATCCAGAACTTCTCCCGACCCCGTTCCGACCGTCGTCCACTGTGCGTTCGTCTGGGAGGATGCATAACACGCATACGGGCATAAGCATCTGGCACGGTTGCATCTAGTCCGCGTCAAACAGTGTTCCGAAGTGTGCTACATTTTCCGCCAGGCGATGGCATCACCGAGGACGGCGTCAACATCAGTGGACCCGAGCAGCCCGAGCCGTCTGCGGTGCGCCCATCCGCTCTGCACTGCAGGGGTATAGGGCAAAGGTGCCGACGGCACATTTACTGTACGAGACTCGGTGAAGAAGCATGGCAGCTAACTACTGGGTCTCAACCCAGCGAAAGTACTGGACAGTCACTCCCGAAAAGCTCCTTGAGCTACGAGACGACCTGGAAAAGCAAAACGTCAAGGTCCTCGAACAATGGCCGTACCCGGATCGGAGGCTCATGTTCATCTTCCTCCGAGACAAGATCCTACAGTTAGGCAAAAGGCTGCAGTTTCGCCAACAATGTGTCGCCACCGCCATGGTCTACTTGCACCGGTATTTCTTGTCGACCCCAATGCAGAACGTCAACCTCTATCTGCTGGTGGCGACGGCCTTCTATCTCGCCTCTAAAACCGAAGAGTCGCCGCATCATATCCGCCTCGTTGCAGCCGAAGCACGTCAAGCATGGCCTGAATTCGTGCCTGGCGATGTATCTCGGTTGGGGGAAATGGAGTTCTGTCTCATCTCGGAAATGCGTTCACAGCTGATCGTCTGGCACCCCTACCGCTCTTTGATCGCCCTGAAGGAGAACCAAAACCTCAAGCTCAGCAATGACGAGCTTGGGTTGGCTTGGTCCATCATCAACGACAGTTACATGACGGACCTGCCGCTGACGTGCCCCCCACATATCATCGCCATCATCGCAATGTTTCTCGCAGTCATGTTCCTCCCAAGTGCCAAGGCAGCCGGCACTGTGAGACCTTTGCCGCATGATACGCTTGCCAATCCAGATTCCACACATTTCTCATCCCTCGGAGGTGGGGGCCGTCAAACGCTGTCTGGCCCATTCAATACCGTCCTAGGGAACCTGCAAATGTCTAACCAGATGGCTGCACAGAGCAATGCGAACATGAATGGCGGCAAGGCATCAGCTGCCAATCAAAACCAGAGCCAGACCGACCCCCTTCAGCAGCAGCCGCTCGACAAAGAAACAGCGTTGACCTTGATGAAGGAGAACGAGAAGATGGCCAACACCATCAAGTTCTTGGTCGAGTCAGGAATCGACATCGAGCAGATGATCGAAGGGACACAGGAGATGATCAGCTTATACGACATCTGGGAGCAGTATAACGAGAAGTCTGTCAAGGACGTCGTGGCGAGGTGCCTCAAGACGCGTGGTTTGGATTGCTAGGGGCAGCTCATGCAGAAAATGCTCTCTGATGCTATCACTGTTCCTTGGCAGCCGGACGACTGGCCACGCTGAGCTGTTTCCGCAGGTTAAGAACCACTGGCTTGGTTTTGACTACTGGAGCATTCCAGTCGCTCAAAGCTAGAGTCTCAACAGGACTATAGAGGTAGAGCAAGTCGGCAGCAATGTTACGAACCTGGAGAGAATAAGCTTAGCAACAGCATGGGAAGGGAGGCTACACCCTTACCTTAGGCCAGCGATGGAGCAACTGACGGGTGAGCTTGTCCAGCGCGCATACTCGATAATCATCAATAGACAACAGCCTTGAATATACATTCATCGATGATTCGATCCGTTGTAAGGTCGACGACGGGCTGTGGATGCTCTGCATGGTGTTCCAAATATCCCAGTCAACGTTCTTCGACTGAGAGAACAGATTGGTAGGGAAAAGGTCTGCGTCAATCATGAAGCAAAGGAAGTCAAGCAACGGCAGGACATGCCGGTCATCCTCGGTAGCTCTTGCTGCAAGCTCTTCCAAGATTATAGTTGAGACCCTTGCGACCGATTCTTCGCGCTGGACTTGCTCCAAAGACTGTATGTACGAGACAAATGCAGTGCTCGCAGCACGACAAATATCTTCGGTCCCGGAGTTTGCCGATGAGACGAACCCAAGGATGAGGTGTCTTCGCGCCCAAGGCACAGACAGTAACGGTATGAGTTGCTGAAAATATGCTACTGAAGAGACATCCGCCGGGTATTGGAAAGTGCTGTGAAGGGTTGGCAACGATGGGTCTCTTTGCCAGTAGTTCTCAAGACATTTCCAGGCTCGGAACCGCACGTTGTTTAGCTTTTCGGCGGCGAGTTTCACTACCAGAGGCATTACACGTCCCAACACTGCAGCGTCCTGCTCATGGGTGCTGCAGTGATCACGATAAGCGTCGACCGTCTCGAGAGTTTGCAGCCGCAAGATCGAGCCAATATCTCCTCGTTGGTCATTGGTGTAGTCGGTCAGGCCTTGTTGAAGCACGCTCGCCAGTGTTGCAGTAAATTCTGCATCTCCTGACAAACCTTGCGCGAGGATGACTCCGAGAGCTTCCATGGCGTCAACCCTTGTCTCAATCTTGTAAGTCCCTTCAATGATGTTGATGATGTACGTCATAATCTTCTTTCGCAGTTCGTTGTTGACCGGTTGTTTTGACAGGTACCCATGGATTAAGCTGAACGCTTTCAGACGGCCTTTGCTGGCAAAAGCTGACGGTACCTGCTGCTTGCTGTCCAGCCATTGCTCAATCAGCGCCACGCCCGCCTTGGGTGGAAGAACCTTGAACAGCTCCACAAACGCTTCCGCGCTCGACCGGACAACAACGTCCTTTGTTCCAGCCACGGTGCAATGGTTGAGAATCTCGGCGGCGGCGGGAGCCCAACCCTGCACAGACTCCGAAGGAGGGTCTGCGCATTCTGAGCACTGACATATTTCGCAAATCAGTGCAGCTATGCCTTCCATCACCAATTCAATATCTGCCGTGGTGCGACCTTCGATTCTGCCTGTCAGCCGCTTAAGGTTCAGGATCATACTTCCGCCTCCCACTGACCAGGACGTTGCGAATTGAGGATTTGTTGCCGTCATCGATTGCAGTATGGACGAGAGCCCGAGGAGCAAACCATGTCTCACGGCTGCTGTGCTACCTATATTCACAGCCTTGAGATCCGAAAGCTGCCCGAGTATGACCTCAGCAAAAGCAGACATGTTCGAAACGGCAAGGGCCTTCGTCAGTACCCCAAGAGCATTGGCAGCCCAGCGTCGCTGATCTACATCGGCAGCACGTGCACCTCGCCATTCTGTGAGGGCTTGTAAAAGAGGTCCATGGTAGACCACGTCCAAACCAGCTGCCTGTGGGGCGACCTCGGCCATAGCTCGAGACAGTCGAGCGACTGCATGATAATCCAAAACCTGGACGACAGGAATGCCATGGGCGACGGTATCAGGATGTCGGCCGATCAATTCTTGGAGAGCTGCGGAAGCGCCTCGTCGAATGTTGCCCGAAGGGTCGAGGCAAGCAGAGATAACCAATTTGACAGCGATCAACTGCAAGACGCTCCTGCATCCTGAATACTCGTTGCTGCTCGCTTCGGCAAAATTTGCAATCGGGATCGCATCTAGCTCGGCGGTACTGTATTTTCGAGCCAGTGCCCACAAGCCAAAGCAGGCTGCATCGCGCACACCGACTCCGAGTGAAGTACCAACGTTCGAACGCTGTTCAAACTCCAAACCCAGAATCAGGGCCTGGTGGATTTCTGAGAGCATGTCAGGCGGAGGTGATCGGCGAAACAGTAGGTGGGCAAGAGTCAGCATAAGACCCTGCCATCTCAGCGGATCGACTGCACTTATGTTTCTCCTCATTCCCAAGGTGTCAGGGCGGTCTCTATCGGTGATTGCAACAAGTTTCTGTGTATGAGGATCCTCAAGCAGGACATTTTCTTGCAAACATCCCAAGACCGCTTCAACGACTTCAGCTGACATGGCGGGATCGAGTTTCAATGCTATCACACTGAGCACTTTGGCGGCGGCCATCCTGACCGGGGTGTCGTTATCGCCCAGAGCGTCAAGGAAGTACTGGATACTCTCTTCTAGCATCGCATTGAGCTGATGCGTCTGGCTCGAACCAATCCTCAGGCTCAACGATAGAGAATGTGTCAAGATGGCGCGCAAGATCTTCAAGACCCATTTCCTGGCAGGAGCAGAATCTCTGATCGATGCAAACTGACGGCGTTGGTCCGTAGCAATCTTCATGGTGGTATCGAAGAGGATTTGGAGATGTGGTGCAACTCCGCTGTCCGGACCAGAATTGGTAATACCATACAAAAGTGAGAGAAAGCCAAGAGCTCGGTACGGGCTGAGGTTTGCCATGTCGTGACCCGACAGCAACTCACGGCTAGCATAGCGCACCAGCCGTGTTGATAAGTCGTGGGCTTGCATATCGGTTCGCCAACTTAAGCGTACCAACAATATGCTTGCAGCCTCACGTTCTTTGCCAGCGCCACCCAAGTGACGAAAAGCAACGCTGATGACTTGGCCCGAAATTCCAGGCAGGCCACCCAGTTCATCAGGTACAGCGGCGTCACGGATCTCTCCATCCCGAAGCGAGATGCTGGCCAGCTCGAAGGGGGCAAGCATCAGGTGAGATAGCCATAGCAGCATAATATACCGCTCTTCCCAGGTCATACCCGTACTTGGCATGTCCCAGGCACGGAAAGTGGACAGCATGAGCACCAGGTACTTGGGCTCATTGTTAAGCAAACGAACAATAACTTTGTATCCTCTTACTTTGCACAACGAGTACAGAATGCCGCAAATCGCCCGAGGCAAAGGAGAGACACTAGCCGTCCCCCGTGTTTGAGTTGGACCATATTGATCGCTTGACGTCGTCAGATAGCCAAGAAAGGCATCGGTGAGGAGCTGAATGAGATTCGCCAAACAAGGATCAAGCAGCTGAGGCCACTCCTGGAACCTATCAAGCTGAAGCCGTGTTAGCATCAGCTCAGAGACTTACACTTCAGCACTAATACCAGTAGTCTCAGCTCTGCGCATTTCCTGTCGAGGACGCATCTTCGAGGGGCGTGGCCATGATACAACAACAATGGTAGTTTGTGCTGAAGTTCGGAAAGAAGAGTGCCCGAGGCTTTGTAGAGCTTCGCGTCTAGTTCAAGCTCTGATGCATCCATCGAGCCCTGAAGATCTCTGTTAACGACGAACAAATGTATTTATATATTTCGTCTTGTCTAACGTCAATTGACGAACACCCGGAAGCGCGAAGTTGTTGCCAAGACATCCGTGCTGGGTTTAGGCGGGCCTACCGCTTCGGGCATGGTCACGAGTTGGCGCCTTGCCGCTTTTGACAACTCGCTCGCGCCCCTACTGTAAGAACCTCTTCCTCTCTTCGTCTCCTCTCAGATAGGCAGTAATACATCCAACAAGGTCGGTCACAAGAAAAGAACTAACCGCCAAATTCGGCCAGAAATTTCCGTGCAACTTTGTGTTGGCCAAGGACACGTGATTTCGCGTCGACTCATGCCCATTCTAGGCCCCATGCGCTAAGCCCATCCACAGGGTGTACGTGTCTCCACCAATCGAAAGCTTGACGTCAGCCTGGTCCTGAAACCGGCCTTGGTTCGCTTCCAACTCGGGGCACTTGGACTTGGGCTTCGCTCACGAACAAAGGCAAGACCTCGAGGTCGCCGTGCCCGGCAGACCAGTTCAGCGGTCTCCATCATGCTCTCTGTGAGTGAGCTGCGGCGATTCAACCGCCAACTGTTCAAACTCATGACTGGGCTGCCGCTCTCACCACTAGAATCCTTTTAGATCTACTTGATAATTCACTTCCATCTCACCGCCGCCTCACCTCTTCCCTCGACTCTGCCACCCGCCAACCATAGAGCCCAGCCACAACTCGACAAGACAACTTTGAAGCTATGGCCAAGTCCGTCTTCGCATCCCCCTTCCGATACCTCGCCAACCTGGTTGCTTCGCCGAATAGCTCTGCCTCGACTGACTCTAGCGGCCTCAACCAGTCCCTTCGACAGATCGGGTCCCCTTCTAGCAAACGCAAAGCCGATAGTGACGAAGAAGTTGGGCGGCAATCAAAAAGGCGTGCGATAAATACAGGGAGCGACACTCGCGACCAATATGAGGATGACAATGACTCGACGTCCAGTCCAGATCTTCCAAGCAAAGGGACGGGAATAAAAGCAGAATTGGACCGCTCTCTTATGCCTCCTCCAGCGACACCACACATCAAGATGAAGAACCTGCCAATACAACGTATCAGTCCATCAACAAGGCGAGACTCGCAAAGTTGGCTCCATGATGATGACTCAATATCGTTCGTGTCAACTACCATGACGAGGAAGAAGATGGACCTCGTGGATAATGACATGATGGAGGAAGCGAGACGACATGCTGCTGCAATTACCCTCCCCACCAACTCGGGCATTTGGTCACAGACCGAACGTGAGCTATTTTTCCACCTGGCATATCGCGGCTTCGAGCCTCTGCTTCCACAGAACTGGATGATCGACTTCGACACCTTGCCGATTAGTGTATTCGCGCATGAGAACTCGTCGGATCCACCCCTAATCCAAAACCTCAGAGACAACCAGTTCAGAGCTGGGCATGCCCTCCGGCGGCTCTTCGAGGCTGGCCACGATGCGCGAGACAGAAGCCACGTCAGTCCTGGAGTTCGGAGAGAGAGGGTACTGGAAAAGTCCGTGAAAAGATATCTTTACTGGGCATTGACTGATGTCGGACTCCGACCGAGATCGAAGTCACAATATATCCCAGTTCACGTCGTCGCCGCCAGGAAAAAGGGTCATTCTACTCTCCAAACACTCGAGGAAGTTGCCACAAAATTACAGAAGTTGTCAGAGCGCCATCAAAGGGCCCAGAATGTTCAACCTAGCGTCGAAGCACAGAGCCTAAATCCGGCGGACGCAGACGAGACTCGAGTTGCGGACGATGACCCGTTAACGCCTACTTTAATTGGACTTGTTATTATATCTGCCGTGCTTGTTGTCGTCACATTGAGTCCGTTTGCACCGCCAGCCCCAGAGTGTACCAACGATGAAAGGCCCCCCTCGTCCCCGTCCGATCCCTTGAGTCAGGGGGGCACAAGCTTTAACCCCGACAGGCTTCGTATAATCGCCGAACTGGATTTCAGCCAAAAGGACCAAGATGTGTGGAATGCGCTGGGCGTGGCAATTGCGGCAATGGAGATTCGGCGGGAGGCACTGAAAGTGAACTGTGGATTCACTCACGATGATGTGAGTGCGATGGACTGGGATGGCATGTCGACGCCAGGATCCAGGTTTGAGGACGACATAGGGGGAGTGAGTACGTTGTCGAGATTGCAATTGGATGACGATCCAGACTTGTGACAACCCGAACCGCGCCGAGGAATCTGTTTGACACGATCAGAATACGTTGGTACGGCTGTATTGGATTTTTTTGATGAGCGCCTCGAGGTTCATATCCGCTCCGCTAGCCAACCCCAAGGTCACGGTGCTTGCAGCAACAAGTAATGAAACCTCCCGATCTCGCAGACTGACATTGCGATGTTTCTAGTATTGCAGCTCAGTGTCATTCAGAGGTGCTGAAGGCGATCAACGGACATTGTAATCAATTCCTTCCACATATATCCTGTAGAATCCAAGGATGTGGTCCCATAAGGCGCCTGGCCGTCTCCCCGGGCTGACAGGCTGGCGGGAGCATTCGGTTTTCCTACCAGACCGATAACCATCCCCACCGGTGTCGAGTTCCGGAGGCAAATATTTGATGGCTGCCTGGACGGCGAGGTTTTGGAAGCGAAGGACGACGGAGCTTATGTGCTGAGCGAGAAAGGACTCGAGATCTTCTAAGCAAGTGAAGTGTTGCTAGATGCGCAGCTCTGCCAGCACCCTACATACTGGCTCGGATCGCCTTTCGTCGCCACCACCGTTCTAGCAACTGGTATCGTGGCTCGCCCGGTCCGCGGATTCCTTCCAACATCAGCACGCTCTGGCGCTCATTCCGGCTTTGCCCTGGACGCGAAGACCCAGGCTTGCTATGAGCGATATACAGTTCGAGGCAGCTCGATCACCACTGGAGCATGTCTTCAAACTACTTGCCCTTCTTTGCAGCCACTGCCTTACGGTCCGCATTATCGAGAATTCGACTAAAGATTGTAGCGGGAATAATGTATGCCGTCCAGAAGCCTGCACATTGCACAAAGGGCAAATAGCCTTTCCAGCCATATTGCTCATGTATGCGTGCAACGAGAAGCAAGGGCGAGGTCCACGGACTCATCAGCAGTGAGAGGACGGCGAGAAGAACGCACGCCTGGGAGATATCCGCGCCACTGCGCTTCTTGCTGATGGTCTGAGCTGCGCCCGCAAGGACAACGCAAAGAACACACTCCAGAACCCACGAGCCAACTGGGTATTTCTCGTAAAGCCCGAGACCAAAGTGATATTGTCCGTGTGGGTATATGGTCAGGCCCGTGGGTTCAATCACCAAAACATCCATCAGCCAGTGTATGATTGTAGACGCTGCGCCGAGGATGCTCGCTTCCTTGCTGAATCCTGCGAGGTAATGGCATCCGATCCAGCCGAATATGCAAGACCAAGTCATCATCATGACGATGGAATGATCCCAGTCGATGGACTCAAACCGGGAATACATGTACGGGCCCTTTGTGCTGTCGGGGACAATTACGTCGAGTCCCAGCAAAGCGTCGACTGCACCGATGATATCCAGGACGGACGATCCGAACATGACAGGCCACGCTGGTATGCGCCGTCCGAATGAGGCTTTAATGAGCAGACCCGCGGCGAAGTGTCCGTGATACATGCTGAGACGGATGCTTGTCCTGATTCTCCTCTGTTACAAGTTCAGAGGGAACGACGGGTGACGGGCTGATAGCAGAGGGGGATTACGGCAATCTGGAAAAGAGACCCAGAGATACAGATGGCGTGGTTAAGTATTCGACGTGAACTGACCGTCTGGCCCTGGTCTTTACTAACCTCCTTTGGAAGCTGATTCCGCCAAGAGTCGCTCTACAAATGGTGGCGTTCTTCCTAAGGGACTTTGACGAGGTTCGTAGTTCCTGCTGGGACGCCCTCGGCCGCCTTGGATATTGCTCACTCGGGGTTGGTGAACTGTCCTCCACGCCGGCGCCCTTTTTGAGTGCTCCATATGAGGTCCAAGCAACGAACAGTATGTGGCGCTTGCAGGAAGTGAAAGCTAGGAGTGGGTTGCCCTAGTTCTATCAAGGAGGCTGCCTAACCCGGGGATGCAGTGCGATGGAGTCTCTCCCCAGTGCACTCAGTGCTCGTTCGGGGGCCGGATCTGCCCTGGATATCCCCGGGATCTCACCATCATCCAACACCAGCCGGAGACCACATCGTGTCTAGACAGAGTACACCGCAGTCACAAGCAAACAGGCACCTCCGCCGGCCCCGCATGCTCTCAGCCAAGTGGACTTGGAGGACAGCATACGGGAGGACAGCGTCAACACTACTTGGGGCCTTCTGCCCTTGAAAGCGCCACCTACGAAGAACTATCGAATCTCATCATCGAGAACTATGTGCCCAAGGATGAACTCCACTCCTTATCCTGCGACACGATCAGACCACATGCACGGATCTGTGGCTCCTGGGTCGAGGTGCTGCTCAAGATGGACCGCCCAGGGAAACATTACGATGTCCTGTTTGCTGCCCTGAGAACCCTCTGTCTCACGTTCGTTCAACGGAGCCGGAGGGACGAGGAGGAATATGTGAACACGTACTGCGCGGTTCTCTCTGCTCTGCGGAATGCACTTATTCTGACCTCTTCGGCATTCGAGCCCGACCTTGCCGCGGGGAGCATGTGCCTGACGTTATGCGAGGTGATGCTGCCGACCTCAACGACCGGCTGGATGGCCCACGTCAAAGGCGTGGGCGAACTGATCCGTTCTCGCGGGCCGGGCATGCTCCTTGACAGCATCAATCAGAGTCTCTTCCTGGGCTTTCGTCCTTTGATTGTAGGGGAACCACACACAAACTCTCTCCCTCTATCATTGGTCCCTTGAGCTAACATACCGCATCCGTAGATTATTGAAGCCTTCTACTCCCGCAGATCGACCTTCCTGTCCTCGAGCGAGTGGTTGGAGTTGCCATTCTCCCACCATCCCGCGACACCGATGCAAAGCTTGCTAAGCCACGCGGCCGCCATCCCTGCGCTCCTTGAGCAGGTCGAGGCTCTACAGCGTGAGGTTCCGCCGGACAGCCACGCACAAAGTACGGAAATCCACGACGCTCTCATCCAAGTCTCAGCGAAGTTAGAGCATTGGGAACGTTCGCTCCTTCAGACCATGCCAACGCCTGGATACTGGCCAGTCACATCCCCCGAACAAGCTACATCCTCTCTTCTCATGGCCAGCGATTCGGTATCAGTGCCGAACCTCCACTTCTCCGACATCTCGGCTGCGAACGCATACATCCACTTCTGGGCCTTTCAGATCGTCTGTCTCACCCAACTGCACACCCTAAGGACACACCCGTACCTTGGACTTCAGCCGCGAGATCTGGCCACCCCCGCGAAGCCGAAGCCATTCGAGGACCATGTCCGGCAGACCATTCTATGCCTCTCCACCAAGATATGCCAGAGCATGGCATACCTCATGCGTGAGGACATGAGGCTGTACGGGCCGGCCTCGACCTTTTTCCCTCTCAAGGTCGTGCACGAGACGCTGATGGCCGACCCGATTACTCAAACGAGCGCGCAGGTCGTGTGGTGTCGGCGCGTTGTCGCCGTTCTTGTAGAGAAAGGGCTGGGTCTTGCGGACGCAATGATACGGTAGACCTAGAGTCTACTCTTGGTTGACCAGGATCTGAAGGAACTGAAGAGATACCGTTCTTAATACATATGTCAGAAATGCCGTCCGCCGCGTGATTAAAAGTCTGTTGGCATCATATCCTGATCCGCCATCCTGCTCGCTCGCTCGCTCTCGCCCCCTTGAACTCGTCGCCTTGTTCTTGAAATCCCGTTAGCCGGCTCAACTCCGTTATGCCACGCTGCCCTGCACGGCACCGCCACGGCATAGACACATAGCACACAAGCACCCACTCGGCGTGCTACAGCATGCCATGTCATGTGGCCCAGCCCAGCTCATTGCACCGTACAACTCCACCCTCGGTCCGCGCCACCCTGCTGACTGCTTTCCCCGTCCACGTCCACTGTCCCTGCATTATCCCGCGTGGTCTCATTCTCATGCCGATCTCCAGCGCTTTGAGCCCGCGCGGAAAATCCTCGCCTGGACATGTCCCGGCCGGCTTTTGCCTAAGTTGAGATAAAGGGTTGGCTTATGTGCGTTGCACTTGAACCTGGACTATGTAGGACTCGTCGCTACTATATTACGTACCTGAGAAGATTGGATGCGCGAGGCGTCGCCCTTTGTCATTTTCTTCTTCTTCTTCTCCTCCTCCTTCTGTTTCTTTTCCTCGGGCATCGTGAATGAGTGTGAGTGTGAGTGTGAGTGTGAGTGTGAGTGTGAGTGTGAGTGTGAGTGTGAGTGTGAGTGTGAGGGTTGTGTTGTGTCAAGCGGTCTGGTCTGGTCTGGTCTTGACATACATGGTATATAGAGCCTAGCGGCTAGTAGCCGCCTCACGAACCACTTAGACACACTACGTTTGTACTGCGACCCCCGACTTCACACGACCCTCTTTGATTAGAGCACGGCCATACAGTTTGTGTTGGTCTTTGGGGCATTCAATCCATTAGCCGCAATGTACAGGGAACTGGTGGGATTTGACTCTCGAACGAACAGGCTTCCAGGTACTGTGGAATACCGAGGCTGGCTGGACTCTGTATATCTACCGGGACAACTCGACCCCCAAGGAACATTGGACGCTTCGAGATAGGATACCATGTGCTTTTTTATGATCTCGTGACATAAAGAAGATCAATAACCCCGTTTCAAAGTTCCGGTTCTATACGGAGCACATTACGCTGGAGGATACTGGTTGCTGTACCAGAACTGATTTGACTCGGTTGAGGGCTCCGTGCTAGCGTTGCTGATGCACACAGTCCCCATACTTTATCACAACTTGCGCCTTGTGTGGAATGCTAAAGGTGGACTCCCACTCGATGTCCTTTCAAACCAGCGGTACAATTATCCTGGGGTCACTGCCTCCCAGCTGCTACCATATTGCCCCAATATCAGCGTCAAACCTCGCGAGTTCCTTGCCCTGTTCCTCGACCTCCTTTCGCGCCTTCATGCGCATGTAGAAGATGGGGCAATCCCTGCTGCTACACAGCACTTCGCTGTGCATGCTCCCCTGGCATCTTTGACACTGCGTCCACAACCTTGAGAATCGGACCTCAAGCTCTCCGACCTTGTTGATATGCTTCGTATACAACTCGCCAATGCGCGGACGGCAGTTCTCGCAGACCGCGCCCTTGGCCTCGTCTTTGCCAACGAGCGGCTTCTTGCATCCCATACACGTTTGTGTTTTCTTTGCAAATTTCATGAGTCCACCCACCGTAGGAGCTGCGACGGAGATAGAGCGCGTATGGTCGCCGGCAAGAAGCGAGTTTGCTTTCTTCTCACCGAGAATGGGTTCGAAGATCCTGGCCAAGGGATTGGCCAGTTGATTGTCGAGGTAATACCTCGTGTCGATGGGGACATTGTTCTCCAAAACAAAAATGGGATCCTCGGAATTCTCGTAGTTCTTGGATCCGCTGGCTCCTTTCACCATCACATACGCGACCCGATCACCTAGAGCCGGCGCAGAACCAGCGTCACGCTTCTTCATTCTCTCGGCAAGTTCGACGTGGGCTTGTTTGGCAGTGTAGTCGCTCTTGCTCAGTGCCTTTGTGATGACCAGCATGCTGAGATCGATCTTGTTTTGCAAGAGGTTGGCGATCGTCTCTTTGACGTAGGATTGCGCTCCCTCGAGATCACGGTCCATCAGGATCTTCTTCAACACGGTTTCGATGACAATCTGGACAAGACGACAATTGTCTCGGCGCACGGTTTCGATACCCTTGCTGTCCATCTTGTCATACTTTTCCGCATTGGTCCAGTACAACCCCGCGTACCGCTTTTTGTTGATGAGCAGGTAGGGAAAGTATACTTTCTCAAACTCCAGCTTGATGGGCTTGATAAACTTGTTCGAGACGAAATCGGCAGCTTCTTGCCCTAATTCCATGGTCTTCTTCAAGTCCTTCTCTCCAAACTTGACCATGACCGAATCAGTGTCGCCGTAAATGACTTGAGCATCGTGGGAATATCCGTTGGCGACGGTGTACCTCGATTCGACTTCTTGCTTCGTTTTTTCGATCATCTGACGGCCATAGGAGGTTGTACTTGACGCAATTGCAAGACAGGGGAGTTTTCCCACCGTGGCACCCGTGATACCATAGACCGAATTTGCGGACACCTTCAAGGCGAGTTGACGACCGTTCAGCACCGCCTTTTTGAAGGGGTCAGTTTCGACAGCAAGCTCCCTTTTCGCCCGCTTACGTGCACCCAATAATTCTTCTAGAATTTGGGTGAGCAGTCCCTTCCGAACTTTGGCTGTGGCAAAAAGATCGCCGTTGGGTGTCACGATGTAGTCTTCGTCTTTCTTGAGGTTGAGCTTCTCAATGGTGTTCTTATTTAACAATGTCGTATAGCATAAATTATGAGCCTGGATGATCGAGGGATACAGCGATGCGAAATCCAGCGTTGCAACGGGTACATCGTAGTAGCCTCGAATGGGTTCAATGACGGTGGCACCTTCGTATTGTTCATCTGTGCTTTCGTTGCTCAGATTGGGGATGACCAATTGCTGCTCCAGGGCTTTTCGGAAGAGCTGACTGATGAACTTGACCTGCTGACCGCGTGCCAGAAGGTAATTGAATGGGACACCCGTGACTCTTGCCATTTCGGTGTAGTTGACCAGGCACATGAGTTTGTCCATGAGACGTTGGGGCAGGTAGGCATCCTTCAAACAGTAAACAGCCAGCCGGCGCCTCGAGTCTGGTGTTCCATTGAATAGTTCGGTGATCATGGTATGGTGGACGTCTTCTTTCTGCTCACCCAGGAAATGAGCGCAGACCGAGTTGAGGGTATAACTTCGAAGTTGGTGGTCTCTTTGAACCAACTGCAATAGGTCCAGTTGAATTCTCCCGTTTGTGTTTGTAGCCTTGGTATCGCGGTTGCCCATCTGCTTGCTTGAAAAGTTCGTGTCCCTTGCCTGAGAGACAACACTTTTCAGACGGGACCAGTAAGGGAATTTCGGCAGCTTGAGATGCTTGGCCCTGTCAAGGAGATAGGGGAAGTCGAAGTTGGCAATGTTGTAGCCGATGATGACGTCCGGATCGACCTTTTCCAGGAAATCCCTCCAGGCCATGAGCATTTTGGCCTCCGAATCGTGCTCATAGATCTGCGTATTCACAATTAAACTGCACGTATCCAGCACAAAGACATTTCGGATGAAAGGCTTGGACTCTCCGTATCTTGTGACGACGTTCGCGATTTGGATAACGGGATCCATATGCGGTTCAGGGAAGACACCTTTGCGACCTGCACACTCAATATCAAAGGACAAGATTCGGAGGGGGGCCATCTTGGCCCATTCTCCATCGTGCCCATGTGCGATGAGATCCCGGTAATGGCAATATGCCTCGATCTGACAATTGGATTGCCTGTCGTGTTGCGGCAGGACGTGGTACTTCTGTGGAGGAACTTCGACCCATGACATTCCAGTGATTCCAGTGTCGATCATGAAACGAAGGACGTATTGAATGCTGTCAAATGTCAAAATCTTGCTCTCCACACCCTTCCACATGCCCTTGTAATTGGCGTTTCCACCTTCTATTGTGGTGCGCACTCGATTGATATACTTGGGATCTGATACTGTGATCTTCAGGTACGGGCTCTTTTGGTTTCCTTGGAAGCCGTAAAGATTCTCGCGAAGCACCATCTGCACCGAATGGATTGTGGGTTGGTGTTGGGCCAGTTGCGTTTCCAGGTACGCCTTGTAGCCTTCGATATCCGAGCGCTGGAAGTTGACGGGGGCTGCAACGTAGAGGTAGTGCATGAAATCAGTGACGTGCAGAAGGATGGAATGTCCAGTCTATGTCATAGTTAGCCCGACTCTGTTGAATGATATCGATCTAGTCACCTCGGACACGCCGAACATCTTCAGGGTCATCCTGCCGCCATGCAGTGTGCCCTCCTCAATCTCGATTTGCTGGAAGGTCAAGGGATCCGTGTCCTCGTTGAAATCGTCCAATCTGGGTCGATCCCATTGCTGGTCCTTCTCCGAGTTGTTCTCTTTCAAGCCGGTAATGTCCTGGGTCATCTTCTCGAGAACTTCGGTCTCGAACTGACTCTTGGGTTGGGACGAGCCCAACTTCGATCTGAACCCCTGCGGGCCAGTCTGTGAGGAGTGGAAGGAGACATTGGGGTTGCTGCCGTTGAGTTTCCTCTTCTTTGCCGAGGGCGGGGATTTGACGACATTGTGAGTATTGGTTGTGTCGGTCAGGACTCTCTTCTTGGGCTTGTCAAGCACAGCAGCAGGCATGATTGCAAGTACGTCGTTCCAAACACCTCGCACTACACTTTGTTATGAAGACGTGGAGGGCGTGGAGGGCGCGGTGGGCGTAGTTGGGCAATGCACAGGTCGCGGATTAATAAGTGGAGTGACGTGAACGCGACGCGAAAAGCCCAAGCGTGTATTTCACCCACCGTAGAAGGGCGCTTTACCGTTTATAGTCAGGCCTAGCCACCTAGCCTGCTGTCCGACCCAGACCGCCGCCGCTAACGATTCCAGTAAGCGGCTGAAATGTTTCATGTGCGTACCAAGTGCCCCTCCAAACACTCACTCAACTTTCATTACTCTTCCAATCCACCACGGAACGTGAGAAGTGGCCAAACAGCATCGGGACACATTGACTGTGAGGCAGATACCCAGGCCAATCTTGTCTTGTCTGTCAGTTGCAACTATGGCGGACGACTTGCAGGCTGAGCAGACACCGGGCTTCAAGGTGGGGGAGAAGAAGACTATCGACGAATACCACAAACTTGGTGAGTCTGCTGTCAAACAACACCATCTTCCTTGAGCAAGTGCGACACGGCGTCCGGGATGCATGGTCGACGCTTCAGCACGAGAGAAAAAAGACCACTACTCCTTACAGGCGCGCCTGACGCGACAATGGCTGGTTTCTTGTTGTTCATTGGCATTCTCACCGTGGTCTCTGCAGGACCCATGGCCGTACGCAATCATTTCGACCAGCTACCTGACTAAGTCTCTCACTAGACGCAAATGACGAAGCCATGCAGCGATACAAGCAGTCGCTTGGTCTTAGCGGCGGTACCCCCATTGGTGATCCTAACGACCCTCGTACATGCATCATCAAATCTCTCGCTCTGGTGAGTCGACACTGATTCACACCTCAGTCGCGCAGCCGCTGACCTGGCCAAAGGAAGTCAATGGCCGACCAGACATCACCATCGATCTCACTCAGCCCGGCTCTCTCGACACCTTGAGCAAACATCCGTTCACCATCAAAGAAGGCACCACATACCGGATGAAAGTCGTCTTTACTGTCAATCACGAGGTCCTCTCTGGTCTCAAGTACATCCAATCCATCAAACGCAAAGGTATCCGAGTCAGCAAGGACCAGGAAATGATCGGCAGCTTCGCGCCTAACACGACTGACAATCCTGAATACATCAAGAGATTCACCGAGGAAGAGGCCCCGTCAGGCATGTTGGCTCGTGGCCACTACGAGGCAGCCGTCAGATTCACCGACGACGATGACCGCACCCATCTTGAGTTCAACTGGTCATTCGACATCGCCAAGGATTGGAAATAATGGTATTGGCTGTCAAAACCAGGTGCTGCACATGTGTCGAGGTGCAACTCGGCAACGTGAGCCAGGTGATGCCGGGGAAGCTGAGCTGTCATACTGCGGAGTGATGTGCGAATGAATCAGGGGCGCTGAACTTGGATGGCTTTGCTGGCCACTATGCGGAAGCGTTCAACGATCCTCCCCAATCGCGACGATTGCATAGTTAGAGAAAGTACTCGATGTGAGAACCTTGGGTGTCTTTTCCTTGCGTCTGTTGTTGCTGTTGCTGCTGCTGTTGTTGCTCATTCCGATGAACATCATTTTCTGGAGCCGCATCGAAGATGTTGAAATAGCGGTCCCCTGCATCGCTTACTTCCAGCACACTTGCCAAATTGCCACAGCGATAGCAGTAATTGGGAGCACTCCAGACAGTGCTGAGGCGATCGTCGTACAACACCTGGTATCCTTCTTGGCACAGCTGGTGCGCCCGGAGGATATGAGACATGCTGTTGACTTGCAGGAACTTCTTCACTACGTCTCCTCCAAATGTGTATCCTGCGCCTCTCGGGGAAAGCGAAAACTCATCCCGTTCAGGGTCCGGATCTGACCACACCAGATCCGCCATCGGCCCTTCGTGTGGTATCTCCCGGTATCTGTCAATGATTTTGATCTGGTCGATCGAGTGTATAGACGGTGAAAGTCCACCATGGACACAGAATATCTGGTTGTTGATGACCACGCTCAACGTGAGGAAGTCGAACATGTCCGTAAAGTAGTGCCAAACGTTGGCGTTGCCGTATTTCCGTGCGCATTCCGTATAGAAGCCGTAAGACTGGGTAACGCCTCGTGATTCATGATTGCCGCGAATGAGATGAACGCGCTGGGGGTATCGTAACTTCAAGCAAACAAGAAGGGAAATCGTCTCGACGCTGAACAGGCCACGATCCACGTAGTCGCCGAGGAAGAGGTAGTTGGTGTCTGGACAAAAGCCGCCAATCTTGAAGATCTCTAGCATGTCAAAGAATTGGCCGTGTATGTCGCCGACGACCGTGACCGGTGCCGAGATGTGTACCACGTTGCTCTCTTTCATCAACATCTCTTTTGCCTTTGCGCATATTGCCTCGATAAGGGACTCGGCCAGGAGGTTCTTTTTGTACAGTTGAGCGATGCATTGATCGAGGTCGATGCTAGCTGCAAATCCTCGTTATCAGTGACGGTATCCATGAAACTCTATAGGGGCCGTACCAGGTAAGCCAGGCATCGTGAAGCCGGAGGGCCAGTCAACGATCGAGTGCGCGGTGCGCCTGGCCGTCTGCGGTCAGGGACAAGTTCCTCGAAATCTTACAAATGGATCGTGCAATGCCACATGGTGTCCAGCGCCGTATAATGCGACCAAAAATGCACAGAGAAGGATTTGACAAACGTGGGCATGAACAGAGCTGTGGTGGGAGTCTGTCTACGACCCCAAGTGAAAGTGACGAAGCGGCAACCTTGGGGAATAAATGGCCGTCTGACAAGAAAACGCGCCGCGTGTTTGCCGCGGCCTGTACGCGGTAGAGGGGAAGCAAGTCTCGGTCAGACAGCCTCTTTTTCTTGCCACATATAGACATATAGACTCTACCTTGTACATCGATCACAGTCCAATCTATGCATCTTCTCACGCCATCCCTACCTTTAATCTTTCACACGTCAGAGATATATTCACAGGAACACTCTCAACAGACAGTTACACTCGTAGCCAACTCACGTCAACTACTTATACCTACCTCTGAGTATCCAGTTTACCCAGCGGTCTGCTATCCCCTTGTCTTGTATCATGTCCCTCATGCCCCTTCGAGAACCTTGTGGCTGGAGATCTGTCCCTTGCAGGTTAGTTGAAAGGAGCAGCTCTGACAGATATGTACCATCGAGCAGCGCAGCAGAGTACATATCATTACCTTCTTCTTTTAGGTTCCGACGTGGATAAACGGCACCCACTCATCTACTCTTTTCTGTCCTCTTGGCTTGTCCTTCCACACACTGATCGTTGCGTGGTGCATTGCATGCGCAACAGCGTCATTATTACTGAGGCCCTCCTGTATCTTCTTGAGGAGCAATTGGTAAAATCTCGGGGCAATCCTCCCGGCAACCTTATCGTTTGCCTCCCACAAAGTCCCAATGACGTGAGGAAAGCCGACCAAACTGAAAGCACTCGCAACGGCAATGGACTCGTCCACAATCTCGCTGGTCTTGTTTTGCGCCGTCGAGCATGCCGAGAGGTAGGCGATCTGCACCTGGTCGAGAGACAGCTGGCCAAGTTCTTGGATCGTCAGTCGTCCGTCTCCTAGTGCTAGTCCGCTCTGCGAAGGGCTGGTAGCCTCGGGAATTCCGTGGCAGATAAAGTGCGCAACAGTTGCTGACTTCAACTTCTCCAGTACCTCCTTTCGAGATGGGGTCGACAGGACCGAGCTCTTCACCTTAATTGGCCGGAAGCTCTTAGTCACTCCGTCAACCTCGGGCTTGACGTTTAAGGGGTTGAATCCGGCCGTCTTGGGCATACTCACCACAAGCAGCTCGGTACCTGGATCTCCAAGCGGTTTCGGCCGTTTCTTCCTGGCGTAGGCCAGCGCTTTGAAGGTCGGGATATAGCTTGAGACAGCATGGCTCATGGTGTTCTCTCTAGAGGTGCCCCAACCGCTCCCGGCGGCATGTAGCGGCAGGAGACCCAGGAGACCGCTTGTGACCCACCAAATGCGTGGAATCCTCTCTGGAGGAGCGTCGCTAATTAGACCGAGGTGTTGGAGCACCGGCTTGACAGCGAAATCCCATAGCCATTTCAAAGTCTCCCGTACACGTTTATTGTTTTCTTCTTTCTTTGACGAGGCTACGCGGGTGGGGGACTTTCCTCGGACTAATAACTCGACATGATCGAGGAGGTCCTCTTGCGTGATGTCGCGTAGTGGGATGACTTCAACTCGATGTCCGGTAACTAGGAACGCATTGGTAAGATCCCCAGTAGTGCTGAAACACACAATGGGACCGTGGCGGGCAAGCTCGGTGAAGTCGGTGGCGAAGCTCGTACTTGGAAATTGTTGGAATCCCGGCACGGCGCGGATCTTACGCTCCAGCAGCTTGAGATCCTCGACTTGCTGACTCCGGCGCGATATGGCTGCGGCAACTGAGGCTTTGGCGCTGCCGTCGCTGATCGGCATCAGCGGAGAAGATATTATGTAGCACAGCTCCATATACTGATTGTGCAGCTCGCCATTCACTCTCTTCAGATCAAACACCTCAATGGTCAAGCTGGCGATGATTCCTCGGCCAGACTCTAACGCCTGTAAAGCCCTCGAGGGCGACCTGTGATTGTTGGAAGAACAGATACAGTTGGCCGCGAGGTGGCCCAAGCCAGACAATTTACTGATGACATACTCCACGTCCTCCCACGCCAACGTCCGCGGATTCAGCCTCGGCCAGAGACTGATGGCCAGTTCGTATGCGTCAGCAGCCTCGTCCCAGTCCATGTTTTTCAACCTCAAGTCGCCGAGCTTCTTGCAGGCACGGAGCCTGGTGAAGGGATGTCCATTCTCAAAATTTGCCACCTGGCGGTAGTAGAGATCCGCCTTGTTCATATTTTTGGAGGGTGTCTCCTCGAGCTGAACAATGACGCGTGGTTGGTTGATCCTGCGTATATCAAACGGCCGTGATCCTCCCTCCTCAGGCTCACGTTGGAGACGGTTAAATTCTTCTCGCACTTGCGGCCGGATCCGGGGCTCTTTGTGAAAGTCTATAGCCATTGCGTCAGCGAGACACTCAATGGCTTCAGCCTGACCTGGATGTCCGGGTTCCAGACGTTTCGTGGCTTTCCTGGCAAAGGTCACCATCATGCCCTCATGCAATAGGCGGCCAGATTCCTGAGCCTGAATAGCGTATAATTGTGCCACTCTGCTAATGTATCTCCCCATCTGCGGGTGGTTTCGATCGAGAAGGAATTGTGCTTTGTGGGCAGCCTCGGCCGTCTTGACGGCCAGAGTCAGGTCTTCCGTGTCCCCGGTCCAATTGTACCGAGTAAGATAGCCGTTTGCCTGGTTGTCGAGTACTCTCGGCAGCATCGCGTCGCCTTTTGGAATTGTAGAAGCTGCTCGTTCCATGGCCGCGATGCCGCTCTGTAGGTCACGGAGATCTCTCGACCTCTGGAACTTCCTAACGCGCATGTTTCCAACCTCACCGATATAAAGCAGGCGATCAGGATTACCGGCAGTCACCAGCTCGAGAGCCTGCTCCGTCTGCTTGATCGCGTGTTCCAGATCGCTCAGGCTCCCCGTTCGGTTGGCACACATCTCCAACTGGACGGAGAGATTCCGCCTGAGTCGCGATACAGCATCATCATCGCATGATTCCAATCCCTCGCCGATCTCGACTGCTTCGGCGGCATACTTGACTGCATTGCGGGCATCCGTTGGATCTCCTTCCCTCTCAAATTGATGGCCGTATAGGTTTGCAAGGCACGTGAGCCGAGCCGGTTTTGCGGGATCGGAGTTTGCTGTCTGGCGCACTACACGTTCAGCGAGGAGGATACCGGCTCGCAGGTCGTCCAGGTTTCCATTCAGCCCGTACCGTTTCTCATAGCACATGGCGAGCTTGCTTTGCCGCCGAAGTAGCTGCACCGCTTGGTCTGGGGGCGTCAGCGAGATTGCCTCGGTAATCGCGCGAACGAGGTCTTCCGAATGAAAGAAGAACGCCGTTTTCGCATCTGGCCAGTGTTGGGTCTGATACATGAGGCAATCGGCCAAGATCTCGTGTTTGTCTGCCGAGCTCGGGTCGGCATTAACCTCCTGCTGGGCATCCCAGACCTTCGAGTGATCGCTGAAGTGCAGAGACACCTGAGACATTCCAATGCTGGGACTGTTCCTCCCCCACTCGTAGAATGGCAGGGGCTCAATCTGCATCTGCCTGCTATCCTGCCTCTTCGCCGTCACAGGCAGGCTGCTCCCGCGAGCCTTTGCCTTTTTGAACGGATTCCACATTCTGGCTTCGACTAAAAACGCAGTTCGTTTGGGGCAAACTCGACGAGCATCGAGTATTGAAGGCTTTGTTGATTTGTGCCTCCCGTCTCGCCTCGGACCGATCCGCAAATGGCTCGGGACGAATGCTCACTGTGCTCATTCAAGTGAGAGTTGGTCTTAACGATTGTTGTGTACTTGTTATACCTCGGAATTTTTATTCAGTGATGGATGGGGATTGCTCGCCTGGTTGTCTCCAAGTTACTGGGGCCCGCGACAGGGCTACACGCAGATCCCTGGACAGCACGAAGTAAGTTACCTGTAGGGATTGACCCAAGAGCTTTGACAGGGCCGATAACTCTGGGGCTGGTGAATCTGAGTGACCTGCCTTGTCTACACATCAGATCGTTAAAGGCCCAATGATTGGTTCTCGAGGTCAAGCCTAAGTCTGCCAGACCTGGCGAATCTATTGACGTGTCCTTGCGTACTTGGTCCTGAGGCGTATATACCCAGCACCATTTGAGGCTGCCCCAATTTTCTCTCGCATGCAGGACTCAGCCCTCCGGTTTGGCACTCCCATCTCTTAGTTCTGAGTGGCTTTCAATCTCGACGACGAATCGGATTGCACCACGACTTTATTTCAGCCTCTCTCACCTAGCGTGTCGATGTTTTTTTGTCGACTCTACGAGGCACGGACTAGGCCATTTGAAATCACGTTTCCAAATGAAGGCAAAGGAAATTATAGTCTGACAGTCAATGCCGCTTCCTTCTATTCCTCGTCCGAGTCGGATTCGTCATCTTCGAGAATGTCGAAAGTGTCTGGGCCAGCCTCTTCTTCATCATCCTCTAGGTCAACCTCTAGAACTTCGTTCTCTTCCTCGTCATCCTCGCCTCTATTATCCGCCGTGAGGGACCAGCAGTTGTCCTGTTGGAGCTTTGCCGACGCCAATCTGTCCCCAAAGGGGAATATGCTGAATTTGACCGCGCGGTAGCAGAAGGCGTACACCCGCTCGCCTTGCAGATACGAGGCCACAGCGGAAGTGCGTGCAGCCCCGTGCCCAATAGAGCCACCCACGTCGAGATCCAGCATGCCGGGGACGAGCAAGGTCGCTCCCTGAGTTACGATGTCCCCCACTGGGACCTGGCTTTTCACTTCGTACGAAGAGCTCTTTTGCACGCCGTCGAGTGTTGTCGCATCAAGAACCGTGTAGTAGCCGACAACGAAATACACCTTCCTAGCACCGTCCTCGATTGCGTCCTTCAGCCACTCCCGCACCGAGTCGCGCTTGATGAGGTCTTTGAACACAAGCTTGGGATTGATGAGTGTGTACTTCCGCACTTCGCACGGTCCGAGCCAATTCGTGTTGGACGAAGACTTGCCAAACGCAGTGGAAAGAAGCTTCGTAACGTTTGCTTTAAAGGCGTTGTCCCTGGATTCTTCGAGAAGCTTGCCCAGGTTCGCCTGCGGTTGTATCCGGTAGTCCAAGTTCTCGGTCAGCTCAGGGTAATCCACGCCGACCTCATGCCTCGGGGTTGGGAAGCCATCTTGATCTGCCTGCTTCAAGTACGGGACAAGGGATGCAAGCTGGAATGCCTCACGAAGAGGTGCAACACCTGGGACAAAGTATTTGCTCATGATGTGCTGTTGAGATCGTATCCGTCGATGCCGTTGATACTTTTCCCCTTTAATGTAATGAGTTGGTGTCGATGCTAAGCGGCGCCATGCCGCCGAGCACGAAATAACCCACCTTTACACTGTGCAGGACGCCATGAAGGTCCCTTGCACTGAACAGTCTTCTCTTAGCGCAAAGAAAGGGGCTGTGCTGCCCAGATCATGGACCATGCCAGCCAGTGCTGGCCGATAAAGAGCAAAAGTACGTAAAGGTTTTGTGGAGCTGGGGGCTGAGCAGCATTGCTGGCGGAACTACTCGGTAGCTGCGTTGGCAACTCGACGCTTTGCTATCCAAAGGCATTGCATAGTCAATTGCCAGCGGATGAACAACACCGTCACCTGCAGGAAACCAAAGAGGGCAGGGCAGCCTTGCCAAATGGGCGCACACACAGGCACCAGGACGACCAGCAACAATGCACAGCACACCCGCGTCCGAGGCATTTCCTATTCCGCAGCTGTTCAAGATTTAGTGGCCAGTCAGTAACTGTCTTTTTCTTGCGGCTCTTTGTCGTCTCGGGTGTTCAGGTTTCTCTTATTCCTTACTTCGAGGGATCTCACCCAGTCCCCAAGTTAGCTGCCTGGTCTCCCCAAAGCATCATGGGCAATAGCGAGTCGAAAGCGGAGAGGCTGAATGCCCAAGGATGCTATGGTGCACGGGAGTTTCTCAGAGATGGAAGCCTCAAGAAAATCAACCTAGCTGTTCGCCTGCTTACCCAGGCAGCTACAGTAGGGGCACCAGACCACCCCAAACTGGCAGAGTTTCTCAGGGACCAGGGACACTGGGGTGGCTTTTTGTATGAACGGAGTGGCGACGAAGAAGCCTTCACAAAGTCAGTCAAGGCATATGAGGAGGCTATTGCGTTGACAAGCAAAGGGGACCCCGACCGTCCAGTCTTCTTGATGACGTTTGGAGATCTCCTCATGAAACGGTACCAAAGGGAGAAGGCCGACGCCGACCTTGCCAGGGCGGAAAAGCTGTACGACGATGCAGTTGGCCTTACGCCACCCGGCAACCAGCATCGTATGACCACTACGGTGTCACTCGGCAGTTGTCTCCTTTCCAAATTCGAGAACCGGAATGATCGAGACGATCTCAGCAAAGCCATCAAATGCTGTGAAGATGGCATTGAAGCAGCAGAGTATGGTGAATCGCCAGTCTGGGGATACTCTGTCCTCAGTGGCTGCTACGTGGCGAAGTACAAGGCTTCCAAGTCGCCCGAGGATCTCGATGCGGCCTTTCAGGCTGCGCGCAAAGCTCTGGCCGACACTCCTGGCCACCCAGATGGCCTCAATGCTCTAACAAAATGCTTCAATGCCAAGTTTGAGCAGACCCGATCGCTTGGCGACATCGACAAAGCAATCGATATGGGACAAAAAGCAGCCGATGGAGCACAGGCTTATCGACTCCAGTGGGAAGAGAGCCTGGGGATCCTGGGTGATCAGTACGACGCGAAATACGCCAGGACTAAGAAACCGGACGATCTCAACAACTGCATTGATTTCCACGAAGAACTTGTCAAGGTCTTGTGTCCTGCAGATCCTGCCCGGGCACACTCTTTCTACATGCTTTGTAGCTTCCGTTTCAAGAAGTACCAAGAGAAAAAGGACGGCAAGATCCTCTTGGACGCCATTTCGGCGGGAGAGCAAGGCGCCTCAGCAGTGTGGCCTGTCTGCAATAATCCCGAGCGAGCGTTGTTGCTCGACTTGCTGGCTTCATGCTATAGCGCTAAGCTTGCAAGGAAAGATCTTCTGGGGAAGTCTTCGGCGAAGGACCTCGAAAGAGCCATATCTTGCTGCGAGGATGCTCTCAAGCTCATGGGGCCGGATCATCTGCTTAGGGAGAAGACATTGAAGAAGGTCAAAGCCTTAAAGGTAGATGGATTCTATGAAGAACCAATACAGTAAGGTAGCTGCTAGAACTATACCTCAGAAAGGAGTGTAGTTGTAAATCGCGATAGCGATACGGAGACTATATTAATGATAATACTATCTTCTTAGAACAGGCACCCAAATTCCTAAACATCAAAGACCCTCTGTCTCAGGTCCGCAAGCTTGGGTACTGCCCGTTCCTCTACCTAGTGAGGGTTTCTGGTCCTTCTCCTCGATAGAGGGCCTTGAGGGTATCGAGCAGTCAGGTGCCTGCGAGAACTCGGAAGTTAACCTCGAAGGACTCGACTTTCCGGCTGACTCTGGTTTCCCAGGCGCACATTTTGCCACACCAGTAGAACGACGAAATACAAGCGCTCGGGGCGACAATGGACGAGAATGGCCAAATAAAATCACAGCGACCCGTCATCATCTCGCACGATCTCCGAAATGCCGAGACAACGAAACCAGTTCATGATCGCGGCACGTCCATCAGCGTTGGTGACTGCGTGGTGCTTCAGCTCTCATGCTGTACAACGCGGAGCCTTCAAGAGGCCGATGCCGTGCTATTATTACTCGGTACGTCGCGAACATGGCTATCACTGGATCATTAGGTAGCGGCAGGGGCTGCTGAGGGAAAACGCGACTTGGTAAGGGTACAGTGATGACTCGCATCATGGTTCGAGGTCAATGCCTCGGCCATTGGCAGTTGGTTGCTTGACCTTGGATCGTTGTATAGGCAGGACTTTTTCATCTGGCCAGGATACGCCATCAGCCTAATCATGAAATGGTTCGAACTTCGTCATACAGCAATGTTCCAGGCCGTGAAGCGAACGAAGCCATTATTGAGAAAAAAGGGTGCCATCGTACACTGTCCATATAGGCTGTCTCATAGATACTGTACAATCGGCTCCGGCTCCAGATGCGGGTATTTCTCCCTGACATGATAGATGGGCATCCCGAAGGTAAACCACGACCCCTGACTTTCGAAAGAATGTGTTCTACAAAGTAATTTGAGCAACGCGGAGCGCTCAATTACTATTCGCCCGCTTGTCAGTAGATCCTTGACGTCCACATCCTCAGTGTCTTTAAGCTCGCCGTGTTCACCAATCGTGGCCATCGCTTCAAAAATTCGAGGATTGTGTTTCTCTTGTGTCTTCGTTACCAGAAGGCTTCGACCGTGGCCTTGACCCCACTGATTTGCTTCAAAGATATTGTTCAGGAAGCGCGCGGTGTTGTCCCCCGGTAGAGTTATCTGGTTATCAAGGATGATCAACTCGTTCTTCCTGAGGCGGTAACTCAGCGCAATGCGGAATGCCTGCTGGTAGACCTTCTCGGGGAGTTCGGTCGAGAAATCTCGGGGTTTGGGTCCGAAGGCGACACCTCCACCTCGTCTTATTGGTGATTTCTTGTCTCGGACTCGAGCGCGACCGGTGCCTTTTTGTTGGTATAGCTTGCGGTTTGACCCGTGCACATCGAACCGCCATTTCGTGGACGCAGTGCCTTGGCGGGTCATGTCGGCTTCGTAGATGACTGCGCGGTGGAGGATATCTCGGCGGAGGGGCGCGTCAAGGTATTTTGGGCTGTAGAGCGCATAGCCTGAGGGCTCGATCTGAGGCCACGTGTAGCGCGTTGCAAGGACGGGGTGGTCGAGGGCGTAGACTTCTGCTGCTGATGCCGAGGTGGTGATTCCTGGTAGGGGGGTTTCGAGTTTGCTTTTCGACGAATCAAGGCCGCCATCGATACCTTTGGCGATTTCTGAGATGGGCAGGTCTGTCTGAGTAGCAAAGTTGCGACTGAGGCGAGGTGCGAGGCATTGCTTTCCAAATGTTAGTGGACGTAGGAGAATCGAAATGCATATCGGTCATACCGTCAACGGGTCTGCGACATTGAGCTGCTTAAAGTTCCTCACCAGTCCTAAGAGACTGCGCGATGCTGATGAGTGCGTCATCTACCCAGGACTACCACGAATTCCTGGCAGCCTTTCACCCTTTCACCCTCAGTGGACGAGAAACTGCGAGCTGCAAGCATTGAAACTTGAAGTCCAAGACGGCGCGATGGGCAGGTTAACCGAAGGCTCGGAACAACCTCGGCAAGAATATCGAAATCTTGGCTCGATTTTTGTTTGAGATTTGGATCACCGCCAGTAGAAGGTTGCGCTCAGGAGACCATTCACTCCCTGCCAGGCAGAACCCCAGGAGGACTCCAAGAACGCCGTGTACCCTTCTTTGGAACCTTTTCTGAATATGGCGATCCAAAAGAAGCACGGCAAAGGCCGTCTCGGTATGTTATACCCCGCCACTTGAATCGGTTGTCCGCCATTGACTGACTGATGTGTCGCAGACAAATGGTACAAGCTCGCCAAAGAGAAGGGCTACCGCGCGCGAGCCGCCTTTAAACTCATCCAACTAAACAAGAAATATGGCTTCCTGGAAAAGAGTCGAGTACTCCTGGATCTCTGCGCCGCACCAGGATCGTGGTGTCAAGTTGCGGCCGAGACGATGCCCGCGCAGAGTTTAATCATTGGTGTCGATCTGGCACCCATCAAGTCCATACCCAGAGTCATTACCTTCCAGAGCGATATCACTACGGACAAATGCCGGGCGACTATTCGATCGCATATGAAGCATATGAAAGCGGATACTGTGTTGCATGACGGTGCCCCGAACGTCGGTGTAGCGTGGGTTCAGGATGCGTTTTCACAAGCAGAACTGGTCCTGCAGTCGATGAAGTTGGCAACGGAATTTTTGAAAGAGGGAGGCACATTCGTCACAAAAGTCTTCCGGTCGAAAGACTACAATGCGCTGCTCTGGGTGTTCAAACAGCTCTTCACATCCGTGGAAGCGACGAAACCTCCGTCTTCGAGAAATGTCTCGGCAGAAATATTTGTCGTGTGCAGAGGCTTTAAAGCACCTAAGAAACTGGACCCAAAGTTCCTCGATCCGAAGCACGTCTTCGCAGAAGTCCAGGAACCGACGCCGAATAACGAGGCGAAGGTCTTCAATCCTGAGAAGAAGAAAAGAAAGCGAGAGGGTTACGAAGAGGGTGACTGGACACAGCACAAGGAAGTGCCTGTCAGTGAATTTATCCATACGACGGATCCTATCGCCATTCTCGGATCGGTCAACACACTCAGTTTCGAGCAGCCTCCGAATGGTGACCTGGCACTGGCAACCATCGACAGACTACCTGAGACGACTGCTGAAGTCAGACAATGTTGCGCAGACTTGAAAGTTCTGGGAAAGAAGGAATTCCGTACATTGCTCCGTTGGCGGCTGAAGGTCCGCGATAAGTTCGGTATGTCCAGTAAGGCCAAAAAGCAGGAGGCGAAAGAACAGGACAAAGACCAGCAAGGAGAAGAGGTCGCCGAGGTCGAGTCCATGGATGAAGAGCTCAAGATGCAGGAAGAACTACAGAGACTGAGGGACCAGGATAGCAAAGAGAAGAAAAAGGAGCGGCGGAAAGAGAATGAGAAGAAAAGAAAAGAAATCGTCAGGATGCAGATGCATATGACCGCGCCGTTTGATATTGGACTGGAGCAAAATGGCCCGGTAGGAGAGGGGTCGATGTTCAGCATCAAGACGGCCGAGAGAGCTCGTAATCCGCCGCGCATCGAGGACGAAGAAATGGAAATCGGCGATGACGGACAATCGGAAGTCTCAGAAGCCGAGACGCAGAGCGAAGACGATGATGAGGTCGGCGATCAACTCGAACGAGAACTCGACATGATGTACGAATCATTCCGGCAAAGGAGAGAGGAAGCCGACGCAAAAGCACGAGCCAAGCGAGCGAGAAAAGAGAGAGAGACAGATGAATGGGAAGGCTTGTCCGACCAAGAAGACAGAACCGATGATGTGCCTGATGATGCAGAGACGGATGGGGAAGACGACTATTCGATGAGGGAGCTACCAAGACAGGAAGGGCTGTCCAGCAAGGCAGCCATGTTTTTTGACCAGGATATCTTCCAGGGCCTGGGCATCGAGGATGACGAGGATGATAAAGACAAGGATAGCGCGATTGAGATGGACGATGAGTCCTCAGACCAGACCAAAGCCGCCGACGCCGCCACCCAAACCAAAACATTGGAACGCCCCCAACAGGGTAAACCTCTCAAGTCCGCGCTGAAGAAACCACGCTCCACAAATGACGAGGATTCCGAGTCCGAGGCCGAGCCTGAAACCACAGCCGCTGCTCCTCGAGCAGAAGACCCCCTCACGTCCACCGGCCACTTGGACATCGACATAATCACCGCTGAAGCCATGACACTAGCGCACTCGCTCGCGACAGGCGAAAAGACCACGCGCGACCTTCTCGACGACAACTTCAACAAATACACATTCCGCGACGTCGACGGGCTGCCCGATTGGTTCCTCGACGACGAAGACAAACACTCCAAGCCGCAGCGGCCCATTACGAAAGCCGCCGTGCTTGCGATCAAGGAGAAACTGCGAGCATTGAACGCGCGGCCGATCAAGAAGGTGCGGGAAGCGAAGGGGCGCAAGAAGTTCAAGGCTGCGCAACGGCTTGAGAAACTGCGCAAGAAGTCGGCCCTCCTTCTGGAAGACGAGGGCATCTCCGAGAAGGACAAGGCCAGCGCCATCACCAGGATGATGTCCCGCGCTGCCAAGAAGAGCGGCAAACCGAAGCAGAAGGCTAAA
The DNA here is from genome assembly GCA_016109585.1 of Phialophora expanda. NCBI lineage: Eukaryota > Fungi > Ascomycota > Eurotiomycetes > Chaetothyriales > Herpotrichiellaceae > Phialophora > Phialophora expanda. The sequence continues at coordinate 2,438,134 of JADWPR010000001.1, forward strand.
CTGGTGGTGGCGAGGGGTGTGAATCGCGGTGTTGCGGGTCGGCCGCGCGGAGTCAAGGGGAGGTATAAGATCGTGGATCCCCGGTTGAAGAAGGATGTCAGGGCGGAGAAGAGGCTGAAGAAGAAGTTGAAGAAGTGAGCGGTCAGAAAGCATTACAAGTGGTGTTGGGTATATATGAGAAAGAGCTGCATGCGCCACGCTATATGCTGGTCCTCAATGCCCAATAAAATCACTTTATGCCCCATATTCCTGGTTGCGGTCTCTGAAACCCGTTGCTCTGCGCATTTTGTCCCCGTGCAATCTTCAGCCCGGCCTTGCGCTTTGGTCGCGGAGCCGCTGCTGCGTTTGTTTCTTACGCGTGCGCACCGACGATGGAGGCGTTAGGAGGGCGGTAGATAGTACGAGAACCGTTAGACGGTGCTGCTCGCTCCTTGACGTGGAATCAATGCACTCATAGGACCCGGGATGATCCACCTGGGGCTTTCCCTTTCCATCTTCTCGCGGCCGGATATGAACCAGGTTACACGGTGCAGGGATTGCGGCGTGGCGTTAGGCTTCGTGTTGACAGAGCATCCAGATCGAGATCTTGGAGGTATGTTACCGAGGAGTTTCCGGAGCCCTTGAAAGTGTAGCTGGTACCGACTTGAGCGCTTGCTGAAAGGGATCGGTGTTGGTCGCCTCTGATATCCAAGAGTTTGCATGTGCTGCGGTGACAATATCCTCGCATTCACCTCCATCCTCCTATGCCCCACAGTCCGTCGTTTTCCTCGCCGGCATCGAACTTATCTAATTCACCGCCGTCGCCTGAATATCCAATATAATCTCGATTATCATCGATCAAGCGACCGTATTCCAAAAGTAGCCGGAACATATACACCTCGATATCTTCCCGTCTCAGGACTTTGTTCGCCCATTCACGACCCTGTCGTGCAATTTTCTGGGCCTCTATATCGTGAGGAGCGATGAAGACCTGCGGATTCGGGTCTTGGCCTTCGTCGTCATGCTGCTTGTAGGGCTTGCCATAGCCGATGAAGTATGTCAACAACGCGTAGAGGTCGTCGTATCGATTATCCACTGGGACGAAGTGTCGCCACGCAAAAAGTCGACTATCATGCCATTCTCGGAAAATGGTGGCTTTGAGACCAAGACTCTTGCTCTGTAAGAAAGCGTGCCATCTGCCTGAGAAAGAGTGCCCGTCCACGTCGATCAGGTACTTCGACTTGAATTGTGAGGTCAACGAGACTGGGGGCACCCATGTGAAGTGCTCATTGTAGAACTGACAATTAGGGATGCAGGACATGGGCTCGGTGAACCCAACATCGCTATGCTGCGCAATGAAACTGGACGGCTGGAATCTCTCAAATGGCTCGTAGGTGGTGTTGATCTTCTCCGGTCCATTATCCTTCTCCATGAGTACCGTGACCTCTTTGGCTGCCATACCCATATAGGTTCCATTAAGAAGCCGGACGAGACGCTGTCGATGCATTCGGTCCCAGTTATCGGCCAACTGAACACCTCCGGAAGTAACGCCGCGCCAAATGATCGTGTCCTGCTTGTCGCGCCAGTCCAAATCCTCTTTGTCGTTGTAGTCATATCGATCATCATGCTGGTAGTACATGTTCGCGGGGAAGAGAATATCATTGTTGACGTTGACTTTACATTCACCGAAGATAGGAACCAGCTTGTGCGACGCGATGATACTGCTCGCCGAATACAACATACCGTGCAAGTCCTGGATCGTTGGCCCGACGGTGCATAGGTCACTTGACAGGTTGAAGTTGGTAACTAGACCTGCAAGCGGTTCCTTGTACAAGCTGTCCGACCGCGCAACGGACATGTTGGATCGCGCGGGAGATCCGGGAGGGCAGCCCTTTGCGGCAATGTTCATGTATTGTTTACCTGGCGCAAAGAACCACCCGTCGTCCAGCCGTGTCGAGTGATCATCCGCCTTGTCAGGAATGCTCATGTCGCGGAGCTCAAGCTGGTCCATTGTGAAGCTGTCCATGACCTCGGGCGGCATAACTCGGGTGTCATACTCGACTCGCAGATGTTCCTGCATGTCTTCCCACGGCACGACCACTCGTGGCTGATCCAGCCGATTTGTTGGAATGTCCATATCCGGCAGATGATCGATGAACTTTTCAATCACCTTTACCATCGTTTCAGACCTCCAGCTGGGATTCTCCACTTTGACGACTTTGTGACTGCGGATATGAATGACTGAGACTCCGAAGTCAAAATTCTCCCACATGTGAGCAGCACGGATACGGATCTCGGAGGCGTTGATTGCCCAGAACGGTCGCAGATCATCCATTATCTGCTCGAAGTCGTCGATGTTGAACACGTTCCTCTTACGCGCAAACTTGTACCACTCGGCAAAGCCTGGCGGAGGATGTCTGCCATATTTGCTTCTGTATTTCTCCACCGTCTGCCTGAAAGTCATCGAGACGCTACTCTCGTAGGCTCGAAATTGCACGTCAGCATCCTGCATCAGGTGCGCAATCGGGTGGAGGTCGAAGTGTTGTACAGGTGGCGCAGACCCAGGCGCATCAGGCTCGACGGCATGTTCGGGCGCCGGCGTCGGCGACGGTTCAGGAGTCAGATCCCATATCTCATCTGGATCTGGCGCTGAAGGGGGCAGTTTATGTTCGGTCGGGGTCAGCGGGTTCGGGAGAGGTAGCTGCGAGGCGACGTCGCCGAAATAGGTACCAGAGGAGGAGAGACCATGGAAGACAATATAGAACGCAAGGACACCGGCAATGAGCAGGATGATCCGCTTTTTGTTGAGCTCAATGGGACCCATCATTCCGAGCGGCATATGAAAACTGGATACGGGCCTCCTGTTACATACTAATCTCCGTCTCGACTGACAGGAATAGCGATGCAATTAAGAAGACTGTGAATGATATCCAACCAGCTTCCACAGTCTCACCGATCCATTGCTGGAGGAAGTTCTGAAGGGGAGGAGTCTCAGTCACCAAGGAGGTTCAGGAGGCGCATCTGCGGCCAACCTGGAGTGGCTGATGGCAAACCCAGCCTGACGCCTGACGCCTCACCACCAGCCACAGGCTCCAGAATGCGGGGAAGCCGAATTTTAACCGATTGGGACCCGGGTGGACCAGACGACGATCGCTTTCTCACAGAGCACTTGACACTAACATCTCCAGCATTAAGCTCAAGTTAACAGTCAGTCTCGATAGCCATGGTCACGGGCGACAGGCCAGGGATTCCGTGGTCGGTGTGCACTGAACCTGAGGTCTTGGTGGCAGGTGGCTACTTGAGAATATTATGGCTGTTCAACATGTTCCAAGTCCTTCAGGTTGAAGAGATATCTGACGACTGCGAAGAATCCCGACACCCTACGCCACACCAGCAGACTTAGACGCGTCCACGGATCCAGACAAGCCAGAGCGAGCGACTCGTCTCAGAAACACCGTGGGCTTGAAAAGCGGATGAATCGGAAAGATGGAAACGCTTAATGATGAAAACGTGCGATCATGCTGCCGTTATGGTCATGTTCTCTTGAGCTCAGCCAGATGCACGTTTGCCAATCGGTCAGCCATGCCTGAAAAAGGCCCAAAACTAACCCAGAGACCTTCTGAGAAATCATGCCATCTCCGGTAATGGACATTGCTACTTTAGAAGGCGGTGAAGAACCTCTGGGTGTAGCATCGACGGAGAAGACATCTACTCTTTGGCGCAATCAGGTCGGCTCCTGTGCCTCTGTGGCGCCGATGCCTTTGACATCTCTTGCTTCCACCTCTGCTCAATCTTCTCGACCTCTAGCTTAACGGGTGATTTTGGGTCATGCGCCTGCGTTGACGCATTGCTTCTGGAGGTGGCGCCCGACTTGACAGGCGTGACAGGGCTGCCGCGATCTTCCTGCGCGCCAATGCCGGATGACAACTTCGGCAATTCGGGAGCTGCTCGCCCTGTTCTACCATTGAAGACCCCAGTTACTCCCAGTGGTGCCCGCTGTCGTCCAATACCTGACACGTGCCTTCCTGTAGTTGGAGATGGAGGAGGCGAAAATTGAGAGTTTGGAACCCTGAATGACGACCCATCCTGCTTTGACGTGAAGATCTGGGCAGGGCTTTTCTCCTTCGCCGACGGCCCAGGTCCTTCACGAGCAGCGGTCATCACTCCTTGCGCAGGAGTAGGCGGTGGCGTTATTGACCCTGCTGCAGGACTCATTGGGGGAGTCGCCTCTTGATTGTTTGGCTCGCCGTCATAGGTGCCACGGCTCCAGCGTGTAACCCTTGTCCAAGTGACGCTGGTACTGCCATCACGAGAATCTCTAACTCTTCCGCCGCCCATCTCGGAACGTATTTTCAGGAAATCAACGAAAGCGCTGTAACTCTCACCGGTGTTCCGGGATGATGACGGGAAGGAAGGGCAAAGGCCGTGTCCCCCACTCACCTCCTGCTCGGCAGCAATCAGTCCAAGAACTTCGGGGGGAGTGTCACATAGGTTCTCGAAATCGGATTCCATCATTCCTTCTTCCTGGCTTTCCGCCCGTGCCTGGATGAGTTGCGCTTCTGCAGCCGCTGCCTGGCTTTGATGCAAAGCAGCTTCCACCTGTAAGGGGACAGGGATTGTAATCCGCTCCGGCAGCGCTGCTAGGGCTGCGGTAAGTTCGTCGGGACACAACGGCGCATCTTTGTTATCTCGGCCAAATATTGATGGGTCGTCCTTGATGGCGGTATGGAGAAGTCTTGCAATCCTTAAGCCTTGCCACACGACCACAGGCCAGTAACGGGTTGTCACTTACAAAGTCAACAAAGCGAGAGCGATCTCTAGCGAAGCATTGAGTGATTCTAAAGTTAATCCCCACTTGCGTAGATCGTCCGCGTCCTTTTCAGCCCCGATCGTGTTGCTTCCAAATTCGTCTGAAGACAGCTCGACGAGAATCTCGTCAATTTCTGCAACAGTCTCAACGGCATTGGCTAGGATGGGCTGAATCCTATGCTCGAGTATTGGAGGCACTCGCTGAGAAGTGACGACTGTATTGAAGTTGGCATGGGTGTCAAAAGCCTGCATTAAAGAGCTCTGGAGCCCTGGGCTTACTTACCTGGATCGTGCTTCAGATTCTCCAGGCGATATCCAAGAGAGGAGAGCTCTTTTGACACAGCGTCCAGGTCACTGTGTGCGACCGAGTGAATATCCGCGGTCAACCTGCCAACAGTGGCAATCAGGCTGGTACAAGCCGCGGTGATCGACGAAGGCTCAATCGCCATCGTTGCTACGAAGGGTCCAGGACGCTCAGTTCAAATATTCTTTCTCACAACTGCGAAATCCTACCGAAGGCCTAGGTTAATCTCGCCTCTGTTGTCAAGAAGTTTAACAACACCTGTTGAGACAAGGTGAGGCTGGGATCCAAAGGACCCGGCGAGGTTTATGAGGAATAGCGGCAGTTGACGATACGAGCTCTCTGCAGGGTCCCCTCCTTGACTTCTCCGTGGCCTTAGATCGTATCAAGCCATACCACCCCTGTCTCCTGCATTTTGAACGTGGCACCAATCAAGCCCTCACCACCGTAAGTCACTCGATGCAAACCTGGCCACGAGCAATATCCGAAGATTCATTCTCACGCGATCCCCTTGATGCAAGGAAGAACACGAAGACGGACGGGTGGTAGGGAAGCAGCGTCAATATACCGCAGAGAGGAATTGAATAGCGATGAGCCATCTTCGTGATTGCACAGCACGACGCGCACGTAAATCCATGCAGTGGCGTGCAGCTGCTGCCTTCTCTGACGCAATACCAGTGGTCATTTCAACCGAGAGACGACTGGCATTTCTCAGCGCCAATAGCCCGCCGGATTCCCGGGGTCGATTCTGGGCCAGAAACCTGAACCCCGCCGCTGTACGATTCGGGTAGTGTAAGATCCAGTCTGCGGCGTGTCTCCTTCCTACGCAAGGTCGCCGATGTTGACGCGCGCATCCAGCAGCATTGTGCAAGGCTGAAGAGGACAAGGGGCACCCGGGGGGTTTTTTCATCTTAACGGAGTTAGTCTCCGGAAGAGCAACGGTGGACCCCCCCGGAGCCGAAACCTTATCCGCCGCTGTGCTGAGGCATGGTGGGGAATTCGTCTTCTTGCTGCACATTTGCTGACCGGCGAGCCGGCATGACTATGTAAAAGGCGATGGCGAAATAGCCCCCCAAGAGCAGGAGATACAAGATACAGCTATTTAAAGGCCCCTTCTAACTTTCCCGGGATGACGATTTCTGTCGGGACTCCAGTTTGGCTCCGTGGGTGTTTGTTCCATCGGCTGGGAGGTCATTGAGATCTCTGTCCACGATGGTTCGGGGCCTGTCTGTGGTAACCTGCACACTCTTCTTTATCGGTGTCTCGCCACAACGCTACACATCTTCCCCTTCAATACGAGTACTGGGCAGTGGTGGTTGTGTCTCGTGGCTTTCAGGTACGAGGCAAGTCGCTAGTACATTATGCATTAAGCCCTATGCGCGGCGTTCCCGTCAATCCAGATCAAAAGTCCTGTACACCTCCCCAATGCCGGCCGCGTTCATGTCTTGCAGGACGACTACGACACCAGATGCCCAAACCCCGTGGTCTGGTGGGTGGATGGAAATGCCACCCGGGTAGTCGTGACTCCGGAAGTCGTGATGGAGCTTGAATGGCATATCTTCTTCACTGCCAGGTCCCATCACCGTACCGTGTCCAGTCTCATGGCCAAACTCATGGTCATCACCGCCTTGATATCCCTGATCTCCATCACTCCATCCAGTCCTCGTCGGCCTCATCGAAACCATGGCCCTCGTCGGCCTCATCGAAACCATGGCCCTCGTCGGCCTCATCGAAACCTTGGCCCTGGTCGGCCTCATCGAAACCTTGGCCCTCGTCGGCCTCATCGAAACCTTGGCCCTCGTCTTCGAACTCTTGTCCTCCAAAGGGGATGCCGGTGAAGTCGAATTGTGGCACTGCTCCTCCTTGCGCGAATTGTGGCACTGCTCCTCCTTGCGCGAGATGCTGCGCCGCCTCATGATCAGCCTCTTCTTGCGCTCTTATGGCGGCGTCCAGTTCGGTCTCTTGGTCCTCATCGTTGTCAATCTGGTTCTGGACCTGGACATGCTGAGCCGGCGTGAGGAAGTGCGGGTTGTCGAATGCCGGTGGCTGGTTGTGCGGGTCGTCGACATCGTTATGCACCAAGTCGTTGGTCGCGGTGAACGGGGGCGGCTCGTCTTGTGGCATGTTGAAGCGGCGTATGTCGGGCGCGCCTGATCCTATAATACTGCCGGTGTTGCGGGATTGCAGGGGTGCGGATTTTTCAGGCCAGTTGGTTGACGGCCCGGCTGTCGGATTACCTGTGGGACTCGCAAGGGGAGTCATAAGGTCGACCTCTTCGAGATCACCGAAATCGACGTCCTCGTCCTCGTCGTCAGGCCCCGGATGCGTTGGCAGGGTTTCATGTGCAGGACTCTCGAGGCTGCTCGGCTGCAGGGGGGAAACTGGTGGAAAGAGTTGCCGCCCCGGCTGAGTCGCAGGGCCTTGAATTTGCTGTGGAGTTTGGAGCTGTCCCTGCTGCTGCTGCAAGGGGGAAACTGGTGGAAAGAGTTGCCGCCCCGGCTGAGTCGCAGGGCCTTGAATTTGCTGTGGAGTTTGGAGCTGTCCCTGCTGCTGCTGGTGGGGTTGAGACTGCGCTGGTGGAAAGACTCGCCACCCCGGCTGGCTAGCGCTTCCACCAGTGCTTCCACCAGTGCTGCCGAGCGGATGGGTAGCAGTGCTTCCACCAGTGCTTCCACCGGTGCTTCCACCAGTGCTTCCACCAGTGCTTCCACCAGTGCTGCCGAGCGGATGGGTAGCAGTGCTTCCGCCAGTGCTTCCACCAGTGCTGCCGAGCGGATGGGTACTAGTGCTTCCGCCAGTGCTTCCACCAGTACTGCCGAGCGGATGGGTAGCAGTGCTTCCACCAGTGCTGCCGACCGGATGGGTAGCAGTGCTTCCACCAGTACTGCCGACCGGATGGGTACTAGTGCTTCCACCAGTGCTGCCGAGCGGATGGGTCGGTGTAGTCTGTCGCCGGGTCATCGCGCTCGACGTCTATCGGCTTTGGCTGTTGAGGTAAGCTTTGTGAATGATATATCTTCGAAGGCTGGGAACTATCCAAGCGAAAATGAGGCTGTTTCAATGTCAAGATAACTGGATCTGCAGGAAATATCGGCTCCAGAGACGCTGCGATGGTGTGTGGTCTGTTGAGAGAAAAGCCGGCCACGAGAACAGTCAGGTCCTATGTAGTTCAAATATAAGCCCGCAACCATGAGATCAAAGATGCCTATTCTAGGTGGAAAAGACTTCTATTGTTATTCTTGGTATGCCGTTTGGGAAGCATCTGGTCCTTTGGACAGACCCAGCCTCAACATCGCCGTAATCCAGGTTCTATTCGTGAAGCAATACACCGGGAGGTTGCGATCCCGTCTCGAGCGCGGCAGGGCTGGAAGCAGCTTGTCCATCTGTTCGTGGCCGCTGCTTACGGACGGGCGGGTATGGCGTGGCGGAAGGACATATATAGCGTAGTTGTGAATCCATTCGCCGAAGTCCATCATAATCCCATATTTACCCCGGGCAAAACCCCCGTACTGGGTAGTGGGCGGATGGCAGGCACACCACGGCCACCTGGAAACAATGTCAGTCAGACGGGTGGGCAGAGGAAGAAGTCGCGGAGGTTCAGCGCAAAAGCCTGACTGTCACCGAACTGTAATGGCGATGGTGAAATGACCCACAGGTTGAGGAGACAGTAAGACCTTGCCAGCAGATGCTTGAGTAAATGGGTCACGCCCTGTTGGCACCAAAATAGACTCTCACCCGTTTCAACGCGAGTCGCCAGTCAGTTGGTGCTGCGTCTCTTTTCTGGTAATAGTGAACTTTGCTACCCCCTGCCTGTGGTTTGCCGGTGGTGATGAGCAGCCTCTCTACAACACGGTTATGCTATTGCTGTGGCGCCGCACGAGTCTGCCTCTCTCTCAGCTCGTTACCGCGTAGATGATCGATCATAAGGATAGAATGTGGCTTTGTCGTTGAGGTCCCAGGAGGTATGTAGCCACATCGGCCCCCAGTGGAGTTCCTCGTTTTTAGGGCAGCCTTACTATACTCTTTCAAGCCTAACAAGTTCTACTGTATACAGTACTGGGTAATTTCCGACTAAAGGCATGTGGGTCCTACAAGCCTTTTGGGGGCATACTTAGAACCTTCAATGAGCAGGGTCCCTAGTACTGCTTATAGGCATGCCCATACAATACAAATCTTCCCTGGAAAATTAAGCGTATTATCGGCGCCCAGGTTTCGCCTATCGGACGCCACATTCCCTCGGACACCTGAATTTCTTTTGCACCGGCGCTGACATATCTTGATCTCGGTAAAGTCGGGCTCTCCACCCATTCAAGGCCAGTCGTTGGTTGCTGCTGCGTCTCTTTTCTGGTCCAGCGGAGCGTAGCGTGGGCAGGTATATATGTAAGGTACTGACCAGGAATCTCCGCTGATGCAAGCTCTCACCATCCGCATATTTCTCGTCACCCATGCTTATAGTCCTGTTTCTGGGCCCCGCGGTCATTAGGTACTTGCGCCATACTTGCTTGGTAGGTGCCTCTGTTTGAGAGTGGGAGCTTTATACGACCGTCCACGAGAGTACGGTTCAGGACCCAAGGTTCGCAACTGGAATACCCTGTAAAGACGGTGGAATTAATCTCTCGCTGCTTAGATCCTTCGTGTAAGATGGACCGCGCTTTCTATGTCGCCTTCTTCCGGAGGTGATAGCTCCGACAGTGCTGGTCGACTTATACATATCTCCAACCCTCCAATGGCCACACCTTCGGGTCTTCCTCTCCTTCACTCAGAAGAAATGGTAAAAGTCAGGATGCTGGTTGCCAACGTCTTCGACACCAAGAACTCTTTGTTGGCGAGCAAAATCCGAGTCCGCGTTCTTTCTCTTTTGAGCGTTTTCGAATTGCAACCAGAATGAGAGGATAAGAGAGGTGCAGCAGGAAATGGCGGCAGCACCCAAAGCAAAGCCATTTCCACGATAATAGTGCGGCGCATCGCTGTAGACCTGAGTGGCGGCTATAGACATGCATTGACCGAACATATTTTGGAAAGCCATCATGCCGGCCCTGCTCGAGAAATGAAAGAATTAGAGATGCCGTAAATAGTGGGCGGGGCCCCGTCGGATGAAGTACGTACCTGGTAGTATACCCAGGGTGGTTGTTCATGATCCACATTTGAGATATAACGACGCTTGGATAGACGCCCATGGCAATCAAGAATACTCCGCCGAATGAGAGATGCTGGCTCTTACTGACCAAGAGGATCAACCAGCCCGCCGCCGTCAAACAGCTGGTCACACAGAGGACGTATCCACGCCGCTGAATACGATCCGAGCCGATGGAAAAGGCGAGCATGGACACGCCGGCGCAGGCGTAGACCGGAATAGTGAAGGCCTGAGTTTGTAACCTGGAATAGCCGAATGTCTTGAGGATTACCGGCAAGAAAGTGCTTAACGAAGCAAGAGAGACATTGGCGCACATGGTGTTGACAACTGCTCCGGAATAATGGTCAGCCGAAACATGATCTCTTCAGTTACTTATCCCAAGGTTTAGCTCGGCAAGAGAAAGAAAGCGGTTCCGGGGCACATAGAGGACGGATGATGGAGGCCAGGGGCTAGCAACGTACAGTAGAGATAGCTCTTTGGGGTTTGGAATATGGAGAGGAGTTGCTTGGGCTTTATTTTGGCCCTTTCTGGGTCATTGAAGGCCTCGAGTGTCCTCTGTTTGGCAAACTTCCTTTCAGTTTCAGTGAATGGCCACTTCGCCTTTTCCGGGACAGTCGGCAGAAGGGTGTAAATGACTACTGCCCATGCGACGGTGATGACACCTGGAAAAGACGACACGTCAGTAAAGTCGACATACACAGGCGAAGATGCGTACCTTCGATCAGGAATAACCACTTCCAAGAGGCCAATCCACAAGCGCCTTCAAGGTTCTTTTGAACTCCGTAGGCAATGATACCATTGAGAGCCCCGGCAATGGTTGCCGAGGAAAAGTAAATGGCTGCTCGAGTGGCAATTTCGTCTCTTTTATACCACAAGGACAATACCAAATTGCAACCCTGTAGGAACGCTTCACCAGCACCGACGCCAACTCGAAGCCCAGCAACAGTCGGATAGTTTTTAGCGGCTGCAATGCTGTTACGCCGTCAGCGCCCGGGTAATTCACAACATGAAGCTGCAGTCGAGCCACACTGACCAAGTATTGAACGTACCCCAAACCACGAGTGCCATTGCTAGTTGGCGTGGTGGGCTCAGCATTCGGAGGAAAAGATACCCAGGAAGCTGGAAAGCGACGTAACCGACGTAGAAGCAGGAGCTGGCAGTGCTAAGTTGATGTGCGCTCATGCCGAGTTGCTTGGTCATTCCCGCAACTGCAGCGTTGCCAATATCTCCACGATCCTAGGAGTGCGCACATGTGAGTCTGGAGTCTCTGGCCATTGGTTCATACAGATATTTCCGGCACCTGGAGGTGTGCGGGGGATTGCATACCATGGAGGCTAGAAGATACAAGGACGTGATCAGTGGGAGAATGACCATGTCGACCTTCAGGACGAAACGCTTCTCGGCCTTCTTCTCCTCCGCTGTGCGACTGGCTTCCATATGCATGGCAATGCCGCTTACGGTCTTGTCAATCTGGGCATCATGGAATTCATCATGGTGAGCGGTGACAGTGGTATGAATATTGTCAGAGGCGTCCTTCTCCCGAGGTGAGTTAGAGTCGTTCCCCATGGTTGCGATATGCTCCTCGAGCATGTAGAGGCTGAAAGCAGAGGTTGTTTTTGGAGAGAAAAGCTGGTTAGCGTCAATGCTGGGTCACTGGCACAGGGAAGAGTGGCCAGGTTCGGGCAGTCGAAGAGCATTTATGGGACGAGATATATTACCACTTTAGATCTATTTGCGTTGATCACGTGATCCCCCACTGCTGCAGGCAAGCCTGCGATCTTTCCACGGGGGATGATCGGTGGGGGGGCGAAAGTGCGGGGTATGCCGTTATCGGCACCCCTGCGACTGCGACGGCGACTGCGACTGCGATGAAGATCTGCGATCACATCTTATACCTCTCCCCTCCCTCCCAGGTCGCTATCCTCGTGCTACTCCGTTCTTCACGCAGCGCGACGCAATTCTGCCTTCGGCAACGCATCCACCCGAAACATCGCAATGAAACCAAAGGCATGCACGACATGTCGTCAATGGAAAGTCCGTTGCGACGTGCAAACCACCCATCCCGATCCTTGTGCAAGATGTCGGACTCTGAACCGGACTTGCGTCTTCGACCGGAGTTTCAAAAGGACCACCAAGGCTCAACGCATGCGGGAGATGGCGCATGGAAGCGAAAGCCTCCAACAGAATTCTGCCGCAATCTCGCCTTCACACCCACCGCCACCGCCGCAACCCTCGACAGAGGAGCCTGCTGCCATCCCCGACCCTTCACCCAATGTGGCAGCGGTGCCCTCCAATGAAGGCAGTCCTTTGGGGTCGCCAAATGACCCCTGTGTCTCTGCCAAGTCTATCGGCAAGGTGCATTTGAGCGCTGCTCAGGTGACCGAGCTCTTTCGCATTTTCTCCCAACGATGTCACCCGCACCTACCCATGACCATGTGTCTTTCGCCAGAGATCCTTCACAGTAGATGCCCTTTACTCTTCTGGGCCATCTGTTCGGCAGCAGCCATGGGAAGCCTGGTGTCCATGCTCAAGTCAGAGGTGTCGAGTCTCATCGCGACTGTTGTTATCACTCCATCTCATTCAGTCGAGGTGGTCCAGGCTCTGCTAGTCCTCTGCATGTGGCCCTTTCCGTTTCGGACCACCACCGAAAATCCCTCCCTGCTCTACAGTGCGATTGCTATGCAGACAGCCTTACAGTTAGGACTCCACCGGCCCGCTTTCTCCAGAGAATTCAGCTCGAAAAAAGAAGCCACGGTCGAACATACCGACGTCAAGAATTCCACGTGGCTCGCATGCTACATTATCAGCCAGCTACAGGCCTCCCGCCTCGGCTTACCCTTGTCCGTGCCGGTTGATCACTCCTTTGAAACAGCCGCAGCCAGTGGCGGGGTGTCTCCTACGCTCGTTGGATTATACCGTATTTCTCGATTCAGCGCTTCGGTCGATGCAGCTCTCGGGGCGAGTCCTTCTCAAGCATCAGGCCTCCTAGAGCCGGCGCCTCGGCTCAATATGATCAAGCTTTTCCTTCGCGAATTCGAGGGACTTGAGACAGATATTGCCCAAAAGGATTCTCCCGTTCTGCAATTGCCCCTTCTAGGATCCAGGCTACAACTGTTGTCATTTATTATGCGTGACGATACACCCAACTTTGAAGAGGTCATCACTCTCTACAGCCAAGCCCAAAGAGATGCTATGAAGATCATTCAGTTGTTGACCGAGAGCAATCTGTCAGGAGCTCCATTATCTGCTGTCAACCTCCTGTGTTTCGCTACGTTCTCGCTGATCAAGATCTTCTGGTCACCATACGCCAGCGACAAAGAACTTATTCAAGATCAAGTTCAGCGTTGCATCCACGCATTCTCAACTGCTATCAAGGCGCCAGGTGACTACATACAAGGACTGACCAGGTCGATACCTGAGTCTCTTTTGTTGGAAGACTCTAGAAAGACCCCTAGTATACGGTCACGGATGGCGGCGTCAATCATTTTTGACTCTATTCGAATTCGAAAAGAATACTTCCAAGATACCCTCAGCCAAACAGACGCTCTAGAGTTGGACGGCCTGACCTGGGAGGACTTTTTCGAGGTGCCTAATTACGAAGATATAGCTTCAGCCAGCATGAGACCTTAAAGTGGACTTTGGTGCAGGTTGCAGAGGGCGATAGAAGTCGTCTGGCATATCCTTGCCGTCTAGGTTGTTCTAAGTGGCGACAGGCAGGAAAACCACGTCTGATTTTGAGACGGGCTGGATCCTTGTTGAGCCTCAAAGGACATGGGATTATACTCAACCACAGTCCAACAAGTTCTTATCCACTCAATATCGGAATCGGCGTTCTTCTCTCGGCATGAAAACCTCGTCAGAATGCCGATCCAGATGATCCCCACTTTGCAATAGGCATCTTCGTGATTGGTTAAACTGCATTCTGCGAGTGAAGGCCGGTACTTAAGCAAGTAGCACTCTCTGGAAACACGAACTTGTCAACAGTTGATTGCCCATCAAATCGCCGCAGGGAACATATCACCGATAAACGAACATTACTCCTGATCAAGATGACTGGCCCAATCAAGATTGTAACCCCTATTGGGATGCTCGGTTATAGCTACGATGCTGCCAAGCTCTTTGAAGGGATCAAACTGGGTGGTACCGCAGTCATCGCCGATGCCGGTTCGACAGATAGCGGACCTCAAAAGTTGGCGTTGGGAGTTATGACCTGTCCGTACGAGGCATATGTAAGGGATCTGGGACACCTTGCCGACGCTGCCTACCACCACAAAGTCAAGATCATCATAGGGTCGGCGGGGGGCGATGGCTCTGATGAGCATGTGGACGAGTTCGTCCAGATTATACGAGACCACTGTGTCAAAAACCTCTACCGATTGAAGGTGGTCAAGATTTATGCCAGCGTGGATAAAGACCTCATCTACCAGGCGCTAGACGCCGGCAAGGTCACTCCTTGTGGCGCGGTGCATGAGTTGACAAAAAGTGAAGTAATGCGGTCGGTGAGGATCGTGGGACAAATGGGTCTTGAGCCGTTCCTTGCCGCATTACAGGAAACCCCCGACGTGGACATTATCGTCGCTGGTCGCGCTTATGATCCTTCTCCCTACGCCGCCTACTGCCTCGCCAATGGCATTACAGACCTCGGAGTCGCTTATCATATGGGCAAAGTCATGGAATGCGGAGCCCTATGTGCGACGCCGAAGACCAAAGAAGTGTTGGCGGCTGTCTGGCCGGACCGCTTCGAAATCCTCCCACTTCAAACGTATGCCAGTTGTACGGTCGAAACTTTGGCGGCACATACTCTGTACGAGAATGGCCGTGCTGACATTCATCCTGGCCCAGGCGGAGAGCTCGACATCACCCAAACTACCTTTTACAATGCAGGGAATCGAGCTGCCGGTGCCACTGGGCAGATATTCCGGCCGGCTGATCCCTACACCATCAAGCTAGAAGGTGCACGAATCACAGGCTATAGGGCAATAGCCCTTGGAAGCATAAGGGACCGGATCCTAATATCTCAGATCGACAACTTCCTGGAAAGGATTCGGAAATATGTCAAGGCTCATTTTCCTTCCACAGAGTATGAATTGATGTTCCGTGTCTATGGCAAAAATGGGACAATGGGGGCTCTCGAGCTTGATGATAGCATCGCGAAGGAGGTCTTTTTGATCTGCGAGGTTGTTGCCGATACCCAACAGGTTGCGACGGATATCGTTGCTTTGACCCGTGTCTCGGTTGCCCATCAAGCGTACCCGGGGCAGAAGGCCACAGGCGGGAACTTCGCCATGCCGTTGACGCCGCTGGAGATTCCACTCGGCCCAGTGTGCTGCTTCAACGTGTATCATCTACTCCCTGTGGATGACCCAGCGGCTTTGTTCCCTCGTCACGAGGTCCAAATAGGATGTGCTGAAGCCGACGCGGTCGAACGCAATCCCAATTTTGGGTATGACTTGATTGCAGCCCATGACGATGCCTTCAAGTCCGATACCCCGGCAGCGAATGGCACAGCAAATGGAGACCGAACGAATGGAGTCACAGACGCTGGCAAACACTCAAAGGAGCTGAATCTCGGCGCCAGAGCAGACGGCACCGTTCCACTGACATCGTTGGCAAAGGTGATCCGGTCGAAAAATGCTGGTCCTTTTGAACTCACGTTTGACATCATTTTCAACGATGAGGCCAGTCTGGCGTACGCAAAGACAAGCAAGAAACTTACACCTGCAGAGTTGGCGAAGCTTTACTTGGTCAAAGAGAAGGATGTCATCACTTGTCAATTCTTCGAACCCGCAAAGGCACTCAAGTTCACGATCCCTCGTCCCTGGACAGCTGGTGGTTTCGGTGAGCGGGACATCCATTGCAGCCAACAACATTCGCCATTGTTGGATCTAGTCATTTAGAAGAGCCGACTACCATAGCCATAGAATACAAGGGATATCATCGTATATTAGGATCGAATATATGAGAGCTTTGCATTTTCATGAATGTGGAATTCGTTGGAGTGTGTCCCAGACGTGGATAAAAAGACCTGAGTCATGTAAGGTCGAACCCTCCCATCAGCAATGCTGTACATTCGAGACAAGGACGAGCGACACAGACCGCCCTCCCCCAACCCCTAGAGGGACCATCACTTCTGTAGGCTTGAAATGTCAACTCCGCCTGTTTAGATGCCCTGGGTCCTTTGTAGGTGCTCGCACAGCAGGGAATTTGTCCGTCTTTAACTCTTCTCCATGACTTAGCCAGCCGTCTCTGGTATCTCTCTTGAAAAGAACGAGATGATTTTGCTGTCGGTCTTTGGGTGAAATCAGAGCAGATTTCATGATGACGTGCATCAATCTGGCAGAACGGCTTATTGGTAGTCGTCACCAAGAGAGCACTTCGAGGCGCTACGCCCAGTACCATGCGCAGTGCATTGAGATGACCACCTGATGCCCGGTTTTGAAGACAGTTCCAGCCTCGCTTCGGGGTCAGGACGGAGGGGAGGTTGTCACTAGATCAAAGTCAAAAGGCACCGATTAAACTCTTCAGTGCCGATGCCGACGGTGATGCCGATGCCGATGCCCATTGCGATGCCCACTTGAGGTAGATGAAGGAGAGGTTGCTCGGCTTCATGCTGGACTGGGCAGTTTTGTCGAACTGACAGGTATTGATCTTTTTTTTCTCGAGACGATCAACTTGCACCGAAGGTGTTATATATCGCCTAACAGTGCCGCTGCTTGCCGCAACCACCGACGAGGTAGCTTTGGGACTCTTGACAGCCACATCAACATCAGCATCATGGTCGCCGTCCAAGCGAAGTTTAGCATCCCACCAGGGGAAACGATAGGTGTCAAGCTCATCCACACATCAACGATATCAGGTCTCCCATTCGCCCAGCTCATGGCGCCGCCGATAGAAGGATGGGATGGTGGGCCAGAATCACCTTCTTTATCCTTCGTCCTCGAGCATCCATCCGGCAAGAAACTTCTGTTTGACCTTGGGGTTCGCAAAGACTACCAAAATTACGCACCGGTCGTTGAGCAACGCAACACTAGGCGAAAGCTCATCCTTGAAGCTAAGAAGAACGTGATTGAACTGCTCGAGGAACACGGAGTCAAAGGGGAGGATATTAGTGGTATCATTCTAAGGTAACCACTCGATGTCTCTCCTCTAAGAGCCAACCCTCTTCACAGGCCCTTGATCGGCTCTACAATACATTGACCGAGCTTACTCTACATAGTCATTATCACTGGGACCATATTGGCGACCCTTCAACCTTTCCCCCATCGACTGATCTTATTGTTGGAGAGGGATTTACGGAAGCATTCGTACCGGGGTACCCCACAAATCCTGACTGCCCCGTACTCAAGTCCGACTACAAGTAAGTCCCATATTCACCCCTCGGCAAGAAATGTGCCCTCCAGATCGGTTCTCTAGTGTAACGATATTGAAACTAACGTTTGCATCAACACCAGAGGTCGTAGACTACACGAGATCGATTTCACGGGCCCCCAAACACTTCAGATCGGACCCTTCGAGCCTACGACTATTTCAACGACGGCTCATTGTACTTGCTTGACACCCCGGGTCATGCAATTGCGCATCTGTGCGCACTAGCGCGTACCACAACTCATCCAGATAGCTTTGTTCTGCTGGGTGGCGACGCCTGCCATCATCACGGAGAGTTCCGGCCTTCGAAATACCTACCTGCCCCGGCGCCCACGGTGCCTGACCCCTTGGATCCATCTATATACCCTGGCAAGATCTTCAAAGGATTGGGAAAAGGAAGGAAGCACCTTGACCCTGAAGCGCCACTGTGGCACGCGGTGAGGGCTCATGACATGGCTGCTTGGTACGAAACTGTGGGCAAGCTGCAGGACGCTGATGCCACGTCGAATATTATGATCGTTTTAGCCCACGACCGGCCGGTGATGGAGACAGTGGAGCATTTCCCGAAAGCGATCAATGATTGGAAGAAGGCCGATCTGGCAGAGAAGCTCCGATGGGCGTTCTTGAAAGACTTGCGGCCCTACGTAGACTGCGTCGATTAGGAGCTACGCATCCAACCATCGCTGTGGGTATCGGACAAGGCTTTAACCACCCTTTCCCAATCCTTTCTAAATGGAATCGTCATTCGCCCGCAACTCATCAGTCGCCTTCTTCGAGGAACAAGAGTCCAACCAGTCATCGCTGTGGTCAAATTAAGTTACTGATGACAATGTGGACAAGAAGTTCTAGATCCGTACGCGGACCTAGGCTGGCAGCTCAGGCTCATGCTAGATCTCTGAAGAAGGCGGCGGCCAACATGAACACACCTTACAAAACCCTTGATATCTCTGGACAGACGATTTGCACGCCCGTGATTGGCATTGCAACCGTTGTTGTCGCAGTGAGTTTCCACACCCCTTAGACGGTCGGTCAACCAGAGGATCCACACAGGCTAGAAGATTGGACACGTTGATATTGCTTCCTTCGACCTCTTCATTAGTACTATAATACCCCGTCGAGCTCGAAGCTCCAATGCGTGCCTGGTCGCTGTACTTGGTGATTCACATACTCACCGCGCGCCCAGCGTTGTGAGTTCTGCTCCAAATAGTAGTCAGCATAGTGGATAGGAGGACATGGAAACAAGCTTCAGCTGACTTCTCAAGAGGTCTTCGCTGGTCTCGGTTTGGCAAATGCTCTGAGTTGGAATCTGATGGAGACACAGGCAAGCACCGCGAACGTGTGAAAGAGCTCGACTCGGGATTTTGATATTGAGTGTTTGCGTGATTGTTGATACTCCGTAGTTTGATGATGTACGAGGTACGACCTATCTGAATTAAGTAAGCTCTAGTACCCACTTCTACCGCGCTTAAAGGCGGCAAAAGTCGCGCTAACCTTTTTTGAGAAAAATGGCCTCCGTCGGAAGGGTCTGACAATCCAAAGACTGTCAGGCCGATAAAGCCTTGGCACTACGGTGGATCGCTCAGCGGGCCCCTGGCGCAACTGGAGCTTCGACTTTTCGGAATCGACATTGAGAACATCCCATTGAGAACACTTATTGAGAACACCTCCCAGTCCTCGCGGAACAATGCCTCCTCGGTTACCGCTGCGGCTGAAAGCCCTCTCATGCGACACTCGACCGTCAGCTTTGGCATCACCGGCAGGCACAACCTCGGTCGCAGCCATCCCAGCCTTCCTCCTCCCATTCCTTCACCATCAACCCCAACCCTCCCAGCGACGGCATGCCTCAATCCTCACCTCCTTGTCAGACCGCCCCGGTGCGTATAATCGCAAGATCCGAAGAGGACGAGGTCCCGCGTCAGGTAAAGGAGGTAAATCTGGCCGCGGGTCCGACGGACAGAAACAACACGGCAAAGTACCGGCGGGTTTCAATGGCGGCCAAACGCCCGAGCACATCGTGCACGGCAAATACGGCTTCGTCAACCAGTAAGTCCATGTCCGTGCGGGAGGATATAGTTACTACATATCACCTGGACCAGCGAGCAGTGGCCAGTCCGTGACTGACAACTTGTCTCCAGATTTGCAAACGACATGTCGCCCGTCAACCTGGACAAGATCCAATCCTGGATCGACCAAGGCCGCCTCGACGCCTCCCGACCGATCACAATCAAAGAGCTGAGTTCATCGCGTGTAGTGGGCCAGATCAAGGACGGCGTCAAATTGCTCGGGAATGGCGCGTCTGACCTCAAAACCCCGATCCACATCGTCGTGTCAAGAGCGTCGCAGTCGGCAATTGCTGCGGTCGAGGCACTAGGCGGCACGGTCACCACGCGCTTCTACACCGAGCAGGCGATCCGGCGCATCAAGGCAGGTACTACGCATCCGTTTGTCTCAATGCGCTGGGATGCCGTGGCGCTGAACAACCCGCACCTGGCGGTCGAGGGCGCCGAGGCCATCGAGAACCGTGTCAAGGCCATGGGCTTCAAGTATAGACTGCCGGATCCGAGCTCGAGGAAGGACTTGGAATACTATCGCGACGCGAAGCACCGGGGATATCTGAGCCACACGGTCAAGGAAGGAGAGATGGCAAGTCTGTACTTCAAAACGCCCGTCAGCGAGGAACAGTTGAAGGCGTTGAAGAGGGAGAGTGCGAGGGGTGGCAGGGCTGCTAAGAGGAAAGAGGGCGACAAGTTGTGGTAAAGCAGATGCTCTTCACGTGGGTGCTGCTGGTGAATCGAACCGGCACCCGGCGCTCCTCCTAGTGACGAATGTCTAACCCGGCCCCTCATCCTGACATAAGGGCTCGCTCGCGCTCGCGCTCAGGCTCAATGCGACATGAGACTATTTTGTCTGCATCGATCATCGGGCACCCGTCCCCGATGCTACACATGAGCCTTCACACACTTTAAAGGATGATCCACTATATCGATCCACTGGCGGTGGGAGGGCCTAGGAAAGCCCCAGCATTGTGTACAACGACTTCGACACTGTATAGCATAGAGCTTGGTAGACCTTCAAAAAAAAAGAATATGATACACTGTCTTCCGTCAGCAAGAATCGGACGTGTCATGTCAGAGGAGCTCTGAAGACAAGCGTCACCCGGAGCAAGTAAGGACCACGATAAAGAGTTTCGCGAAACATGCTCTGTACACACCAGACCTTCAAGCCAGCATGCACGCGCGGGCACTCTATCCAAATGGGCACAAATAGTCATTTTCCGTATCAAGCCGCCAGTAATACAATTCCGATAAATCATGTAAAGCAGCTCATTGCACTGTAGGCAATTACGCTGTGGCCAAACGCTCGCTGTACAACGCACATGCAGACTATTGTCTTCTGCATTTGTTTCCCTTTACTTCTTCCGGCTACTCTCGAGACACATCTCTGCCAAAGAACTTGGCCTTAACCCAGTCGAACAAGACGAGAATACGGTTGCGTGCTGCGCAAACATTGTTAGCCAGATGCACAGCCAACAACGGAGACAAAAGGAGAAAGAAAAACTTACTGCTAAAGCACATGCTCAGGTATGCACTCTTCCAGAAGAGGTAGGTCATGGTGCCTCCCGATGCAATGTTACCGCTGAACCAACTGACATCGGCCACCGCCTTTTCCGCTCCAATGTACGCCAACGATCCCTGATGCGAGTAGCTGAACGCGCCGATCTGCTTAACGCGACGCAGTTGGCGTTGTCGCTCGTTGATCTCCTCCAGAATAATCTTGCGGTCATCAGGCTTGGCGGTGGCTTGCTTAGCGGACAGTTCACGCATTTCTGCCTCAATAGCGTCCGTCTTGGCCATGGTGTTGAAAAGACGGGCGAGAAAAGCTCCCTCCTGCGCGGCAACCTGAGCGGTAGGGGCATAGTTAGCGACCGCACAGTCACCGACAGCCCAGATGTTCTCTGCGCCGTTCACGACCAGGTATTCGTTGACCTCGAGACCGCGGCGAGCCTTGGCTTGAGCCGGAATCTGAGACATGAGGTCCTTGACCACAGGACGAAGAGCATTGCCGGTCGCCCAGACAAGCAATCCATACGGGATCTTTTCGATAGCTTTGGTACCATCGGGCTTCTGGACTTCCGCTTCGATGTACTTGTCGGTAACGTTCTTGACCATGGTCTTTGTCCGGATCTCAATGTGTTCCTCCTTAAATGACGACTCCGTGTACTCGATCAGTTGCTTGCTGAACATGGGAAGGACGTTGGGGAGAGCCTCAACAAGAGTGACGTGGAAACTGTCTTTGATCGCGGGTACCCATTTCTGGAGATCCTCCATGAAGAAATCTTGAAGTTCGCCAGCGAATTCGACACCGGTGGGACCACCCCCAACAACAACCATGTGCAGAAGGCGCTTGATCTCCTCGGGAGATTGATCCTTGAAAGAGGCAGTCTCGACGCAGTCCATGATCTGTTTGCGGATCTTCTGAGCATCGCCGACCTCTTTCAGGAAGCAAGCATGTTCGCGGACACCAGGGATACCAAAGGTAGCATTTTCAGCGCCGACGCCAACAACCAGCATATCAAAGGGGATCTCGGTCTCCATCACGTCACCCTTGATTTCCGAATCGTCTTTGGCGTACACAATTCTCTTCTCATAGTCGATCTTGGTGGCTTCCGCTTCATAGTACTTGACATTTGCCTTTTTGTGTCGCAGGATGTTTCGGATGGGCTCCATGATCGACCGATGTTCGATGGTGCCGACGGTGCAGGAGGGAAGCAGAGGGGTGAAGAGGAAGTAGTTGCGTGGCGAAACGACAATGACATTGTAGTTTTCAGTGTCCAGCTTTTTCAAGAGAGATACAGAGCCCCAACCGGTACCTGCGTCGTGTTAGTCTCGGAAGGGCACCTGCGAAGGATAGCGACAGACCAAGGATGACAAGAGTTTTCTTGTTTGGATCGGGATCAACTTGATCCAACGGATGACGGAGGTCATAGACTTGATAGCTGACATAGCCCAGACCGGCGAGAAGGGAGAGGTAGGTCAATCGCCACGTCCAGCGAAAAAATCTGAACCGCGACCGGGGTTTGGGTTCCGGAGACAGCTCGACTTTAGGAGCATCGGCATAGTTACGGCGGAAGGAATGTTGAAATGGAGTTCGAGGGAGTAACGAGGACGTCGTCAAAGCGCTTGCGACCGAGAGATTCGACCTGCGACAGGTTGAGAGAGCTCGCATTGACAACGGCCTGTGTGACGCCATTGCGACGCCTGGCATCATGCGGAAAGATATTTTGCCCGCCATCTCGGTCGAGCTTATCGGGGTGAAGGGCTCAAGGAGACTCTGTCGACACCATCGCGAAGGGAAGAGCTAGGAGAAGAGAGAGGAGGGCAAAGCGAGAGGATTGAGTGAGGAAAAAGGATGTTGTTGAGGAAGATTAGGGCCAGTAATTTTACCGCCGCAAAAACATTGAAGGATACGTAACTTTGCAGCAGCTCTGGCAGGTGGGCCGCTTGAAACCCCCAACTGGCCACTGGGAGACCAAAGTCACTGATAAGCGGGAGATAGGGCCAATAGGGCTCTTGCGGGCGCTCCAAAAAGCATGTGGTACGTACCAGTATTCTAGCTTCAGCTTCACAGGGGACACTTCCGCAGGCCCGTCACAGGATGCTAACTCATCGGCTCAAAGGCAGATAATTGGTGACGACGGTCTCCGAAGCTCACGTCCGGACTGCACCACGACACAGGGCAGAAGGGAAGCCGGGACTATGCTGACTCCCGTCCAAGACATCGGGGCCCGTATGGCCTGGAGCTGGTGTCCCTTATGTCAGCAACCAACTGCTCGCTTGTTGGAGCCTCGTTTTCGCGTGCCTCACTGATCGAAATCGTTTCCAGGTCCCGGGCCAATCTCGAACGGTGTCGTCGTCGTCCGGATGTCCCAAGTGATGGGTCCATTTTCCAGCCAAGGAATGTGGTTTGATGCTTATACGAACGCCCAAGGTATGCCGACGACCAATAACCACTTCTTCTAGCCTGATGGATTGAATGAATGCGCCCAACACGCCCAACCTCGCCGCAGCACAGCCACCCACAGCCTGATGCCACTCACCGCCAACAACCATGACCTTTATGACTTCTTTCCTCCGTTGCGAGATGATCACCATCATCAAGAACGATGGCTGTCGAGGCAGGTTTCAAACACAAACCATTAGACCTGAGCCAACGGTCGTTGCGCTTGATCGATGTCTTGCCGAAGCAGCAGGATGGCTTCATCAGATGCACCGTCAGACATGAGACCCATCAACCAGATCTCGAGTTCACGGCTGTGTCTTATGAGTGGGGAGACGTCAACTCGGAAAAACTCACGATCTACATCAATGACCTACAGTTCGAGGTTAGGCATAATCTCTTCCTGTTCTTGGACCACCTCCTCGAGCTGTATCCTGGCGGACACAAGAGCCTATGGATCGACGCCCTCGCGATTGACCAAGACAACACGACGGAGAAGAATCACCAGGTACGACAAATGAAGCACTGGTATGAGACAGCCTCGAAGACCCTCATCTGGCTGGGCCCGGCCGCGGGTGGTAGCGACGAGCTTTTTGATTGTCTCAACACGCTCGAGGTCGAGACCTCAGGAGAGCCGTCCTCGGTCCGAGCATTAGCAAAACTAAACAGGAAGCAGTACAAAGGACTTCAGGATATTGTACTGTGTGCGGGTGTTGGCATTTGGCAGGCATGTGGCTTTCTTGCCAGACGCACGTATTGGACGCGGATATGGACGCTACAGGAAATACTGCTTGCCAAATGGCCCTCGTTGATTTGTGGCTCAAAATTGTGCCCATGGCATGCATGGGCGATTGCCGTCGAACTCATCATAGAGGCAAAGGCTCTCCTCGGAGTCTGGGCAAAAGGACTGCGCGCAGATTCACCGGCGGGTATCGTCTGTCGGCAATGGTTCTCTAACGTCGACGGCGATCCCGTAGACAGCCTTGCCAAACTGGTGGTTCGGTTTCAGCGGAGCGAGTGTTCCGACAAGCACGATAAAATTTATGCCTTGCTCGGCCTCGCATCAGACGCTTCCAATTTCCCAGTGAAGTACGAATGTCCTCTAATGGAGATACTCTTCGATTTTTTTGCCGTCCTGGATGGTCCAATAGCGGCAGCAGATGCACGAGCCCTTTGCAAAATCTTCCACCTGGAGCCTTCACGCCACGACTTGATAACGCTACTAGAGTCCGTGAGCACACAACTTGAGGTCGACATTGTCTATGAACTGTTTCGAGAAGTCATGGTGCGCCCCAAAACAGAAGTTTGGCTAATGCCTTACGAGCCGAATCCTTTTTACAGTCCAGATTGGACGGGACCAACCCGGTGGGACCACAATTCGCGAGAAGACTTCGAGGCTCAGAGGCGCAGTTACATCGAAAAATCACCGAGGTACCAGTATGCTGCCAAACAAATTGAATGGAAAGTCACGTCACTTCGCCCCGTGAGTGAGTCGGACATATACTGTGCCGAAAACTTAGCTCTGATACCCTTACAATGTCCTTGCTTGAGTTGCTGTATGGACAAACCAGCAGGCAGCCCCTCGGGGAAATGTCCGCCGATCGCGAACGGTCACAAACGTCAATATTCCGATGGGTTCCTGTCTCTAAGATACGATGATCTGGTACGGGAGCTGCGCGAGGTCGAGGGCGCCATCTTCTATCGCCGGATCGGGGACGAGATGGTCTATCTCGCCACGGGCTTCAAGTCGATCCGCAATGACAAACCGAGATACGTATTATTTTACGACCCAATCCACTTGGATAGCGATGTGAACACTGCGACAACGGTCCACGCCACTCTTGGACAGTCGTTAAACCTAGCAATACATAGGCACGTTCCTGAGACGACGCGTCAGTCGGACTTTCCTCTAAGGCCTGTGAGGTTCGTCAGATCAACTCCATCTCCCACAGCTATCAAGCAGTCTTCCAGACAACGGAGGTCACGCCCTGACTGGCCTTTGGTGCGGCAAGCAGTGACTCTGAAAATTTTGCAAATGGTAGTGCGGGCTTCGGGATGACCACACCGTCTCGAGACGATCATGGACAACCCCCGGCCGGAAGTTTCCCGAGAACACGCCCTTGAATCTTGATGTTGCGAGCACATGCCTGACGCTCCCACGATGGACTGGTCGCGTTGGTAAAGAATAGTCAGCGCGTGCCTCTCACCCGGGATTGGGGGCTCCGCCGCTGGTGCGCGAGGCTGGCCGGTGTTATGAGTAGAGCCTGTCCGGAAGACGAGCATGCAATATGAAAGCGACTTCGAACCAATCTCATCACCATATATATACAGGCTGGTCACGTCGAGGCATGTGATGTGAAGGCTCGGTGGCA
Source organism: Phialophora expanda (assembly GCA_016109585.1). Classification (NCBI taxonomy): domain Eukaryota; kingdom Fungi; phylum Ascomycota; class Eurotiomycetes; order Chaetothyriales; family Herpotrichiellaceae; genus Phialophora; species Phialophora expanda. The sequence continues at coordinate 2,464,091 of JADWPR010000001.1, forward strand.
GGCAATTCAACTTGTCTCTTTACGTACCAATCATTGGGGATCTGTATAAATCACTCGAATAACCCAACCACGGATGAGGTCGAATTTCGAAGAACCGCTCTGACCCGCTGATGTCTCCAACATATCTCCATCCACTTGCACATTGATCTCTTGAACAGTCCGACTGTCGGTTGGTGCCTTTCCAACGTTGCTGGTCTTTCAGGCATGATTCAAAGTTGTCCTGGAGAATTTGCTCTATCCAAGAGCTGAAATGATCCGCGACCACTGCAGACTCATAGACTTGGAGCAGCCTGATAGGAATCCCAGAGCACTGGTTTGGGCATTTTGGCCGACCGGCCAAGTCCTGTCTTCCTCATGTGCTTCAAAACTGAGCCTCAACTCGTGCAACAGAACCGCCCAAGAGGAAATCGAACTGTGGGTCAAACTCAACTTCCGTTCTTTTCCTGATCTGACTTCTTTTCCGACAATATCCGCTCCGCCTCGGTCTGGCCCTCTGGCGTATACTCAGGTCCTGTTTCCTGATCTTCATTTTCCTGCTCCTTGATCACTGTCTGCATCAACTCTTCCGAGTCCTGATCCGAAATAGCACCTTCCTGCGCAATGCCAGAATGTCGCCGAGCTTCGCCAACAATCATTTCCACCTCACTGATGGCAAGCTTGTCCTTGGAGGAACCTGTGTCGACTCCAATGTCCAGTTTCGTGTTTGTTTGCAGCTTCTGTGGGTCGAAGCGAACGACCATTACCGATAGATTGTCGGTGGAGAAACGGGCCAAGGCGTGATCTACGAGGATCTTGGAGGCAGCTTGTGGGTCCTGGACATTGCGAACGAGGTCGACCGCCTCTTGATCGGAGCAAACATCCCACAACTAGATGAGTTAGTAAAGAGTTTGGGGGCGGTATGGGAATTTTTGACTTACCCCATCACAAGCTAGGATTAGGAACTCGTCTTGATCGGGCTGAATGACTGTCTCGGTCGTATATGGATGCCCGGTGACCAGGTCTTTTAGATACGAGTCGCCCAATGCTCGTGTCACGGCCAATACCCCATTCACCCTGTTGTTCAGAATCAACCCACCAGCTTTTGATATCCTTCGTCCCTCATTTTCATCCATCCCTTTGTGGTCATATGACAGGCGGAGGGCCTTTCCGTTCCGACATAGCACGATGCGAGCGTCGCCAACGTTAGCGGTATACAGCACTCTTTGTCGGGTGGCTTTCTGCTTGGCTTCTTGAATAGCTGCGGCGGCCGCCTCGGCAGTCGAGTTCGACCGGGGAGTCGAGTCTTTCGCATCCTTCAGCGCTTCGCTATTCTTCTCGTTCTTCTCTGCTTCCTTGGCCGCCGCCGCCGCTAGTGCAGCAATGGCTTGCGACCCTGTGGCGGAATGGTTGGTCGGTACGCGGTCTTCCCACCTCAGAACCGCTGTGATAGCGGTGCATCCACTGTTCTTGAGCGGTAATTTCTCCAACTGATTGTCAGCAGCCGTATATGTCTGATCAAGCAGTTCCGGGACCGGCGTATTCGGGTATTTGCGCATCAGATCCTCCAGAATGACATGCAGTTTCTTCCCACACCACTCTGCAGCAAAAGTGCCTGCATGTCCGTCGAAGATGGCGAAGTATCCATTATCTGTCTCGACGACATGCTGCCCAGAATCCGAGGGGATAGTCGTCAGGCTGTTCTTGTCTTCTCGCGAGCTCTTTTTGGAGAGAGAGCTGTCGGTCGAGGCCAGCACAGGGGCAGGAGTGCCGAGGAAGTTGTAGAGGTATGAATGGGTATCTTCCATTGTGCGACGGCATTTTTTGTTCTTGTCTTCCGTCACACCTACCAAGAAAGAAGAATTGGGGGTGGGCTGCGACTCGCCGGCCGAGTTATTCAGCGAGCCCTGGGGCACACTGAGGGCGGCATCTGTCTTGGATAGTTTTTGCATGGGCGTTTGCGGGCCGTCCTTGTCGCCGTGAATCAACGAGTTTTTGGCCTGGGTGAATATCTCTTTGGCTTTGGCGCTACTACTCCGGCGCTTCTTCGACTCGGTGGTAGGTGAGGGAGCGGCGTCTTCTGCCGGCTTTCTGCTCTCGGGTTTAGGGCTCAAGTCGTTTGTTTTGACCGTAACGCTACCACCAGGCGAGGTAGGGGTATTGTGGTTGCTGTCAGTACTGATTCGAGGGGGCGCGCTGTCCGTGTCTGCATCCTTCTCTTTCTTGCCTCCAAAGACGCGATTGAGAAATCCTCCAGTGGAGGTTCTCCGATCGGTAGTGCCCGCCAGTTTGAAGACTGCGCAAGCTCCCGCACTTAGCGGTCAGGTGAGGGCGCGAAAGAGTCGCTCTGAGCGAGGCGGAGGGCGGGGCACAGGGTGTCGCAAGTGCAACGGCGAGCAATGGCAACAGAACCGTGACAGTAATTCCGCAGCGGCAACAGTAGTGGTGGTGGGCCAGGAAGGAAAAGCGAGGTCTGAATTTAAGGATGTACAGACAATGAATGGATGACGGAAGCTGTTCTGTGCGATCACGAGTGTTGAGGTTGCCCGGCCAGTGGCAGAAGCAGAGCAGAGTGGCTTCTGGCCGAGGACGGACGGAGGTGGCAGTGCTTGCAGCGTTCGTGCCTGGCTGCGAATAATGTGGGTGATTAGTGTGGCGAGTTCTCCGCTGTTCTTGTTTGCTTGTCTGGATAAGGATAACGATGGGCGCAGACCATGGGCAATGAGCAATGGGCAACGGGCATAGTACGAGGAGTAGTCGAGAATGGAAGCTGTGGGGGAGGGGAAAGCGAGCGCCAACATCAAGAGACTCGGCGAGAACGAGCACACGCAGGTGGCACATCGACGTCAGTCCAGCACCATTCCCATTCCCATTCCTTTTCGCAGGTTGTCCTCTATTCTACATCCGTCCAGGCAGCTGCCTGGAGGACACGTACACTAGGCACCACTACTTGCCCCTTCCCCAGGTGTGTGTCGACCGACCTTGGCCTTGCCGCGTGCGCCGGTGAACACCGGGGCGAAAGGATGGATGGCAGCTCCTGGTCCGCCCCTCGTCCTCCTCCCCACGGAACAGCCTCAAGGCCGAGAAGCGAGGGCTTGGAGCGAACACCTGCCCGTTTCTGGCTAGCGGATTGCTTGAGTCAGCCGTCCGGCCCCTGACAAGAAGATTTGCCCGGACAGTTGGCTCCGTTGCACCCAACATCAGCCTCTTGCAGCTCGACGCGGACTCAGCGGCCGGACGAAGTATAACTAACTGCCCTGTCGTCGATGGATCCCAGGGCTCGAAGGGGACTGGCGAAGGCCTCCAACGACGCTCAGATGTGTCCGGCTCCAAGCATTAACGCCGTAGATGGGGCTAACGCCGTGCGGAGGAGAGACGTGACCATTTCCTCTGAGTGTTTACCGAGTATTGTCTTGCTGACCGCATATCTTCCCCAGACTCCATCTTAACCTGCAGTGTGGAGGCTGCATATTTTATGCAATGCGTCTTCTGGATTGCTACGCAAGAGCTCCAAGCGATGTTTGCTCTCTCTGCATAATGTCGCCTCTGAGTAGATTTTGATCTGCTGCTCATTCCATCGCCCACATTCTGGGGGTCGGCACTTCCATGGTTGCCGAAGGAGCCCGCGGTTACCTTTGTGGTATTGCTTTATACTCTTCCGACAATTCCAGAGCCACTCCCAGAAAGCATGTTCCAGCCATGCTAACAATAACTGCGTCCGGCACTATGCTGCACCACATCAGCAAAGCAGCCATCCACCCATTCATCCACACATGCTAGGATCACAGAGTGTGACATGGACAGGGCTGACTGGCTGACACCCAATTCTGCGAAGTTTTGGAAGACATTACCTTCAAATGCCACGCAAGCCGGTATAGAGTCCAGCCATCCCCGTCATTGGGAAGTTTGCATGCCTCCGCCTCTCTGGCCTCAGGTACTGTAAGCTTGACGTCGGCGGTCGAAGTGGATGTACTGCTTCTGCGTCTGGCGCTCTCAACATCAGCACCATGGGCAACTTCGGCCGATTTTTCGACGTGCTCCTTCTCCTATAGCCTGAACACAGCCAGGTCTGGAATGTTGTCAAGTTGTTGTCTTTGGAAAGGAATGGATGGGCCCCTCTCCATCAAGTCAATCTTGGCGTCCTAGCTCTGACAGATCTTCTCCTTGAGCGTCCTTTTGGAGACCATTGCGTCGAGTTGTCGTCGTTGAGAATCACCATGTCCCGGGAGGTGGTAAGTGTCAATGTTTCTGATGGCACCAGCGCTGGGTTTTGCGTTGATCCTTCATTGTGTCAACGGGTTCACTTATGGCCATGTTCTGTGCTTTATGTGACGGTTTGGTCATTTGCAAGTCGTCGTGGTAAGTCTCCTTCACATAATATCACGTGCAATCAACAACTTCATGAGGAAGTTGTTTGCACCGTACCCTTCGTTGAAGCAGCCCATCGGTGCCAATGGAGCTGCGTCATGCTCTCTGCCTCTTTCAAACTCACTCAAGCAGTGTCGTCCAGACTTTGATTCTACCACCACGTCTCTGAGCTCTAGGACCCAGACATTTTTCTTCCAGCCTTTCGATTCCCTGCGTGTCTCGTCCCCCATCCCCTCTCCTCCTACTAGCACGCGGTATTGCGACAAAACTTGTGGCAGCCGAGCTTACAGAACCATGTCGCACGACTGCCTCTTCACCAGCTATAGGCGGTACAAAGAGGACACGGACTACATTGCCCGTTGGCTCGCGACTACTGCCAAACAATGCGGTTTTGTCGCGAACCAAGATGATCTGAAAACACCAGTGGAGAAGCCAAAGAAGCTGAAAGGAAGAGCCAGGACCCTTGCAAGAAGACACGCCGCAGCAAATGCAAAGAACAAAGAAAACACGGCACCAAGCACGGCTTACACCATCGCAATTAAAGACTTCCTTCCAACGGCCCAGCATATATCCTCATTCAACAATCCCGCTGTCAAGGTGCCGGAACAGTTCACCCGCGTGATTGAGCGAGCCATATCCCTGCGCAAAAAAGTCGGTAAGATTATAGCGGACCCACAATGTTCAGGATGCTCTCGGTCTGCTACCGACCTGGAATCCGATTCCCGTCATGCCTACTTTGTGGACATCCTAGTCGATGTGCGGCAAACCTTGGGCCATCTTGTCACTAAGAAGACGCGACACGACCCTAGACCACAAGAAGTTGTCGCAGGGGACAAGTCCGGCTTCGATTTCGCAAACATGTTCGAATGCCTATCGGTGGATGATCTATCGGCGACCGAACCAGCCATCGACGGTAACAATTCGCGCCAACATCTTCCGAAGGAAGAGACCTGTGTAACCCCAGATGTCTCCTGCAAGGCAGAATGTCCTACGGACTCGCTTGAGGCATCTGTCGGATTCCTCTGTCTGCTCCGTGATTTGCAACAAATGCGTGAAGTCATATCAGAATGTTGGAAAGACTACCAGAGAGGTACGGTTGATCTGACTGCAGCTGCTTTGACCTCGAATGCCGCGTTCGAGCTAGCATGCCGCATGGAGGAAGATTTGGTAGACTTCGCTGGGTATGAGGGACCCGAGTCGCTCCTGAAAAGCCAGCATGCCATGCTTTGTGAACGCCTGAGAAAGTTGCCAGAGTACAGCGAGCTGGCTGATGATGACTTCGAGTTTGCAACGCACCACGCCGCGCCAGAAGCCTTCCTGTGGCCGGCCTACAAGCACTTGAGATATTTCTTGGACATTGGTTGTATGAGGACGATGTTTAACAGGCCAGAAGATATCGACAAACCAGAGTCTGATCGCTCAAAGATGTCGGAACAAGAGAGATTCTTGGAAGACCGTCACCTTCTCGGCGATGCCTTCTCCGACATCACCGTCTACATGGGAGGTCAGGAAACACACCGAGACTCCCACAATGACGAAATGACCCGAGGCTTTCTGAACATGTTTCACTCTGGCAGGGTATCCTTATGGCTCGCGTTTGCCACCCAAGTCTTCCTTGACATTCACCATATCCTTCGCGAGGATGTTTCCAAAAGCTTCGACCTACTTCATCACGTCGGCAACACCATAGTGGGCGCTATGGCGGACCAGATCGAGTATCATGAGAAAGAATCGAACGAGCCAATGCCACCTTTTGCTCATGCGTTCTGGCACTTGAGTCATATGATCTACAATATTTGCGAGGCAGATCTCCTGGAGATGGTCCGCGCTTTGACAGATCTGTTTGAGGACGGACAAATAGAAAGATTCCGGCTGCTGAAGATGAATCCAATCTCTTGTGGGATCAAGCTGTACGCGATCAAAGCCCTGTACCGCCATGTGACGTTTGAAGCCGTCAGAGGCTGCGCCGACTCCATCTTGGCTTGTGCTCATTTGAACAATGCCCTGATCCAGGAAGGCTACGTGCAATCTCGGTGGCCAGACATGGACTTCGTCCACGTGGTGCAGAATGAATCGCATCTGTACGCAGGTGCGGCTCCCAGAAACCCCGACGACTACTACAAGCGCTTTTGCCTGGCAGTTCTCGGGTTTTCCGTCACCAATTTCGCCCGGAACCGGAGGAGACCACATGACATTGCTCTAAAACCGAAAGGATGTCGGACCTTGGAAAAGCGGACTCCCGTATCTGACGCGTTCTTTTTTCGGTACTGTTTCGACCTAAATAGGAAGAATCTCAGTGCACAAGAATTACAGGACATCTTGGGGTCGAGCAAGAGGAGCGTCGCGGCGGACCCGCCGGAGGGCGAGGAGGCGCTCGTGTGTGACATTATGATTCCCAAGGCTGCACCACGAGACCCGAAAGCGTCGAAAAAAGCCCGCCACGCTGCCTCTCCAAGGATCAGCCCCGTCAGTGTTCTTCTCAAGCTCCGCGCATCGCTGCATGCAGAGTCTCTTGAGCTGTCGCTCGACTACATGGCCATGCATCGCATCTGCACCCAGCTACTGATCTCTGTCAGAGACGCGGTCGCGGTGCAGATGAACGACATCTACGGAGCAGTCCCGGGACACGAAAGGGGTCTCCCGTCGGTCGTGTTCTTCATTCTGAGTGCCTTGGTGGCAGAGAAGGGCCAGTCCAAGATGAACGTTTTACCGTTTCGGAAGGACGAGTACAAAGGCATTGGAGACCAGCTCATGCGCGAAGCCGCTGCCAAACTGGTGGAACTGACATCAAAGAAGCATGAAGAACGTGGAGCCGTGCAGGGGAACAAGTTCATGCACGGCGACACCGTCGTGGCACGGGCCCACGCCTTTACCGGAATGGTGTACCACGATCATCCAGGCGATGCGGCCGACTGATGCGGCTGGGGTGGGAAGGCCGTGGGTAGATAACAGAGTGTCAGCACCGTCTCAGACGCGAGAGCCTTGGAAAGTGGTCTTTCTGCCTGTCTGAGCAGCGATGAATTCAGTTATGTACAAAGAGTGTTTCTCGGGATTGGAAACCTACCTTGGGACATTGGGACATTGGGACACTGGTGCAGAATTGGACAGAAACGGTACATGTCCTAGGAGTATTGTACATTACTGTAGGCCGGCTGGAACCATAGCACTTTTCAGATACTGCGATGAGCCAAATGAACAAACCACCGGATTGTTCAAAATTTTGAGTCTTGGTCCACGGTCACTTGCTCCTCCCGTTCATCGGCCTGGGTTGGCCGATGTCCTAGCGGCTTCCTTCCGGATGATGGCTTCTTCTGCACAATATACATGTGCATGTGAGCCCGATGGCAGTTCGGAACTCGAGACAGAAATCTGGCTAACCTCGTCGCTCGACCCCCGCCCCCCCGGGAGACTCGCGTCCGTAGAGAAGCAGAACTCGGATTGTGAATCTCCCCTGAACTGCGCATATTCTAAAGATGTCGCCTCGGTAGGCAACGGAACACAGTACTAACGACGACTCAAGTCCCGGTACATGGCACCGTGGAGTGTTGCCGCGGACATTGCCTCGGAGTTCGGATATACGTTGGAATCAATTGACCAGATGCCAGATGGGGGTATTATGCGTGATGAGTTCATGAAACGGTGCATAAGTACACTATCTCAAGTCCACACGGAGAGAGAATGCCGTTGCACCATTATCACGAGCTTGTATGAAGCCTCCGATCCCTCTTTTTCAGTCTGCTTCCTGGTCGATCTGCCGCGCAGATGATGGACGAGAAGTGACGATGAGGGCCGGGGCATACGGGTGTTCATCTCTGCTCAGGCCGAGGGAGGGCAGCAGCGCCCATCTAACTGATCCCGGAACGAATCAATGTCCTCAGATGAGTAGTATTTGCTCATTCTACACCGCGGAGTAGGACGAGGAGTCCTCACCCTGTGGCACCCGCGGTGAGCCAAATTGCTGTAGTCTCTTAATCTTACCGCCCAAAATGATTATTTGGAGGCTAGAGCACCTCAAGCCTTTTGGACATGGAATCATATGTGTTATCTTCTTTCCGATACAAGGATCTGCCAGCTTGATAGTCTTGTTCGAGAGTGCCACTTGATCCGAAGCACGTGTAGGAGGCTCAGCTGGCCACAGGCACTCATTGCTTGGGAACTCCGTCGGTCCTATTTCCAACGGTACTTGAACAGGAGATTCCCATCAAGACCCCGTCCAAAAACAGGCTATTAACAACCTAGCCCATGGAACCAGCCAAGAATAAAAGCACAAGACTATAAACACAGCCAAAGGATCCGACCTATCGACAGGCGGCCGAGCCCCATTGGCATCGCGATATCCTTGCGCAGAGAGAGCCCGTCCAAGTTCGACTTGGCCGCCCGACAATACAGCCAAAAAGGTGGCCACAAACATTGCGACCAGTGCAATGATTTTCTCGCCAGAACTCTGCGTCTCTTGCACACTTCTGGTTGCGAGGATCCCCAGTCGATGCGTCATCAATACCACCAATGTGTGCAGAATGCTTGCTTGGACGAATTGTGATTTGTGGACACCTGTCCTGGAAGCTTGGTTCTCAGCCTCATTCATCGGGTGGGATTGCAGCGATGCCTCTGCGTCGGATAAGGGATGTTTGCCGTGAGGGTCAGATGCTTTGGGAGGTGTTTGTGTCGCTTCCAAAGACGGGGAGGGTTCTGCAACGTCACCGTCCTCCTCTGGTGGAATATCCGAGTTCTCGTCCTTGTCAACCAAAGGAGCGGCTTTCTCTCCAGCAGGAGTATGATCCCGTCTCGTAACTGAAGAAGCGCTTTCTGTGATTGGAATACTCTGGATAACGCTGCTCATTTTCGACCGACACGTGATAGACAGGATGGCGATGAACAAGGGGTAGATTACGGCGATCCAAACGAGTCCATTTGCCCGTTTGTCAGGCTCATGCGAAGTGGTGGTTGTGCGTTCGTGCATCGCTACTGCTCCAGGTCAACAAGTGCCTCAAGAAAGACTGTTCACAGGAAATGAGGGTAGTTGATGGAGGGGACAGCTGAGATGGGCTGAATGAAGCAAAAGTGAGGCAGAAGCAGGCGGGATGGCGTCGCTTGGCATTGGTGGCTGCCTTCCGGCCTCAGAACAGCCACACCCCTCACTGGGTCCGTGCGAAGGTCCTTGCTGCGTTCTCAGCGCCTAGCATCAAGTCGCCTCTGGCCTGTTTGGCGGCAAGCGCGAGGCAGATCCAGCAGCAGGCGCCGGGGCGTATTCCTTCGATTCGGCGACGCCCTCGTTGACTGTGTGCCGCCCAGCGATCCACAAGTACGCGCTTTGACAAGTACCTCTTGAACTCTTCGTACCGATCCCGAGGTTGACATTTGACACTGGAACGGTTAGAGCGCTCTTGTATTGATTATCTGGTGCCGGACCGCGTTCTTGTCATTGATGCTGTTGAAGTACAACAGAGGTCTGGATTGAGGGCCACTGAAAGAAGATCGTGAACAATGTCAAGAGCTACCGGCGAGCTTGGCCTCACGTCGGTGTACATATGGTCACCGCAGGCTGTGCTGTGGTTGTACTCCTGGCGGGCTTCACTCAATTCTACTGAGATTTAACGCTGGACATATTATGAGGCCGCCATTTGAGACGCACATGTCTCGACCCATGGCTCCTCTCTGCTGAAGGCCTTTCATGTGGCATCGACCAGGCACTTGCCACCGCAACACCACCATGGATGTGGTACCGCCTTCCTTTCCATCCTTCCTCCCAACCATGGAAGGCTCGTCCCCGCTGGCCTTCCTGTCATTTAAAAAGCCGAGAGCTGGTCTCTCCTACAATGGAGAGCATCATGATACAGATCACAGTATGAACTATTCCCTTCTATCGCTTCAAGGTGAGCCGCACCCAGACAAAAGACCAGAAGTACCCAGACTGATGTAAGGTGCTCAGTATATTAAGGTATCCCATCACCCGTTCGCCATTGCACTCCACAGACCCGACCCAAAGAATATGGCGATGTTTGCCAACTTTCTTACCCTTCTCTGCGGCCTTGTCTTGCATACCACGGCCTTCAAGGTATCCTTTTACAAAGGTCCCAATTGTGCTGGCGAATCTGTGGGAATCTGGGTTGGAGGAGAAGGGCAAGGCTGCCGGCAAGAGTATTCGTGAGCTATTTTCAGTAGACAATATCCAAGACTCGAGACCAGGAGAGCTAACTGTTCGAAGAGGCATCGCGGAGGGGGCTGTCATCCAATCAACTGGGGCTGTCGACGACTTGACTACGGTCCAGTTTTACAGTTCAGATGACTGCTCTTTGGGGACTGAGATCAGCCGTGCTGATGTCGGCTGTCTCACCGTTGACAATGGCGCCACTGGAGCATATAAGTCCTTCCAAGTCGTCTCAAGCAATCCACTCGCTCGGCGTGCCTTAACAAGGCTCCCACCAAAGCAACGGCGAACTCACTTCCGGAACACAACTGCACAAGAACCCCATTACAGAGCTCCATTGCTCTACCACGGTATGACCGCAGCATTCGATGGCATTGAGTACAAGTGGCAGCAGATACATGCTACTGGATACGTTGGCATCCTGCCTCACGAGTGGAATGATGCTTTACACACAATAAATACCACCACAGTGACTCTCGACAATGGCAGACACCCCGATACCAAGGATTTGGAAGAGCGCAACCTGTCTGAGGCTTTATGCTCTACATATACCGTCTGCACCTCTGCTGTTTTAGCCGCTGGGAATAGCGTCGCTACGATAGGACAGTTTGCAGGTCCTTACTTTACGAGTGCAGGGCAAGCGGCATTGTCAGCCGGTGTTTCAGTGAACACGTTCCTGAACAACAACCCTTTCATTGCTCAGCTCACTGCTGGTGAGTAACTTGTCCCCAAAGCATTTGTTGCAGAGAGAGGCTGACAAAGAGTGAAAGGGGGAGCGGCTGGGGTAGTCGCAGCCTGGGTTGGTGCTAAGCTCCAAGGAGATTCCAACAACTGCCAGGCATGTTCTACCCAGAACGAGCAAATCGATGCTCTTATATCGATCATTCAATCTCAGAACTCCGTCATTAACGCAGCATCGGCGACTGTGACGACGCAAGTGGATAATGCTGGAGACGACGTTTTCAGTCTCACCATGACTGTTGTCGCTTGCGGCCAAGCACTTACTGCCACAGGTTGCGGCATCCCTGCTGGCTTTTGTACCAGTGCGTAGATGTGTGGATGGTCTGAGATTTCTGATTCAACGGATTGCGACAAAGGCCGCAGAGCGACTACTAGACTCGACACACGACTTCAGGACTATGGCTCTTCCGTTGGTATATTGGCGACCTCAGTCTAGAATACGGTCAGGGTTAGGCTGCTTGTGGGTTTCTGTGGACCTCTGAGGGGAGGATTCTGCACAAGATTTTGGACGGCGTTAGCACTCGTTTGTCTTGCGATGGATTTTGTTTTACCTGTAGCCTTAGACTACTTCTCCTGTACTGTGCTGGCGAAGACAACTTAAAGGCTGAGTCAGTAGAAGATTCGAAATGCTGAGACGAGGTGAGAAGAGGGACACTTTGAGCTTGGCACGGAGAAGCTTCGTTCGAGTCTGCTTCCTTGCCACTTGCAGGGCATCGATTCCGCGCTTCAGACTAGCAACCCATAACTTTTCGTCAGTTACTTCTTCATCGCCTTCTCCGGCTTCTCAGCCAACAACTTGCACCACTTCCTCCACTCACTCGCCGCCTTGTTGAACACGCGCTTCAAATCCTCCTTCACCTCCTGCATCTCCCAGTGCTCGTCCTCCCAGTTCTTGTCCTCGGTATCCCGGCTGGACGCCCATCCAATAGCTTCCAACACGTCACTCTCGGTCGGCGAGTGCTCGTAACGCGGGAACAGCTTGGAATCGACCTTGTGGCATTCGGCGTCGAGATATTTGCGCAGGACTTCGATGCGCTGGGAGTGCGTGAAGGTAAGTTTCAACTTGTTGGATTCGTCTTCGTGATTGGGGCTGGCGTGTGTCGAGCTCGTGAGCCGCTTGGTGACACTCCGGGCGGTCTTCGCCCCGCGGAAACTCGAATACGCCCAAACGGTGTCTATCTCGCCGAGCCCGCCGAACGGCCAGATGAAGGTCGCGAGAATGTCGATCCCATATGCCACGGGCATTAACCCCGTGGCGATGACTGTATCTCTCTGCGCCTTGGACTTCGTCCGCAGCATCGTGTTGACGAACTCTTCGCGCATCTGCTCGTTCGTGAGCTGCATGGCTGGCGGGTAGATCAGGACCATCTCCTCCACGTCGACGGTCTTGTGCGTATCGTGGCCCTCGTTGTCGCTGTGATCCTTCTCGGTGTCGGATTGAGGTCCAGGTGAGACTCGGCCCAGGAAATCCAGATTCGAGGACGTGGTCTTGTGAATCGCCCAATCGATCCCGCGCGTGGCTTTTGATTTCACGCCCTTCCAGCTGGCAGTCTTGGCGGTGCTGGTCTTCGCGGATCGGACTTCCTCTTGCCATTTCCGTTGCACCTTGTGCAGCTTGGCTTCCTTTTCACCTTCGGCGGGTTTGCTGAGTGGGGGTGGCGGAGGAGTGTAGATCATGAAGCGCCTGGGAATGGTCTCAGGGTCGACATTGGGCAGCACGGGTCGCGGGAAGGGGACCAGATATCCTATCAGTTTGTGAGGATCCCGAATGTAATGAATGGGATTGGAAGGGTTGTCGTCCTCTGGAAAGGTCTGCTTGATCCGTTGCGGGGGAGGCTGGAATTGTTGGTATTGTCGGCCATGAGTGTAGTCTGCTGGATTGTAGGCTGGAGGTTGTGCATGAACGGGAGCCTGAGCCTCGACGTCAGATCCTCCGTGAGCAGGTCGTTGTGGTAGAGATGGAGGAGGAGGATCGTAGCTGGGCACTGGCACTGGCATCTGTTGTGGCCGGGGCGGTTGCGGCGGAGGTGGAGGAAAATTCTGTCCCTCTGGTTGATATCCGGTACTATACTCCGAATGCATGTTTAATGGCTGTTCGGTCGCAGGAGTTGTGTTTGGGTATTGTGGTGCCGGAAGTTCAGCTGGAAGGTTGTAGTTGGGAATCTGGTGAGGGTTCGCCATTGGGAGGAGAGGCTGAATTGAGGTTCTGGCGTTGAGATCGCTTCAACCTGGACTGTTATATCTTTCCGGTGTATTTGCTAGTGGAAGTTACAGTCGTGTGGTGCCTGACCCTCTTCAACACCAATATCACCGAATTCAAACTTGGAATGGCAATGGACTCGAACCTGTTACAGAGACGCGTCGCCATATGACGTCGATTTCGTGGCTGGTGTCACTTGTTTCTCGCTTCCGCACTTGTCCGGCGCCCTGGGCAGGCACCCGCATATTCTCAATGAGAAGTGGTGGTGACGGCCGTGCAAGTCTGGCCGGCCCCCAAATCTTTGGTCATAAGCCACACGATCGTCGCAGACAAGCAATTGCAAGCATCACAACCTTCGTGTTGATCACCTAGCGATACATTTTTTCAGCATACAGGACGAAGTATGAACGCCAAAATAGTGTCATGTTTCGATATGCACGGAACTTCAAAGGATAGATCACGGGCCGAATTATTTTTCTCGCTGTCCCCGAGCAGAAGGTGAGTTTGTACAAGAAGTCCGAACGAATGACCAAGTGGAGGGAATCGCGCGCTTATATCCATCAAGTCGTCAATCCCAGCACCACGTTAATGCCCTCATCAATGCCTGCCGCTTGCCGATTTTGGTCCCTGCAGGGCTCAGAGTCGGCCAGGAGCATACGATCCTACCGCGCCCGGTGGCCCTCCTTCCAAGTCAATGGCTGATACTCTTCTTCTCGCTTCCTCTGAGTCTCGGACAAGGTTGCTGAAGTACTTTCGTGCGACCTCGCTTTCTCTCTTCGTCTTCGTAACGTCTTCCTTCTTCTGCCTTAGTTCCTCAACAGTATTCGCGAGGTCAGCTGTAAGATTTTGAGCTGGATAGCGCAAGACACGGCGCACCTCGGACGCGATTCGATGGGCATTGCTGTGAGTGTAGTCCATTTGGGCAAGATTGGCCGAAAGTTTTTGTGCGAGTCGAGGGGGGAGTGTTTGCGGAATGGTAGAGAGAATGTAGGCTACCGTCAAAACAGCTAGAAGCGTCTGTGAGCCACAATCTTGACTTTAACCGGGGGGACAGGTCAAACTTACCAGCAGCAACCATGCCGGGCAAAATCATTCTCCTCAAATTCCGACTTCCGATGACCTTAGCCGCGCCAAAGGCTCCATCGACCCAGCCAACACCACCCACGGCCCTGGTTCCCAATGTGCCGGCAACAGTGAGAGCCAGACCTGTACCCACCGTCTTCTCTTGCCGCTCCCACACACCAGTTACATCGAAGAAGTCCCAGATCTCCACATCTGTGTCAACAGACCGGACCAGAGCATCCTTCCTTCGCTGGAACATTTTGTCCGCAGCAAAGTTGAGGTTCTCGTAACTGTTGCCGACATGTAACAATCCTAGGGATTTAATCATGCTAACTCCCTGAACTGTTCTCGCTCGTCCGTAGTTCTCACAACTGGCGACCGCAGCGGAGATTTGCTCGAGCATGGCGACCCGAAGATCCTCTGCGTACTGGAATGCCGAAAACAGGCCAGGATACTCGACACCGAGGTCTTGTTTCCCCACATTCGCGATGGTGCTGGACAGCGTTGAGCGCGTGTGATTGTACACCTCCGTCGATGTGGAATCGATCTCCTTTTCAACTTGCTCCGACACCGCAACCCGCTGTTTCTGCTTCTCTTCGAATTCTGGGATGATCTCGAAAAGCTGTTTAGATACTCGGTCGAGTTCGGACTGCGCAACGTCGCGGTTCACTGTGGCAAGGACGTTCATGTCGCCCAGGCAGTTCATCAGATACGTCTTCGCTGGTGCCAACTTTGACCTTGCTCTCTTCTCAAGTACGAACCTCCGCAGGGCACTTTCAAGGACTTCGAAGTCTCGGATTTTCTCCTTGTCCTTTCCTTTGCCTTTGTCTGACCCATCGTCATCATCGTCATCGGGAGGTGAAGGACCTGAACCACCATTTCCACCGTCACCTCCGGGTGGCATCAAGGAAGGCACCATTGGGATAGCATTGCTGGAGACAAAGTGTACCAGCTCTTGCGCCTCTTTAAAGGTTTGCGGGCTGAGTTTTTGCAGTTGCTCGAGAATCATCTTCTGGCACCGTTCCTTGTCGCGGATATTGTCAAACCCATTTACCACCATGAAGATATAGGCCTTCTCGTGGGCAGCTTGCCATATGAATTCCTTGGCGGAAAGTGTAAAATGGTTGGCGGCCGAAACCACGAAGACGACCACGTCAATTTCTTCCTGTCGAGCGAACACTGCTGTCGTCTTAACTGAGTCCGAATTCAAGCCTGGTGCGTCGATGAGCGCAATGTCAACCACACCGTTGTTCAACAGTGATTGGTCGATGGACCTGACATCCTTGACATAGACTTTGCACTGCATGTAGCGATCATTGTCGACCACGATCTTGTCCAGTTCGGACAACGAGTACGAGTCGTAGGTACTTTCGTCATTCCGGTCGTAAATGGTATCTTTGTGCACTGCATGCACCTCCTCAACCCCGCCGTTGTCCCTAGCGTCTAGTACCTCGCAAAAGATACTCGTACAAGGTTGTTGATCCTCAGGCAGGACCTTCCGCCGCAGGAGGGCGTTGCAGAATGTCGACTTTCCCGCGTTCAGGTCGCCCGTTACCAATACTTTGCTTGAGGTATCCTCTATCCGATCTCGGAGAGCCAACAGATGGCGGACGCTCTGACTGATTTTCCCGTCTAGGAGCGACGCAATTGACTTCTTTTCCAGTGAGTGTACTAATTCCGTCTGGGACAATGCACCAACTTTCAGATCAAGTTTGAGGATGGAAAACTCCTGGGCGATCTGTGGCGTGATGAGTCGAGGCTCAGGAGTCTTCCGCGCCTGTACCTGCGAACTCGATTCTCCGGTGCTGTCTTCCCCCATCGAAGTCCCAGCTCTTCTTAGTGCCGCCGGCCGATCATGCGCGGTCTTCTTCAGGAAAATCTGCCGTGACAAGTCTGTTGCATCTCGGGTTGATTGCGCATGTGGCATGGCCGGCCTAGAGGGGTCCGTTCCACTGTCGGGTCTTTGAACCGTAGGATAGTGCGCGGGCCATTGCGCATTCATCTCCTGTAGCTGCTTGAGCAGTTCGACGGTCTGGGAGATGGCCTTGGCGAGGGCGACACGATTCTGGTTGTAATAGAGCTGATGGACATGGCTTGCGAGGGCTCGTTTCTCCGTCTCTGATATGGTCGCGGATTGCCCAGCGATCTGAGGGGTATGTGCGGGTGTCGGTCGATCCCTTAGCAACTCATCCTCCCACGCGCGCATCTCGCCACCGGATTGCTGCACATCACCGGGCATGCTGCCATAGCCCGAGTCTCGTTCCAATTGTTCCATCAGAGCCGCCGCGTGAGACGGCTGCGAGCCATTGCCAACCGTCATGTACTGGGGCCGATAGGAGGGTGCGGGCGACGCCACTTCGTGTCCGAAGTAGTCGCTGGATGATGGAGGGTCTTGGTTTGGGCGCGAAGAAGCTTCGCCTGCATCGTTGCCGGAGTGGCTCATTGTTGAAGCGGGCGTGATTTATCTGCAGCTGGGAGCGGCGGCTTTCAGCGGGTCTACAGGGTCAATCATGTCCATAGCGATGTTCGTAGACTGGCAGGCGAAGAATAAATCGTGCATGTTGTCACGTCAGTTAGTTAGTCCCTGGCACGAGAATTGCAGTGGCCTGAACCGTCCCGACATTGTTCCGGCCCGCAACGTCATTGGCGCCCGGAGGCTCCAAGAAACAATCAATGCTCTCCCACCGCAGCGGGACACCAGCGACAGCTCTGACTCTAATTCAGAGTTGACCGTAATCTTCGAACATTTTAGACCCCTAGCACACATTACGGGTCATCCGACCTCCTCTTCGTCATGAATGTGAGCCATCTACATCCCGGCAGTTCCCCAGACCACCCCCACTAACCACCACCACCACCTCTAGATCATAGAATGGGCCTTCGGCAAGCGAATGACGCCGGCAGAACGTCTGCGCAAACACCAGCGTGCGCTCGAGAAGACGCAAAGAGAACTCGACCGTGAGCGGGTCAAGCTTGAAAATCAAGAGAAGAAGCTCGTCGCAGATATCAAGAAGAGCGCAAAGAACGGTCAGATTGGCGCCTGTAAGATCCAGGCCAAGGATTTGGTCCGGACAAGGCGGTATATTCAGAAATTCTACCAGATGAGGACCCAGTTGCAGGCCATTAGCTTGAGGATACAGGTATTCATCTCTGCTATCAATAGCACGTTCGCCAACGGCTGACCGAGTCCTCCGCAGACCGTCCGGAGCAATGAACAGATGATGCAGTCCATGAAGGGGGCCACGATGCTTCTGGGCAGCATGAACCGGCAGATGAACCTGCCGGCACTCCAACGCATCGCCATGGAATTCGAGCGCGAGAATGATATCATGGACCAGCGCCAGGAGATGATGGACGATGCCATCGACGATGTTACAGGGCTGGAGGATGAAGAGGAAGGCGAGGAAGTGGTAAATCAAGTGCTCGACGAGATTGGCGTTGATTTAAACAATGCCGTAAGTTTGTTGCGCTGCTCGTTCATTCCTGTTGCTAATGAGATTGCTAGCTGGGTGAGACCCCGACAGGAATACAGAAAGCGGCTGTGCCGGAAGGCCGGGTCGCCCAAGCCATCGGTGGTGGAGGCGAAGATGACGATTTGCAAGCCCGCCTCGACAGTTTGCGAAAGTAATGACCGGGAGCAGAATCTTCTGGGACAAACGAATCTCGCATCAAGCACGGCGCTCGGAGTTATGGTAGACGCGTGATTTCTTGCTGGCGCTGGAGATAATATCGTACGCAGAATGACTTCTATCCGACCGTGTCAATTCTATCATCGGTTAAGCAATGGCTTGTCGACTGTTCCTAGGAATGAAAGAATCCTGTTTGGAAATGTGGCTGCCTAAAGAAAACAGGTGTAAACTTGAAATGAAAGATGCACCTGGCACCTCAAAGGCATACTCTCTAAAGGATGCCCAAACCAGACAGTTCCCAGCCTCCGATCCGAAATAGCAGCCGAAAAACCTGTCCGTCTACCAGGAGTCCAGCAACCCATGGCGAGTGTTACTTCTCGGGCCTTTCCCGCTTGGGTTTTTGACTGAGTAATTTGTTACAATGTACACCGAGACGTTGAAGCGGACCATACACGATCGTATAGTCGCATCAGCTGGGCAGGATTTCGGTGACGGGCTGACCCAGAGGAGCGCCAACTTGACTGTACGCGCCCTGGATATTGCCTGATTTGCGGATCAGCACTCGTTGGCAAGATTGAGAGGGAAAATAGTCATACCTGCTGGGCTATAGTTGCAAACTGTGAAATAAGGGCTGATGCCAGGTCCGGTATTGGCCAATCCGTTAGGACAATACTGGGTCGCACAGCCAACCTCATGCGTGTCTTTCCACACTATCTGTGAGAAGTGTCCCCAGTTGTTGAAGTTGGACATATCGACGTTGTCCTGTCCGTAGGGCAGCGGATAGTTTGGCATCTCCGTGTTGTACATGCTGTTGCCGATCATAGAAGGTACTCGATCGGCTGTATACCCGGCGCCGATATTTTGCCCATAACCTCCTCCGCCAGCGGTGCTGGTTGAAACATAGGGGATTAGCTTTTTCTCGACCGAGACTGTACATAATGCAAGAACGCGGGGTCACTTACGTATTGTGAGCGTAGACGCAAGTGGCAGCAATATCTGCCGCAATGCTGGCCAAACTCTCAGACCAGGTCAAGTTAGTAGCTGAATGGTTCGATCGATGAATGTTGTGTGCTTCCAGAATGCCGTCGATCGGGCTAAGTGAGCTCACATCGACCGTCACGACAGCGCTAGGCGGAGTAGTGGTGGTGGCGGAGGAGGAGGTAGTGACAGATGAAGCGTCACTAGTGGTTGTCAACAGAGTAGTGCTAGAAACAGGCGACTCGGTTGTAGATGAGTTTGGAAGGGAACTGCTTGTGAACACCGTGCTAGAATCCGTCGAACTGCTGGTAGATGAGGTCAAAGAGGAGCTCGTGGTAGGCGAAGCAGCCAAGGTAGTCGAGGTAGACGATGTGGTTGAGCTTCCAGTTGGACCGAGGCTGCTGCTTCTTGAAGTCGACATGCTGGAAGATGCTGAAGTGGAGCCTCCCACTGGGCCGTCGCCATCGCGAATACTCGTTGTTGAGGTGGAAGACGACAAAGAAGTGCTTGGGTTTGGACCGGTGTATCCGTTAGATCCAGAAGTCGTAGATCCGCCAATGGGTCCAGCAGTAAATGATGAGCTGAGGGTGGTTGATGAGGTTGACGCGCCAGATGAAGCAAGCGACTTGGTGATGTATGCGCCGAACCAGTCGGCCCATGGCTCCTTGTCAGCCTTTGTAGGGATCGGACCAGTGTTGGTGAGAGGCTTTCCGGGCCTTGGATGGAAATGAGGGCCAAATGGCCCAAAAGGTGGCCTGGGCTTTCGAAAGAGCTGATTGCCTTCGCTTCGAGGGACCGGGGTAACAACTTGCTCCTCGCCATTGCAGGGACAGGATTGAATAGCCCTGGTCACCGTCTCTGTCACGGTAACGTCCCTCAACCAGTTATTCCATAAGCCGAGTGCCTGCCCGCTGGCAGCCAGCACAATGAATGTTGTTGTTGAGACTTTCATACTGATGAATTGTCGCTGGTGACTGGAGAAGCCCGGGACAATAGAAATGCACAGTTGGTGAACGGCAAAAAAAAGAGAGAGTGACTTAGGTGAGTCTTTTTGCGCCTCGAAGGAAAGAACAGTGAGGCCGTAGTTGTCGAAAATAACTGCGGCGTCCACGGCATTTATGTCTTCTTTCCATTGCGGCATATGGCGGCGATTGGGGGCATGGTGAGAGGGCCATGTTCAACAACGGGTCCGACACTCCTTCGCCCGTGGGTAAGTCGAAGAAATTAGACGTGCAGTAGACTGCTGTCATAGCAACTGCCCAAGCTTCGACCGCAATACGAGGGCGGAATGCGTCGACAACCTGAGTATGTTTGAACGAACAGGTCGTTCAGGAGACAATGCTTTGTTCGACAAAGAGAACAGGTCCTGAATCGATGACAGAAATCGTCCCGAAGAGGTGTGCATAAGATATTTCTCATTGGGCATGGGAACGTTCTCATACCAGAGAGTTACAAGATGGGATCATACCGGGAAAGGGGGAGGGGTTCCCGGCCGTTTGGGTGTGGACTGAGGCTTGCTGTTTGGTACAACTTGTGGCTTGATTTGGGGCTTACCGATGGTCCTGGCAGTGTGACACACGTATAAATGGGAAATCGCGGACAGGCGGATGTGGAATATAGCGGGGTTGTGTAACGGCAGCCTAGGGGGTGTTGACAAGGCTGTCAAGCCTCGATATCGAAGTCGCAAAACAGACCTACCATGTCCCCAGTGTCAGCTCAGCAGATCACAGGCGTACCCAGATTCCTGCATTGTCACGAGCAACCTCGATCAGGATACCCATCTGTGCTGTGAAACAGGTATGTGTGTTTCAGTTGCGACTGTCAGATTGGAGGGTTCCATCCCCGTCAAGCTTCGGTACGGCTCGTAAGTTCTTTCTGTGCATGTTACCCGAATGGGGAATGCAAGGGCTACCTGTTTACACCTCGTTGACTCTGAGCAACAATGAGTCCGGTGACAAGAAGGTCGTGGATGGCGGACGCAGCGGACCAGATTCGCTCTCGCATGTTGACTGCACGGCAGAACCTCGGCTCATTGTTGCGCTGCGATGCTCCGCGATTCGCCCAACTGCCCTTTCATTGGCTCGAGGCAAACATCACTGGATAATTGTTGGTGACGAGACTCTAACGGCAGATGCAGAGTCTGACTTCCTCGCGCTTCGGTCATAGCCTTTAAGATACCCTAACACACGCGCGATATTGCACTGCCGACTAGTGCAGCAGACCTCCGTGTCGTGTCACCGCGATGTGCCGGCTCAGAACCGCAAGCAATGGCCGATCAAGGAGATGATCCCGCGGTTCATGCGAAGGTTCATGGGCGGCCGTTCCTCTATTCCTGGGTCAGTACTGCCCTGCTGGATGGACTCACCCCGGCTCATACTGTGTTAGAATCGCCGGCTGCGGCATCTGCACGGAATCTCCCTGCGCAACCTTCATGTAACACCATCGAGTCCCAAAGGGAAGAGCAAGGCGACAACGGATGATGATGCCCCCTACAACCTTGTCTCCCCGGCCAGGCGCGCCTTGCAAGGGGAATCCAGTCCGCTGACACACTCACGGTCCTTCACCAATCTCCCCTCCGCGAGCGATGAAGCTGCAATCGCTGGTGGCCCGCACAGAGCAGCCACCTCTTTTGAGAGAATCGAGAAGCAACAAAGCAGGCCTGGCGGAACCAGGATGCGCAGAAGAAGCACTCTCCATTGGGCCACAACAAGTCCACGCATGCGACAATCGAAGCTGGAAGACATTGTCGTTAACCGCCTAGCGGATACCTGGATCTCTGTTCACTGTGCCGACATTCCTGAGCCTGTCTATATCAGTGAGGTGATAGAGAGATCCATGAACCCGAGCTTTGCGTTCTTCGATATGGACAACATCGGTCCTCGGATCTCGAGGTCTGATGAGTGTACTGTTCGCGTCTGGGCACGGCCTTCAAAGACTGAGAATTACTGCCTACTCGTGGAGTTGGAGTTGAACCTGAGGTCTTTACAATTCGTCGGACGAAGCTTGGAGAACTTCCATCATCCACTTCCTCAAAACTGTGTTCTTTTGCACCTGTCAGATGGGATCTACACCAGCTTCACGGATCTGCCAGCCGAACCTCATCCCATAGCGGAGCATGCCGTCGATCACAGAGCTGGCACTAGTAAGCCTGGCTCAACCTTCGACGCTCTGATGCAACTTGCGAATTTGGATGAGTGCATTCAAGACGCTGTCAAAGTGCGGTCGCAACTTGAGGAGGACATCAACAGAATTCTTGCCGAAGCTCGTGTCCTTACCGTTGATGACACCGCAAAACCTGAACTCGACGACGAAAGTCCTCAGGTCAAGGCCGCATTGGCGGCTGAGCAGAAACAATTGCGACAGCTCAAGAAGAAGAGCGAAGAGCTGCGGCAGTCCCTGGAGCAACGCAAGCAGGCTCTCTTGACGGGCCGCGAAGCCCAAGAGAAGGCCCAAGCACTGATCGAAGCCGGGAACAGAGAGTCCAAAGAACTGGAAAGTCGACTGAAGCAAATCGAATCAGATTCTGGCGGCCAAGTCAGGCGGATTTGTGAGTCGCTTCTGACGATATTTCCCATCGAGCCGCTCAAGAACCGAACACTCCAATTCACCATCCGGGGCATCCATCTTCCAAACTCAGTCTACAACGACACGAACCGAGATGAAATCGCTGCGGCGCTTGGATTCGTTGCTCAACTGGTGCATCAGCTGGCCCTTTACCTGTCCATCTCTCTGCCGTACCCTCTGGAGCCTTCTGCGTCCACCTCCTGTATATCTGACCCGATATCGATTGGACTGAGTCAGCGAAAATACCCACTCCACCCCACGGCTGTACCTTATAAGTTCGAGTATGGTGTCTTTTTGTTGAACAAAGACATTGAGTTCCTAATGAACCGCCAAGGTCTGCGAGTGCTTGACATCCGACATACACTTCCGAACCTCAAGTATCTGCTTTATGTCCTGACCGCTGGGACTGGAGAAATGCCAGCACGGAAGGCTGGCGGTGTCAGGGGCTTGCTGGGTGGTCGCTTGACGCCTGACATCTTGCGGCGTAGCAGCGAAGACAGCGTTCGGAGCTTGTCAGCCCCACTGCAAGGAGATTTCACTGGTATAAAGACGAATGGCGGTGTCGTCCATAGCAAAGAGAAAGAGCCTGACCCCTTTGTAACAACATCACCGGCAAGAGGACTACCATACAGACAGGGCTTCTCCCGGATGCCGCACAAGTGAGCATCGCCATGAAATGTCCAGTTGCCAATGACGAGTCTCAGTTCACGGCTCCCTCACTCCGCCCTCAGTCTTCCTCTAACAAAAGTCTTCGCATACTGGACGCTGTTGTCATCGTAGCAAGTGTCCGTACGAGTGCGGCTAACGACGGAGTGACATCCCCTTTGTCACTGTATACAGCATATGTGCACATGTTCATAGTGATTTAATTAAACGCGATATTCGGCGGCGCATACAAGGCGCGATACTATATCCTTCGGCTAAGTGTTCCTCGATTCATTTAGCATGGTCTGAGCCGGCATGGATGCCAGAGCATCTCAGGGATCCTGGCTGCCAGACAGCGGGACCGAGTCACAGAACAGTCAGCAAGACCATGCGTATTCACTCTTATCAACCTACAATCTCGGCGCCAACTTCAACTCCTTCCTGCCCACAGAGAGTTGGCCTGAGAGCTTCAATCATCTACTTGCACCGCCACCTCCAAATGTGGCTAGTGTCATTCCGTCACCGGGAGCCAGCCTCCGGCATCCGTCGCAGCCTCGGCCTCAGCCACAGCTCTCTCCACTTGGATACTCAGCTCCGAACGGTTATTTCGGCGTCCCAAACACCCCAGCATTCCAACCTACTGCCAATTCCCCACCCGGTTCCTGGCCTGCGATGGCTTACAATGCTCACCAGCAACTCCCTGTCAACGGGTTGACCAATGTCCATGCTTACAAGGCAAGCTCGTCACCGGAGCCGGGAGACGGTCCTGGCGCGCATGGCAAGCCACATCGGCGAGGCTACCAAGCGTGTCAAAACTGCAGGTCACGTAAAGTGAAATGCGATTTAGGCAGTAAGTGACACAATCGCTAGTCTTCTGTAATATCACTGACGACGGGGCGTTGCAGGTGTTGATGCGCCGGCCGAACCCCCATGCCGGCGATGCCTGCGCGAGCGCCTCCAATGTGAATTTGCACCGACTAGGAAGAAGCAAAAGAGGCTGGATGGCACAGCAAGAGATGTTTCCACCCCCTCTGGCAGTACCCAGACGTCAGTGATGAACGGCGCATCTCACTACGGTCTTCCCCAAGATCCACAGCAACCTGCACTTCCTGCGACGAACGGTTTCCCTCGACAGTCTTGGTCGCCTCATATGTCTAACACTTCCCGGGCCTCGCTTACTTCGCAGCCCCGGAATGACATCCATCGTGCGCAAGGTTCTTCCATGTATCCTAGCCCAGCGAGTAACAAGCCCAGTTCTGACGTTCACCTGCACAGTCAGGCTGCCGCCGCAACCCTAGGTGCTCAAGTGTCAACTTCACAGGATAGTCTCATGGCTTTGGTCGATGCCGCTCATGTCTTTGAAAGTGCCGCACCAGGTGACAAGGAAAGCCCATTATCTGACCGCGGTGCACGCAAGAAGACGATATCAAGTCTGGGCCGTGGCGGGCCGGAGGAGCCGAGCGCTGTCGGTCTATCTCCGGCTGAGCAAGCGGAGCAGGAAGCTGGCATGAAGACGTGGTCTCAGATGCGCTTTGTTCGCAATGGCTGGTTCACTGCTTGGGAAGCCATGCAGTATGTCGAGTACTTCTACGCCAATCTGGCCCCCATGACTCCGGTCGTTTTCCCTGACTTCAGGTCACCCGTCAAACATCACGCGCTGCTCGCCGATGAACCCATTCTGGCCCTCGCAATCTTGGCTATCGCCTCGCGTCACATGCCGCTTTCCGGTAATGCGGCGGTGTCTCGGTCCTACCAAATTCATGACAAACTGTGGACTCACCTTCGGCGGCAGGTGGAACGACTCCTCTGGGGCCAGGAACAATTTGGCGGCGGATTCTGTGGAGGCGGGAGTACGGCAAAAATTCAAGAAACTAAAACTGGTCAACTCACCTGGCAAGGCAGTCTACGAACTTTGGGCACCATTGAGGCGCTCTTGCTGCTCACCGATTGGCAACCCCGCGCTCTTCATTTCCCACCTGGAGATGAAGAGAATGGTCTTCTCGACCGGAGTTTGCTCATCCCGGTCGAGACCGACTCCAAGTCAGGCAGGCAATCGGAAGAGCGGCTCAGTACTCGAGACTACGACAATCTCCCCTACGCTAGCTGGCTCGAACCGGCCTGGAGGTCCGACAAGATGTCGTGGATGCTTCTTGGGCTCGCTCAGAGCCTTGCCTTCGAGCTTGGTGTCTTCGACACTAACCACTTCAACTGTCGCCATGACCATGGGCCTGAGTCCGAATGTGCGCGCAAGAGACGTGTGCGACATTTGGTCCTCGTCTATGTCGCTCAGACCAGCGGTCGTATGGGCGTTCAGTCGTCTCTCAATGTCGATGACTGGGAATCTGACACCATCTGGGACAAGACAAGTCGAAAGCAAGATCATCCCGTCGACCTCATGCAAGGATCCTGGGTACATATTGCTAGGATCATGAATCAAGCCAATCGGGAGATCTTCTCGTCCCACCAGTTCACCAGGGAGCTTACAGCGAGTGGACGATACAAGGATTCCATCGCCACCTTCATGCCTCTGCTTCACAATTGGAAGAATGAGATCGAGGGATTGAAGGTCCACATTCACCCAATCATGCAATGCATCCTGCTCATGGAGTATGAATACGCCCGGCTGTACATCAATTCATTGGGTCTGCAAAAGGTGGTCGAGTCATGGGTGGAGGGCGGCGCGACCATGCGGAGAGCAACCCTTGCCAGGATCTCCGAAGAGAACAAGCCTTTCATTGACGAAGTGACAGAGGCCGCTCTCAACATATTGGATCTTGTCATCGACGGCCTTGCCGCCCAGGGCTTTCTCAGGAATGCCCCGGTCCGCACATATCTCCGCAGCCTGTCCGGCATGATGTTCACGCTGAAGGTGAGTGCCCTACCTCGAAGTTTCCTCGTAACGAGTCTAACCTCTTCCAGCGATTCAGCCTGGGTATCCACGAAGAACTAGTGCGCAAATGCCTCCAGAGGCTGGAGAAGATCACAGATCTCATGTCCGAGCAAGTGGTTGACGACGTCCACCTAGCTTCATCCACCTCTCGGTTGGTGCAGAACATACTAGGCAACGTGAAACAGACTTTGATTCGGGTCCAAATTCCTGGTACTGGCTCAGCCGGCCCAAGTCGAGAACAATCAGGTCCACCGTCTCCGCATGGCCATGATGGCGTCAATGACCCACTCCCACAGCAGCTGGTGGCTAGTAATCCTGTGCAGTCAAAGCTCGAATTTTACGGGACTGGCCCTGACCCCCTCGCTGGCATTCAAGCGAGGTCTATGGCCGACCTGGACTCACAGACCTTCGTGCCGCCACCCAACTTTGGAGATCACGACATGGACTTTCCATTGCCAGACGACGTCAACATGGGCTCGGGAATGGACCTTGCCGGTGGTGACTGGCTCGCCCTCCCGCTTGACAACCTGTGGGGAGGCGATGAAGCCACGGTCGACCAAGGATTTGGGGGCATCGGTCCAACTTTAGGTGGGAGAGACCTGCTGGAGGCCATCACCAATCGCAACTACAGCCAGATGCAGTGGAACGGTAATCAAACATTTGGGTTTGGCAATATTTGATGCGGATGAGCGGGCCGGGGCGGAGAGGGCTCTCGTCTCATGTTGTGCCGCGTCACTGGGCGATTGGATGGGTGATGGGTTGCTTGCCTCGATACGCAGCTGGCATGGCGACTTTACGATCTAATGCTTTTGGTCAGTGATGTGGACCGTTGAATTACAAGTTTCATGAAAATAACGCCGATATGAGATGAGCGTTGGCATATGCGGGGATAGTCACGAGAGACTTGCCATACGCATCAGATACATGTGTGGCATACGAAGATAATGAACAGCATGACTTGATGACCCTTGGAAGCCAGGATGCTCACGTGTGGAGGCCTGCAGTTCCGGCTGAAGCTTTGAGCGGAACCGGAACTGCGGAGTAACTATTTTCCCGAACCGCCCCGCAATTTCCTCGACTCACTGCCACTCCACCCGCTCCACCAACTACTGGCAGTACTGCTGCACTCAACCAACCTAACGCCATCAACACCTATCTAGTTTACTCGGCCACTCTTCTTGCCACTCTATTCTTCCTCTTCCAGGCCGCATGTTCGAGTACTTTGTGTAGGCCCCTACCGCCCGCAAACAAGACCCCGAGCCTGGCCGAAGCACTTCTGCGTCGTCGTATGACCAAGCCCGCCGCGCGTCCGCAGTCCTTTACGACGCCCTCGTGACAATGTGGTACCCGGAGCCGCTTGCTGGTGCTGTACAACCTCAACGGTAGCCGCGGCATGTCCGACGATGCTTCAATCACTGTTCGCCAACTATGGGGACAATTGAGCACTCCGGCTGCGAGCCACACGGCCTCCGACACATGGTGCACGCCTTTGATTCTACCAAGTGGAGGTTTGCACGAGACGCCTTCTGTGGGAGGAGACTTACTAAGAGCGGACAGGCATATTCATTTTCGGAGATGACACCACAACCACGCTTCACGCCAAAGTCACCTTTAAACTGCCTTGCAAGAACCCGGATCCTATCATAAGCCCTGATACCACCGGCAACTCGTCAGTGGTCGGCTTCTCCAATCCCTTCTATGCCTCCATCTCCCCCCAGATATTCGCTCTTGCCACGGCAACCGTCATCAGCTACATACTCGTTATTCTCATCTTCATCACGCCGAGGACATTCTATCTAGGAGGGCCAGGAGGAGGAACGCGATTCTTGGGCCGACGCGGCATAATAACAGGATCTTATGGCTCATCATCTGTGGTGGGTGTGGGACGCAGGCCTCTCCTCCAGAAGATTGCCACGGTCACTGTGGCCATCTCGCTTACAATCGCGACCGCCGACACGTTCAATGTTGCCGAACGCCAATACAACCAAGGTTACATCGACTCCAGTCAGCTGGTTGACAATGTGGTGGACAGCCTGGAGATCCGGGTCATTCGGGTCATATCAGATACTTTCTTGTGGCTCGCCCAAGTGCAAACATTGATACGATTGTTTCCGCGGCATAAGGAGAAAGTTACCATCAAGTGGCTTGGTTTCGCCATGGTCAGCTTCGACACAATCTTTAGCATCTTAGACTCTTTTGTCAGCGGCAGCCCCCGGACCCGACCCAGGAGCTTCTCGGATGCGATTCCCGCCCTCAACTACTTGTTTGAATTGGCCATCTCTCTAATCTATGCATCCTGCGTGGTTTACTATTGTCTGTCAAAAAGACGATTCGCGTTCTGGCATCCGAAGATGAAGAATATATGTTTGGTCGCACTGCTATCACTTATTTCTGTGGTAATTCCTGTGGTGTTCTTCATTCTAGATATCTCGCAGCCGGATCTGGCGGGATGGGGTGAATACATCCGTTGGGTCGGCGCCGCAGCTGCAAGCGTCGTCGTCTGGGAATGGGTGGAAAGAATCGAGTCTCTGGAACGGGACGAACGAAAAGACGGCATTCTGGGACGAGAAATCTTTGATGGGGACGAAATGTTGAACATGACTCCATCAGAGGATGCAAGCTGGCGCGGAGACCTGGGACCAGACCACGGTGGAGGGGGCGGCAAGGGTATAGGTGAAAGAATGGCCTCCCAGTATCGGCGCGTTCGCGTTCGGCTTCCACTGCGGAAAAGGAGGAAGAGAGCGCCACCAGACGGTATTACTACCGGCGCTGATGCTATGGACGCAGACGGCCAAGCCATTCCCGATTCCCAATTTGTGGTACCTCAGCAAGCAACGACCCCTCCCAATCGAAGCGATACTGGAAGCGCCACCAGCACCGTCTATGCTGTGCGATACCACAATCTCACAAGTCCATCGCCAAACCCGCAACCAGAACTTCGTCGGGACGGAGACGCGCCCACAGGCGCCGACGCTCCGAAAGATTCCGACGACTCCGGCTCTGCCCCAACTGATGCAGATAAAGAATTGGCTCTGGAAACAGTCATGCGGACAATGACGGCATCCCAAGGCCGCAATCTTTGGCAAGCTGTCCAGAATCCATTCAAAAGACGCAGGTCTGAACCGCCGGCAGAAGTGGCTGATGCCCAAAATGCCAGTGGCGTACGTCGGTCACCCATTGATCGCACTCTAAATCTGCGGGACCGGTTAGGAGCGTTTGCGTCTGCGCAAAGAGAGCGATTTGGTACTCGAGGCAATATCGCCGCTGCTGCGCTGCCTGTCACGGTTATACCAGCGCCGAAAAGTAACGGACGCACTTGGTCTCCTGACGATATTCAGGATATCCCGGCTGAGGAAGAGACGGTGCGAACGGCAAATATGGACCAACCAGGGTCCAGGCAGGAATCTGTCGGAGGACATCAGGTTTCGTCCCAGGTGGTCTTCATCCCAGCACCCGTAAACGGTCGAACCTGGTCTCCAGATGAAGCACATCTTCAATCCCCGCCGACCCCGGTACCCGTGCGACCGGATGCTGTAGCCTTACGCCACTCGGCCTCAAGTTCTGGGCAAGTTCACTCACCTCAGCAGGTGTACACACCAAGAGGATCGCTGATCATATCCGAGAGTGACCCCAGGCCGAGCCGAGTGATTGATGCTTCTCACCCGGCTTCGCCAAGGTCTGCCACTTACGCGCGACCTCCGGCGGTTGCTCCGATTGCGGAAGATACATCAAACGAGGCGAGCCGTGAGATCACAGCTCAGCGCCCAGGAGCAAGCACAGCTGCTTCGGCTCCAGCCCAATCAGACCCAGACACTGCAAGAGAGCGCCCAGCTTCTGGGATTTCGCACCACCCATCTTCACAAACTGAACGGGCAACACAGATGCAGCATGATTCGTGCTCAAATTTGTCCAACGCCGAAGCCTCGGTGAGCGATGGGAGAGATACGGGTGGCACAGAGTCACCCTCGAAATAGTAATCTCACTCGTTAGAAAGCATGCATGCTCCAGATCACTCGTCATGCGCCGCACCAGACGGCTATGACATTGCGGTGCCAGACCTATACCCAGGGGTCCCTTTCGTAACCGGCATCATCCGCTGCGCTCTCTCGTAGCAATGGTAGACTGCTGCCTCGCCGACCCTATGATGCGGAGTAGCTGTACTGCGGACCACTTGTGCGCAGATGTGCAGCCTACGTGAAATTGTTCTGCCTGACCATGTGCGCACGGGTTGCACCTGTTCCGTCGACCATACGTCCCGCTGTGCTGGGCTTGTCAATGCCGTCAGAGCTTTATTCCTTGCCCGAGTCCCTGTGAATCTCCCGATATGAGTGCGGATGCGTAAGCGACAGTGCGGACCAGCGCCTCGACTTTTCAATGAGGCCGCATTATGACCTTCCGTGCCAGTCACCTATACCGAAATGGCCCGGAGGTTGAGGGCGCCTTTGGCGTAAACTCGATCCCTTTGACAGTCGTCGCACATATCATTTCCTTCCTCGAAGATGACGTCGCCTCCCTGGCGCGACTCTGTCGCACCTCTCGCGTTCTCTGGTACATGACACTGCCGCACCTGTGGAAAAACGTCACGTTGAAGTCATACAGCACCATTCGTTACAAGGACGATGTGCCGGAGGGATTCGGCAGTGCGAGCCCCTTCTCGATGGGCTTAAACGCGCTGGTCACGAGAAATGTATCGAGTCTGGTGCGGTCGCTGAGTCTCGGGGGCGAGTTCAGCGCGACAGACCTGAACGAACATGCAAGAGCTGGCCGGGTGTCGGAGAGCGCCATGATCTTAAACATTGCTGTCCGCGCGGTCCTCGACCAGTGCGTTCACCTCGAGAAGTTCCGCTGGGACCTGAATGTACGGATACAACCGAATGTCTACTCCGGGCTGGCGAAGCTCGCACGGTTAGAAAAACTGTGGCTTCGTTTCCCTTCAAACAGATCTCCTCAACCAGCATATGAAATCCCTCCGTTGCCGAACATCAAGTCTCTGACGTTGACGCACTACGACCCCTTGTGTTATCCCGACGACGTATCCACCCTTCTGTTCCACGCCACGAAGCTGGAGGACTTGACCATGCATTTTTCTCCACGGATGCGTGAGCAAGGCGAGCCCTCTGTGATGCTTACACACTTCTTCCGGAAGAACATTGCTGCTAAGAGAAAACTTCGCCTGAAGAGTATGGGTATGTATAATCTCCTGAACAGTGCCGATCCATCCGAGTGTCTTCATGCGATAGACACCACCGCCATAGAGCATTTCACCACCGTGAACACCTTTGGCTTGGACGAAGACGCGCCTGTGGTGGATGGCCGTTCCGGGGCCGTCAATGCCACCCATTTCATTGATCGGACATGGCATATGATAGTGAAGGCGGAGGAGCATGCCCCGAGACCGAAAAGCATGAGGGTTGACCACTTGCACAGGAGGCACGCACAAGACTTGGGCAATTTTGTGGGTTTGGAGAGGCTGTATCTCATCAACGCACGGTACACGCACCACAGACCGAGCGGAGTTCCCGTGAACGGCAACAACGAGGGCACTCCAGACTCGGTCGACTTGTCGCCCTATCACAAAGCAGCGGCCGACGACGTCCGCTCCTCGAGAAACACGCCCGTCCGCGCAATGTCCGCCTCAGCGGCGGCTTCCATCTCCCTTCGCGACCTATATCTAGACAACATCTGCAACGTCTGCGGCCCGACCCTCAAGCACCTCATACTTCCTGCCCGCTGGCCACTTCCCACAGCCATCACAGCCCGACTGATCCGATCATGTCCGAATCTAACGCAGCTCGCCGCAGCTCTCGACTGCCTTGACGATTCCCAGACCGAAGTGCTGAGGCTGCTTATACCGTTTCTACGCGACTTGTGGGCCATTCGGGTCCTTGCTCCCCTGGGCCAGGAAGTGTGTGGCGGGGAAGGGAGGAAAAACGTAGAAAGCTACAACAAGTTTATCGACCTACCAGATTCCGTCCACGAGGAGACGATATCTAGCAGCCTAGCAGAACGAAGCGGTAGTCCAAGCGCACAGAGCACGGACTTCGCAAAGCTGAAGTACATCGGGCTGGGCTGGAAGGTCTGGGAGGTCGGACCGGTTGTGGAAGAGGTTGTTGGGAGAAACGGCGACACTGACGAGGGGTATGACGAGGATGGCACGGACGGCCAAACCAAAACCAAAGTCGTGTACAAAAGACGGTTCAAACGGATTGAAGAGAAGGACGTCCAGCATGTCGAGATCTGGAAGATGGATTCGCTGGACATTGTCTGAGTTAGGGTGCTTGGGTCTCTCTCCACTTCGAGGCGGCGCCGTGGCGTTTGAGCAGGGTCGCCGAAAGGCTGTCGCAATGGCACGAGTTAGTCTCGCTGCGCCATATGTTAACCACCTGGGTACCCGTGAAAGAAATCGTTACTTCGACTTACAGCC
The DNA here is from genome assembly GCA_016109585.1 of Phialophora expanda. Classification (NCBI taxonomy): domain Eukaryota; kingdom Fungi; phylum Ascomycota; class Eurotiomycetes; order Chaetothyriales; family Herpotrichiellaceae; genus Phialophora; species Phialophora expanda. The sequence goes on from JADWPR010000001.1 coordinate 2,496,716, forward strand.
ACCTAGATAACTAATTGAGTCACGATAATAAATGATCTCCCTCTACCGGCGCTACATGTTCAGACATCAAGAGTGCTTGTGAGAAACATCCTCGTTTCGACGTCCTTCCACCCAGGTATTCAGTTGGAAGTCTTGCCGACCAAGTCGCCGGGGAGTCCCCAAACAACAGACTTTGGAGTATTTCTCTTTTTCGCCGTGACAAAAAGACCTGCGAAACCACATCACATTTGACCATGTCGAGTGACAGCTTGCTTGGGCCCGGCATACCAGTCAAGTATGTTAACATAGATAGACAATCAACCGAACTGCTTTGCATGGAACACTTGTGCCTTCAAGATGTAGTGGTTTGGCTGTGACAGAGGGAGGCAGTGCCTGCCGCCACGCGGATCATACCGATTGGCTATGAAGGCTTGCCCCCAATTCAATGGGCTGCTAGAGGTGAACAGATCCTCGGCGAGCCTTCCCAGTCACATTTCCACCTTTCCGCGCAGAAGTAACTTGCTGCCACAGGCTCGTGGCTGAGTCAAGTCTGTGTTCACAAGGCCCCCCAGCCTCCCGTCTCTGCGGCTCGAATTGAAGGCCGCTGCTGCACGAGGGCTAGCTGCATCGGCCCAGCAGTGCTTCGTGTCCAGGTTCTCCTGCGGAAGTTGTCTCGACCCTGCGGCTGTGAACCCCCTAGAATTCGCCAATCCGCCAATCGAGATGCAGATGCTGGCTTTGTGTCCAAAGAGTGCAGCTTGGGGCCTGACCATGCCCCAAATTGCTGAAGCGATGTGGCGGAGTGCGAAGCAGCAAAGGCGAGCATACACGACTTTCAATATTATCTTTCTTCTCGACCGGATGATGCCCTTCATGCGCGCTACTCTACGTCTTTTTGCCTGTTCGCAGGGGTTTCCTGCCTCGAGGTCGTATAGTCGACAGAATGTCGGACGATGACCAACGAGTCTCAGATCAAGCAGTGCCAGAAGTCTCGCAGGACTTCGCGATAGCAGCACAATCGGTACCTGTGTCAGGCTCAAATCTACTTTCTCGGGCGCCTTCAATTGCCTCATCGCATCCGCGAGCGACAGACACCTCATCTCAGGCCTCTCGGGCCAAGCCTGATGAGGAAGCATTGAACGAGGATCATTCACAGCACAAATCATGGCATTCGCGGTCGCTACAAAGGCGGACTCTCCTTGCTTTTGCTGGAATCTTCATCGCTCTTTTGGCTGCCATTGAAACCCTCATTGAGGTAGCTCACAATAACGACGGCATAGCAAACGCTGATGAGAATGCTTACTACCTCTGGACCTATGGGCCGGTTGCGGGTAAGTTTGTCTGTGTACCATACCAGAGCATGTATTGATCTGCGTCCATAGTTCTGACCGTAACCCTCGCGTTCTGGTCACGTATCGAATACAGATCAAAGCAACTAGCCCCTTATATTCTCCTGCATGGCGACCTTGCCTCCACTGATCAAGCTATTCATCTCGACTATGTCTCTCCTATCGCACCCACAACAATTTATCGAGCCATACGGAACCGCAACGTCTTGGTCGCCTTGGCCTCGATCTCCTCCCTTTTGGTTACTCTACTCATTGTCGTCTCCACTGGTCTTCTCGGCTTGGTATCCTTTCAGCTCAACCAGACGGGTGTCTCGATGGCGGTTTCCGATTCATTCATGAAAAATGTATCGTCTCTACCTTCTTACCCAGGGGTTCAAATGCCTTTCTATGTCTACGACGCTATCCACAATCTCACACTAAGGTATCCTGCCGGGACTACGGCGTCATTTGCGTATCAAACCTTTACTTCAGCCGATGCCTCCGTGGCCGACACACTAAGTGCCGAAGTCGATGGGTTCTCTGCGAATCTCACCTGTGAACCAGCTACGCTCCATTTTGGTGGCCTGTCATTGATTGTACCTACCGGCGGACAGCCATACGACACCTACGACCCTACGGATGATGTTCCAAATGTTACAGTCAGTTTAGACGGCTGTGAGGCAAAGCTAACACCGCCTCTATATATAACGAAAATCGGGGTAAAACAAACATTTGGACAATTTCTCAAAGTGGCTTGTACCGGCGCTGAAGATGAGGAAGACTCGCAACGCATCCTGATCTACACAATGGAGCTTATGATCAACTCATCGACACTCGCAGATGAATATCACCTCACGTACAATTACAGCATTACCCGTTCAACTCAGCTCCTATGTAGACCGTCATACAGCCTGCCTCGTCTCAGTGTCACAGCTGATAGAGCTAGCGGTACAAATGCTGTAGCGACTGTTGTCGACACTTCGCCGGTCATTAGCGGTCGGACGATACCGGGGCTCAGTGCTTGGAATTTGACAGACTTGATCTTGGAGTCATTGTCGTCCAAAATGCCTTACAACGCTGACCACTATTGGAATCCTGAATTCAAGCTCGCTAGACAGTCTCGTAACGAACTCACCGACGAGGCTATGTTCGAGATATCCACCCTACAAGCCCTACTCCCTCCGTTCTTTGCTTCGGTTTCCGCCCAGGTTGCCAAGGAAGCACTCATGGAACCTTCTCAGGCAGTCATCGTTGGGTCTTCGACCACGACACGTACCCGGTTGGCCGTTCGGTCGCTTTCAGCTCGCATCATGGAGGCTACTCTTGCTCTACTTGCTGTGGCTGCAGTCATTATGGCCATGTTTTGCCAGCGAGCACCTTCAGTCCCATGCGATCCAGGATCCATTGCTGGCTCTGCGACTGTCTTTTTACTGAACGAAGCCCTCTTTGAGCGTTCCAAAAAGGACATCTCTCCAGCGAGTACCGGGCTAGCACACCAGTCATGGCGACCGCTGGTTCTAAAGCCTACCATTCGCGGCCTCGGCTTGTGTACTGTCGCTGCAGTTGTTGTTGTGCTGGAGAGCCTCTTACAAGTCTCCCAGAAGCACAATGGCATTACCGACGTCGATCTGAACCAGTATATTCACTATACTTGGACATATATTCCTGCGTTAATGATGGTCTTTATCAAGCTGTTCGCTCTATCGCTTGATTTCAATACCAGGCTGCTGGCGCCGTTTTCACGGCTGAGACGTGGCGGAACCTACAAAAATGCCTTGAACGTCAGTTATCTGAAACAACTTGCACCCGCTGCCATCGTCTCCTCGGTCCGAACGCGACAGTTCACCGTGACCGCGACGACACTCATGGCGCTCGTTGGCGGGCTCCTCACAATTGTCGTGAGCGGCGTGTACGATGTAGCCCAGGTACCGACTCAATCCCCCCTTGAAGTACAGCGTCAAGACTCGTTCCGATCCGTCGAGAACATTACCCTCGACAATCCTACAAATGACATAGGTGGGATGCTTGGGGCTCTGATTCTTGATCAAAACCTGTCATACCCAAAGTGGTCGTACGGCGAGTTTACCTTCCCTAAGTTGGAGATCGTACGCGAATCCAGTGACGGGGAACTCGGCGACTTCATTGATACCACTGTTCCGGCCTTGCATGCTAACCTCCATTGTCGATATTTGACAGACTCCCAGGTGAACGCTTCGGTAAATTGGACCAACGGTGGGGAGTTAAACATTGTGAAACCCCCAGCCCTCGCCGACTACGTCAACACACAATCGGATATCTATCTAGGAGGTACTGGCACAGTCTCGCCGGGCGGAGTTTTCGGTATCTCTGACTGGGCAGGAGATGGAAATGGAATAGGCGATCCGCCGGAATACGCTTACATTTGGGGAGCCTTGAGCGGCCGGGAGATCGACCACATCGTCATCCTCATGTGCGACGAAGACATCCACACCATCGATGTATCTGCGCGGTTCTCGCTACCCGACTTCTCCGTCGATGCACACGTCCCACCCGTTCCAGTCGAAGCCAGCTCGAAGTGGTTCACGAATCTATTCCTCACCGAGCCTTATTCAGACCAGCTACCTCGAGACCCAAACGGCCCGTTTCCCAGCGATGAGTTTATGACCTTATTAGTGGAGGGCAGTGGCGGCATCGAACTGTCTGATCTAAGAGACCCCTCGAGCATCGATAAAATTGTCGACACAATCAAGCACTTCCACGGCATCTTGCGGGCACAGCAGTATAGCATCATTCTGCGGCAAGCTCTGGCTGAAAACGAAACCCTGGCGAGCCGGCGGTACCCAAGCACGATGACCAGCAACAGCCGGACCAGACTCATCCAGAACGCCGTGTCGACGCGGATCTTGGAGGGCATGCTTCTGGCGATCCTTGTGCTCGGTACGGCTGCCACATTCATGATGAAGATAAGGGACGTGTTGCTTGAAAATCCCTGCACCATCGCTTCCATGGCACGACTGCTAGCCGAGTCGAGCCTCCTTGACCGTGAAAGCGGGTTGATCTCAACAACAGACTCCTTGAGTAGTAGATCTTCGACCAAGGCCACCTCACTCCATGATCGTGTTTTCAGGCTCGACTGGTTTGAGCGCACACAGCACTATTGTGCAGAGGATACAACTCAGGCCGAATCGCACCCAGAGCAAGCCGCAAGCGCAGCGGAGGGCAGTGAAAAAGATACGAGGGTTTTCACCATCCGGGCCTTGGACCATGTCGAACTCCGGACGAGACTTGATACCCAGCCGCCGGAAGAGCACTAGGTTTCGGAGCTAAGTGGCCGGTCGGTGAAGTTGTGGAAATTCTTGGATCAGGGATCTGCGACCATTTAGCGGCAACTTCGAGTGCCTTGGTGTTAATTTGTCCATCTCGAAGCTCTCAGCCAGACTGTTCTCCTGCATTTCCTGATGCTGCGTCTGTAGTACGGATAGAGACCGGACGGGCGAAGTACTGCCTAGAGCAAAGCGCAGCAACATGCCAAGACGCTAGCGATGACGCCAAACCGTTTTATGCTTTTGAATGCAATAGACTTCTTTCGCTAGGCTCGAGGCCAGGAAAGGCCCCCGCGCGAGGAGCCGCACGAAAGACACCTAATCACTCCAACGAAATTTCGGAGCTCACCTTTTTTCCATTCTTCTCAACCACAAATTTCAAACCCGCAAGTCTCCCAGAGGGAGTTTGATGGTCACAATCGGGCCACTTGTCATGAAGCTCAGGTCACACTATGGACACTGGGGGCGACTTGCATTCAGACGTGACTGCTCCGTTGAATTCATCCCTCTGCTTCTATCTATGCTAGAGCTGGCCGTTTCGTTTTACACCCACAACGAGCCAGTGTGGACAGGGAAGCTAGAATAGTACTCGGTCTCGAGCACGGCCAGATAACAAATCTGGTCGCGGGACTTCCACGGGTCTCTACTGTCACGGCTCGACATCGAGTCGTGGTCTGATTTCCGTGGAGACAGTCGTCTTCGTCTCCCTCGTTTGCACGTTTCGTTGTGTCTCGACGTGTCTCTCCGCGGACACGGATATTAGTGAAATACCCCAGCTCGAGTCATCACGGCCTGGAAATCTTCCATGTTGACACCAGAGCCGACGCCTTTCCCTCCGTTCGCCTCTAGGATCATTGCTCTCAGCACGTCGTCACTGACATCTTCCTTCAAAAGTCTCGCCACAGCTCGCAGATCTTGCAATCGTATCGCTGGTTCCTCACTACCGGCGCCTTGACCGGGGTGGAAGAGTTTGAAGGCCGTCTCGATTTCCTCCCCCTTGGTTTCGTCGGTCTTAGATTTCAGTTGTATCGCACAGAGCGCCAGGAAATGCGGGTACGTTACGTAGCCTTCAGACTCCGGGTCAAGCGTGTCGATGAATTCCTGCATGTCTGCCTCGCTTTTTGGAGCGAGTCCTTGTGCGCTATGCAGAAAGGATTAGCCGACTGCTTAGCGAAGGCACAGGCAGCCCTAATTCGACTGCCTGATGCCAAAACATGACTTACCGTAGAACATGCTGCACGTTGCTCGTCCGCAGAACACCTTCCTTCTCCTCTTCGTAGCCCTCGACATCCTCGAGCCGAAACAGATTCCATGCTTCCTTGATCTCTGCCTCTTCTTCTGCTGTGATGTCGTTCTCTTTTGCTAGTTTTGACCGTCGCGGCTTTGACGTTGTGGCTGGCTTCGCGGCCGGGGCTTTGCCCTTGAAGGGCTGTCTGCGCGGCGGCATCTCAATGGCCAGGTCAAGACGCAAGCAGATCACAGAGCATGACAACTATCATCGTGCACACGGGCACAGGTTGAGGTTGGCTCCAAAGTAACAAAGGCGCTCGTAGGCTCTAAAGGGCGAATGAGCGCGAACATCCGTGACGCCACATTTTTGGCGGGCTGTGGCTGACGTACTTGAGGCTGCCTGGGCCCGAACGGGCCATATAATCAATCTCACTTTAAACACCGCCTCCTGTTCGTCGAACCGAGATTATCAGAGCCGAAGCAGCTCTGACTCCGCGAACGGGATGGACGTCCAACTCTACGTCTACGACCTCTCCCGGGGAATGGCGCGACAGTACTCCCAGATGCTCACGGGGATCCAGATCGACGCAGTCTACCACACGTCCATTGTCTTCAACAACGTCGAGTACTTCTTCGGCCAGGGAATCCACAGGAAAGTCCCAGGCTCTACGCATCATGGCCGGCCCATGAAAATTGTAGACATGGGCCGGACAGACTTGCCCGTGGACGTTGTAGAGGAGTACATCGAGTCCCTCGAAGAAATATACACGGCCGAGTCGTACGATCTGTTCCTGCACAACTGCAACAACTTTTCGCAAGATCTCGCCATGTTCCTCGTCGGGAAGAGCATCCCCGAAGAGATCAAGAATCTGCCCGAAACGTTCTTGAGGACGCCCATGGGCCAGATGCTCCGCGGTCAACTCGATCAGTCCATGCGCACAATGACTCAAGCCCCCGACGCAGTGTCCGGCGAGAATGTCACCAGAAGGCGATCGATCTCGAAACCGGCACCCCAGGCTACTCAGAATGGGAACTCTACTCCCGCGATTGCCAATGGAACCGCGCACAAAGCCATACTCCCCGTAGCGATCATCAACGCCCAGCCTCCACCCGACGCGCCGGGTCGTGTGCACAATATAACGAGTCTCTCTGAACTCGACAAACTTCTCTCATCTGCCTCGCAGTCCTGCGCAGTCATATTCTTCACGTCTGCAACTTGTCCACCCTGCAAAATCTGCTACCCGACATACGACGAGCTGGCCGCCGAAGCAGGCACTTCTTCCGGCGCCAAGCTGATTAAAATCGACATATCCGCGTCGCCGTCCGCACACGCCGTGGCCCAGCGGTACAGCATCCGCGCAACACCGACGTTCATCACGTTCCTTAAAGGACAGAAGCAGGACGAATGGGCAGGGGCGGATCCGACCCGATTGCGAGGCAATGTCCGCCTGCTGTTACAAATGGCGAAACCGCCACAGCACCAGCACGCCAAGCTGAGGCTGCCGGCCTTCCAGCGGACCATCGAGCGACCAACGCTGTACAGCAGGATGCCACCGCTGGAGAAGTTGCTTGCCAAGCTCGGCGCGTCGTTCTCGCAACACCACTCTGTGCAGGCTCTCGTGGACTTCATCAAGACCCGCGATGCAAAGGGCGCGACTGAAGCTGCGCTCCCGAATTTGCATGATTTCAGCGTCCACGTCAAGTCCACATTTGGCGATCTGCCACAGGGGACGCACTTCGCGCTGATCGACCTCGTGCGGATCGCGGCCAGCGACTCCCGCGTGGCCAGTTTCCTCGCCACCGAGCACGAGTGCGCGACGCTCTCGACGCTGCTAGGATCCGTCCAGGACGGCGACTTCACCCACGCGCCGTACAACGTCCAGGCCGTCAGCCTGCAACTCGCGTGTAACCTGTTCTCCTCGCCGGTGTTCCAGGAGCAGATCTTCCGGCCCGAGGCCGCGGCATCTTCCCATCATGAGACGCCCGCGCTGAAGGAGAAGATTGAATGGCTTGCCGCGCAGTGTCTCCTCAGCCCACACTTGAATGCAAGAGCCATGGCCGCGGCGCTGGTGTACAACCTAGCGAGCTATACGCACAACGCACGCACGCACGCTCAAACGAGTCCAAGCGCCCAGGACGCTGAGGGCGAGACAGGGGCCGTGAGCGACGATCTCGCAGCCGCGTTGCTCGAGAGCGTCACGTCCTTGCCGTCCCTGACTACGACTACGCCTCCGCCAGCATCGCCCTCGGCAGGAAATCTCAAGGACACTCTGCATGCTCTCCTGCTGGCTCTGGGCATGCTTCTTTACGCGGCCCCCGCCGAGGATATGCTCTGGGACCTGTGCCGCGCCATGGACCTCAGGGATACCCTGAAAGAGTTGGGGAAGAGGACAGATCTCAAAGCCGAGCCCTTGATCAAGGAGGTGGGCGAAGAATTATTGGGCAAGGGAGGCTTTTGACTTGGAACGAGATTTATGAATACAGCGTGGCGTGAGAATAGAAGTTGCACGGAAGAGCGATTGGCGAAGGGCGTGTCATGAGAATCCGAGTGCTTTCATATACAGCGGTCATTCCTAGAACTCAATTCTATCACTGGCTGGCACAAACGCTGGCATAGCCATACTGCGATGCTCCATGGAAACCGGCATTCGCCACAAGCCCATGTCAATGCATTCCATTTCGTCCCTCCGGGATGCAGTCCCATCCAGAACCCCCTGAAGAATGCGCATCATCCTGCCCAGGCTTCTGTAAGGGTATCAACACAACCATTTGCCACATTCAACCTCGCGGATGCCATTTTGCGATTTGGCATTTCCACATGCAAGGTCACACCCCCTCCGTGATTTCGTACTATGAAACTTCTCTGATACGGCACTCCCAGCCACTCTCCTTCTCTAGTAGAGGTAAACTGGCGCCCAGGCACCAACCCAGCTCGTTGCCCTTTATTTTCTTGGCGATCTTGACTTCGCGGTCGATGGGCATTTCGTAGCCCGTGTGCAAGAGCGCAGACATAAAGTTCAAATCCAAGCAAGTCTCGGGTCGCTCCTTGAGGCTCTCGATGGCACCCTCGATGCCGGCAAAGGCATCCCAAGTCTTCTCGCCGCCACACGCTTTAGCGGTCAGATCCTGTAGTTCACGCAGTGTGAACGACTCCGGCATGCCAAGATCGTGGGTCCGGTCGTAAAAGTACGAAAAGATATAGACGTCTTCTTTGGCAAAAGTCTTTTCGAGCGGCGGCTGGTGGACACCATTGAAGGAGCAGGGTGCCAAATTGCATGCCTTGTCCTTGTACAGAATTGCTTCTGCAAGTGCACGGCATTGAGCGGGGATGGCATCGACGGGACCCTCCATCACAACTTCATGTTCACCTGCGAGCTCATGGTCGGCAGGCATTTCCACTGTGATCTTCTTCTGGGTTCCAGGGGTGATACAGCTGTTGGGGATCGGTTTGGAGAGCCATGCTCTCGAGTCGGGATTCTGCTTGTGCATACGGTCCAGGACGAGTTGGTGCAAGGCTTTCCGGGCAGACATCAGGCCGTAGCCCAAGTGGGAATGCTGGTAGAGCTCGAACTCTCGTCCTCCGAATTTCAGCAGGTACTTGTGATCGCCTTCTTCCATTTTCTGCGGCATGCCTCCATGTGGACTCTTCTTAAAAGTCGGTTGGAAGACGATCTGTGTCGAGCCGCCGCCCAGGTCGAAGACCGCTGCGGTGGGACTCTCATCGGGGCCTCCAATTTTGCCCAGAAGGTAGTTGGTAGTGATCCACGCGAACACCCCTTCGTCCTCACCCTTCATGATTTCTACACCATGCTTCTCCCGAGATACCACAGCGAAAGGGTATTGCGTCTCTAGTCTGGTCCTGACAGCGTCCAGGATCTTAAGGCTCATTTCTTCACCCAGTAGTCGTAGTCCTGCGGTCGCCTTCACTGCGATAGGTGTGCATGACTTATACTCATCCGGGACCGATTTCATTGCGACCTCCATCAGAGGATCCAGACTTCTAGCTGCGCCCTCGGCGTCCGTCTTGTAAGAACTCAGACCCGAGCCACCTGGCTTAGGCTCAGTCATCTTAAAGTCCTCGTTCTCCAGTTCAGGCGTCGGCCCGCAGTTATTGAACTTGTATACGTGTATTCTGCTGCCCGTGCTTCCCGCGTCTATCATAATTGCATATTGCACCAGAGGCTTTGTAGGATCGTGCGGTCTCGTACATCGCGACGTAGGCGCTGTTGCAGGAGTATAGACATTCTGGGCGGGCGTGCTCCCTCCTGACATGAACCAGTACAACAGGACAATGAGGGCGAGGATGCCGCCAGTCCTGATGTACTTGGCCTGGCGACTTTGAGTCATCCAGGCGTTCTGTACGGACTCCAGGATGCTAGGCTGGCTCCCGCCAGAGGCGAGAACGTGTGTATTCGGCTTTGTGGCAAAGGGGTCCCAGGGCCTACCGTTGGCCGTGTGCGTGGTTGTACGGGGGAGTCCGCTGCCAATTGAACGACGGCGAGGTATGGAAGCAAAAGGAACGTACGACCAGATGCCAGCTCGGTCAAGCGGTTTGGGCGAAGAGGACATGGACTTGAGAAGTGGAAAAAGCGAGCGAGGTGCAACGAAAGCTACACATTAGATTTTGGGACGTGCTGAATCCTTGACTGCGGCGTCCAGGAGTAGAAATGCGGAGAAAACGAAATGTTGTTCACTCGCCGGCCTGCGCCGCTTTAAAAACCACTTGACAGTACGTGGTTGCCTGGATGAGCCCCCCCTATCTTGCGCGTCTGCTTTTGGCAGTGACATTGAGGGAAACGTGCTCCCTCTCTCTCAGACGGACTCCCGCCCTTTACCTGCAGCGCCAGCCAGATCCCAAAATTGCCGGCACCTCGACCGTCCCCTCTTTGACCCGAAGGCGAGATATGGACTTCTTACTCTGTAGATTTAGGGATGACTAAGACATTATGTACTCGGTACTTCGGTCTCGTTGCCGACCGTGTTGCAGCAGAGACCTAGGTCTGCTTATGGAGTACCATTTTATTAGGTAGTCTGTTCGCGCAGTGGCGATTCCAGACTTATCTTCCACTCGGCCAAACTGTCATTTTCAATTGCAGCATCTCCCCTCAAGAGACTGTTCCTCATGGTCTCATAATGAACCCACCAAGTGAACTGCGCTTTTAACGTCCCACGGCAAGTTGGGCTAAGCAAGGACCGGGATAAATATCATTTGGGACATTTCACGTTAATAGCCGGGAGTGGGAGCGACGAACAACCAAAACTTCGTGAAAGCACTTCCTGTTTGCAGTTATTACGGGAAAGTCAAAATCTCAATCCAATCCACCATTGCCGCCACGCCGGTCAATAACAGCACACGCGATTGGGACTGCCAGAAATGGGTTGGGGATGCGTTGACGATGTTGAGATCACGAAGCAGCAGAATCAGCAACATGGCGGATGCTGTATTCGAAGCAGAAGACCAAGCTTAGATGGTGAGGTCAACTATGTAGGGGTAATTGTATGCGTGTTCAATGTGTGTTCTATGTCTATGCTTTCCTTCTCGTGCCAGCTAAAGAGTCATTATTCTTAGATTGCTATCCACTCTCGTCAATTCTATCGTCTAATGTCTAGTTAGGCGTCCAAGGAAATGATCCGTCATCACTTCACCAGGATATGAGTCGGTGAATATGATATCCGCGTACTCATGCCAGTCGATCCGAGTATAAATATTTCTGAAAAATCGGACAAACTCCCAATATTCCGGATACCACCCGGCGCATTCCAGTCCAGTAAACCCACAATGCGACCTTCTCGGACGATGATATTGCGAGGGCTAAGATCTCCGTGAGTAAACAAGATCCGGTGCGTATCTGACATCAGGCCGGCTAGCATACGATGGTAGATTTGCGGAGTCCTCGAAACGACATTTTGCCGGAGAAAGGCATTAAAGTCGGTTACGCTGGAGAAGGGACCGCCGCGCTCAGTGCTCCTCCGCATATCCACCACCGGGCCTCCTTCAACAGAACCGATATACCGTCCTTGCAGTGACCGCAATTGCTCCAATATCGCATTCATTTGTCTGGCGAAACTTTTCTTCCCTTCATCTGATAGCGTCGGCTAGACTTCCTGCAATGTCTCCCTCGGGATGTTTTCCATCTCTATCACTGTGGTGCCATCCTCAAATATTTCATCCCGAAATACCTTGGGAATCGGCACGGAAAGAGCGGAATTGGCGATGAAAGTCATAGCCTTGGCCTCATAAATGTCCACGTCTGGCCCAAACTTTATGACTCTGCCATTTGCTCGGAAGACTTTTCGTCTAGGCAAATCAAGCAGAATGGCCGAAGGGTCGGCTTGTGCTGCGTGGAAGGCGGCTTCGATTGCCTCGGTTTCTGGAGACAGGTTTCTCATTTCGTGCCTTGTCAGTGTTGACGATCAAGAGAGCCAGTGCCGTTTTGAGCACGGCCCCTAGCGGCTCCTTCCGCGGGTGTGAGAGGAAAATGTAAAACTTAGAACTGGTGTAGTTTGTTGGCTATTCCTTTGGGATTGCACCTGAGTCAGGTGACTCGTGACAGAATGGGCTTTACGGAAGGGACTAGGTCCCCGCGACAAGGTTGAGATGTGGGTGAGCTCTCACCCATCTCACGCAAGCCTCCCCGTTTCATGTTTAGCTCCAGGTCAGCCTCGGATTGGTCGGTGATACAGGAGGTCCAAATACGCGAATGCAGCCCTGCGGGGACAGAATCCATTTTTCCACCCTCCGTCTACGAGTCTCCTACTTTGGATGGGAAGGCTGACAGGATTCACGCAAACCTTGCAAAGTTGGGGCTTCTTGCATCTCTGCGGCTCATGACCCGCGTTGCGATGCTGACAACAGATGCGATGGCGTCGGCCATTTATATGGATATGTCTAGTCACTTCTGATTCATGGGAGATTATCGAACTGTCTGTAGCGAGCAATTTGCATGAATATTCAAATCGTCGCTCTCGCCAGACTCCCTTGAATATTTACCAGACACACATGTTGTGCGTCAGCACCGTCGTCGCTGCCGGCAGATACGAATAGACTCTCCATTCTCCAAACGTCCAATATTGCCTCTCCAACTGCTCGGCCTGCCGTACAGGACAACAGATTGATTGTTGTAGCCTCATTGACCCCATCTCAGGATACTTCCGAGGTAAGCTTTGGTTTGATGATAGTACTGCTGGTATTGCACTGGGGCCAAAAATTTGAAGGATCTGCAAACCCGTCAGAGCGGACTTCCAAATGCTGTTATTCCTTACATTTCGTCGGTAGCGTCCTCGGACTTAGCTTTGTAGATTTCAAGAAGGACGTCGTCGAGGCTGCTCGGCGAAACCCTCCGGACATTCAGATCGAGAACAATATGGGACCAAGACTTGTTGCCTCTTCTGTTGGGATCCAAGTGGATATAATGCTGATTATTTTCATACTCGTCCTCGGAGCGCTTTGTATGTCGTAAAAATGCCTTGACAACCTCCTCATCAGACTTCGAAGATTTGACAACTAGCAGGATGCGTTCCGGTAACGCCGCAGCATCTGGAGGAGGCATATTTACTGGGAGATATGGAGCAGCGCGACTGGAGGAAGCGGCGATACTTTTACACTGGTAACAGAGGAAGTGGGGAAGCCTAGATAACCCTCTTCATTTATAGCATCATACCGCGCCAGCGAACAGCCTCGTCCTGGAATAGTTTATTTATCAAGATCCGAAGGCAGCGTAGATCTTGTGGGCGATACAAGCACAGAATTGTCTTGCATTGTCTTACATTGTCTAGTGTGCAGTAAATCTGAGTCTCATTCCCTCCGAGTCTTACTACTCGACTTTACCCCGCCCACAACGGTACCAATCTAACTGTAACGCATATCAAAAACCCATCCTTTCACTTGTCCCATACCAACAGCAACATACACCCTTTGAGTTGGTAGACCCATGCCTTGCCCTTTCAAAGCTTCGTGCGCTAAAGGTGGTGAGCTCGAATGGACTTCCTGTTCATAGATCAGACCACTTCTGCACGCTTGGCCGGGCGATGTGACACGGCTGCCCGTCGAGCCATCAACCGCCGCATATCTCGACATGTCCACAGCAGGCGAGTCATCTGGCGTAACAAAACAGAGTTACGAGGGCAGGGCACGGTGCCGGTGGGATGGCGCAAGATTCCAGCCGCGGTGAATGAGCCACACAATGCGTCTGCGAGCAACGCCCCGTCAGAAGAGCAAGCCATGCACCGACAGATGAGGGATGAGATATGCCAACCGAGCTTGGCCATCCGCGGACTGGACGGTTTCCGTACTGAACCTTTCAACGTCCTGCCCGTGAGCTCAAATGTGCTTGTGATGTCAGCACTGGATCAATGTAAGCTGGATGGAGAACCCGAGCTGACCTGAGCTGCACACTGACTTGCGTGAAAGTCATACATGCGCATGGGATGAAGTTCCCTACAAGTCATCCTTTCGGTCGAGATCGCGGGTATCCCCTCATCAGCAGCTTTTTACCATGGACTATACAGCATCCTCTGCTGTTCGAAGCGCTCATCGCCTCAACTCTTCTGCAGATCCCCCCGGATTCGAGCGGCAAGCGAGCAGAGGGAGCAAGCAGATATCGTGATGCAAGTCTCCTGAAGCTGCTTCCCCGTCTTACAGATCCCGTCCAAGCCACGGATGACGTGACATTGGCAACGGTGTTGAATCTGCTCCTTGTCGATGTAGGGCTGCGCCTGGCTGAAGCTATGTAGGGTATCTGGCTGACTTTGGAGCAGGCATCTCTCAACAGGCCAGACTTTGTCCGAGCACACAAGGCAGCGCTTCAGAAGATCGTGAAGGAGCGAGGCGGTCTCGCTAGACTCGGGTTAGGGGAGATCCTGGCAACGGCCGTAATCTCGTAAGTATACATTTTTCATGGCAAGGCAAGGCGGAATCAGAATCTCATATTAAGGTAGTATCGATGACTGGCATACTCACGGTGACGGAACCCAGAACTCGGCCGAACCGTCAGGCAATTCGGACTCGTCTAGCCTGCTCAGCGTCTATGGCTTGGACAACAGCCTCGCAGTCGAGACGCTTTCACAGTCACCGACGTTCTCAAGATTAGCAAGCTCTGGCAAAGTCAGCATACCCACCGTCCGGATTCTATGCTCGTTCCTGGAGGCCAGTAAAAGCTTTGCATGCCACGACATCCGGCGCTTCCTGCGGCAGAAATGGGAGTTGACAATCAGTCACATCCTTTCAGAATTTGAAATCATTCTCATCAACCATTTGACCGCTTTATTCACCGAGAGTCTTCAGATTGAGGTGTTGAAGGCAGACACGGTAAAATACCAGGCGAAGGTGCGCTCTCTCCTATCGCTTGAACCACATACCGATGCGGACATAACGAATTGTTACATTTGGATGGTTGTTGGAACTGTGGGCATGTCACGAATACGTCAGGTAGCAGACCCACTGTGCAAGACGCTGAGAAGCAGGACGCTGGAGAGATTTCCAGTGACCAGAGAGTGGGAAACTCTCGAGTCCGTGCTTCGAAGGGTCTATTGGCACGAACAATTGGCAGTCGATTGGCGTAGATATTGGTGTGACAGCTAAAAAAACATAGATTCTGGCGGGAGTTTTCAGGGGAAAAAACCAGGTCAAGAAGGAAGTGATTGATCGGCCTTCTAAGACGTCCGTCCGGAAAGGACGGACTGTTATGCGTTAATATCGCCTCAGACAGACAAAAAGAGCATGCGCCTGTTTGTTGAAGTCACAGGCACTCAGAGGTCACAAGTGCAACCACAGAGTTGACGATGTACAATAGCTTCGCAACATACGGCTTGAGGTTATTTTATTCTAGCTCGATACCCAATTCCCGTGCAATAATTGTAGCTGCTTTCTCGCCAATCACGAGAGCTGTGTTGTACGTGTTTGCCGCGACGTTCGAGGGAGCAATCGACAAGTCTAATGAGCACGGGAACCGTTGGCGTCTTGCCTCCCGCAGGAGAAGAGCAAAGGACGGAAATGAAGACAAGAAAGAGCTCACCTGCCACCATGAGCTTGCTGGCGCCGTAGACGTGCAAGTCTTTATCCACCACGCCTCCTTCTTCGCGTGGCCGCATCGGCGCCGACCCCAAATAATGCCATGCCGTTGCGATGCGCTCTCGGATACAGGCTTTGATTGCTTCGTCGTCTTCGCTCGTGTATTCGATGTCCTTTAGAGGACCGCCTCGCCGGGCGGCTTCCCTTGCTGAACCACTGTCGAGACTCACCAGGGCCGCCTTTGAAGAGGTGGCGAACTGTGGGTGTCCGACAGTAGTTTCCCCAAGATAACAATCCAGCCGGCGAGCGATCTCTCGGGTCCGCTTGTACGCCCATACTTGGAGATCCAAATCGATGTTCCCAGCACCTTCGAAGAAGCCGGTGCTGATGTCCAAGGGAGCGTCGACCTGCTTCCCGGTAATGTGCACAGAGCCCTCTGAACGGGGATAGGGAATATAGTTGCCAATCGTGAAGTACTGCCCGGCTGGTACATCCGAAGGAGGCCCGAGGTAGCCAGCAAAGGATCCAGTTAGCATGAGTGGCTTCGACGGGTGAGACACGAACTCCTCAGCCCAATATCTTGCCAGGTTCGGGTTGCCCATCTGCTCAACCTCGGACGTTGATGGCCGCCAACGCCCGAAAATCTCGAGACCATTAGTTCCGAGGACGGTGTTTTTCTCCGCCATGAGCGTGGGCACCTGTGAAGGGTCGCGAAAAACCCAGTCCAGTGTCTCCTCTTTGGGGAGGGAAGCCATGTAAGAGAAGTGGATGAAGGGGTGATCTCTGTAGTGTTCCCCTACACCAGGGAGGTCGCTCACGGGCTGTATACCGAGCTTCTCCAGATGAGCACGTCTGCCGATCCCTGATCTCTCTAGGATTGCTGGAGACCCAAGGGCGCCGCAGCATACGATCACCAACTTGTTGGCCTTTACAGTTCTCGGGGTAGGGTTCTGCAAGCCTTCGGACGACGGGGGTCCTGCAGTGACACACTCAACGCCAGTCGCCCGTTTCTGGGCGTCAAAAAGAACGCGACACACCTTTGAGTGCAGAAGCAGGTGGAGATTCGGATGAGCCCCATCCTGTAGCAATGGATGGAGGTAGGTGTGGGCCGCGTCTTGTCGCACGCCTTCTGGCGAGATGAATTTATGCATCCGCTCGAAGCCTCCGTTGCTCTCAAGATCCTGAAGATCATCTATGCGAGGGCAGCCGTAGTTGGCAGCGGACTTCAAGAAGTCGTCAGAGTACAGAGTCTTTAGCCAGGCGCCTTGAGATACTTGGATTGGTCCCGAAGTTCCTAGGAGATCGGTATGTGTTAGTCCTTTTCTACTGCACCTTGAGAAGGTGTGCTGGATGACTAACCATGGATGCTCTCCTTTACATTCTTCGTTCCAGAGTGATACGTCTCCAGCTTTTTGAGGAGGGGAATCATCTCCTGGTGGCTCCAGCCTTCGGTGTTCCAGTCATCAAAATCGACCGCCTGAGCCCGCGCATACATCATGAAATTGATGGAACTGGCTCCACCCAAGATGGCAGCGCGCGGGATGATGAGCGAACGACCTCCGACTTGCTGGCTGGGCCTGGTAGGGAGAAAGACAGCCGATGTCGAGTCGGGCACTAGATGCGATAGGTACAGAGCCGGAGTCTGCACGGTGGGATCCAGGTAGTTGTTTCTGCCCTCCTCGATCACGAGGATCGACAGAGACGGGTCCGCCTTCTGCAATCTCCCCACGAGGACGCATGCTGCAGTGCCGCCTGGCGTATCCAAGTCAGCTCGAAGCTGCGACGGTGGTAGAGCGAAGGGTTCATAGCGAGAGAGTGAGACCAACCACCAGCAACGACAATATCATACTCTTCTCTTATTTCCAATGCCTCCATGGTCTTTGCGGTTCACTCCACCACTCTGGCTTGCAGGTTGAACTCCTCCGTACCGTGGTCGAAGAGAAAGATAGATGTAGACAAGACCAGCTTTCAAGAAAGACAGAGACCCTCAATCGAGGCCCGGGCCTGTGCGTATTTGACGGCCGCGTGCCTGAGAAACCTCCGAATGAGTTATTGCTAGAACGTCAGCACTACCGCAGTTTGCCCTGGAAGAAAGTTGTCCCATCTCTGCACCACCAGTGACTTGCTCGAGGTTTTGGAGTCTCTGCATGTCCATTTGGCGATATCAACAAGGATCTGGTCCAATCAGCTCCTGCCTCTCCTGGTCCTGCATCTCCCTGTGTAGCACTCGGGCCCGCGGTCTTTTCATGACATTATCCCTTGAAGTACAGTCCACTTTGCATTCACTACAGATTCCGGGGCTCCATTATCCGCGACGTACAGCTTCCGTAAGCTTATCGCCGAAATAGTGGGGTAAAGGCAGCTCAAAGTGTCCCAGCCAGGCTATTCATTGCTACCAGTCAGGATACGGAATTGCGAAAGCCGGCGGGAAGCGGCAGAGAATACAAGTTGAAGTCTGCCGGTCACATCCTGTATTGGACCTGCATTATTTCCCGAGTCCTACGTACGTAAGGCCGTCCTTGGCGGCCGGGATCTGCCAACCTGCTGTCGCCTTTACACATCGCTTAGGATAGGCTTACAGGAGAATTTCCAGAAATTCGACATCCTGAGCATCTCTCTGAAATGCGGGCAATCAATATCGAAACCAGCATCGTCAGACCCCAAACATAGTCTCAGATTTCAGCCCAGAAATGCTTCTCTCCTCGGATCGCCTTTATCTTTTCTGAACTACTTCACCCCAGATCCTATCGTCAAATTTCTGTATCTCTTCAGATCCGCACATGGGACCGGGGTCGTAGACACGATAGTCCTTCCTCATTTTCCCGTTAGTCGCAAGAACCGTTTGTCAGGCTGTGACATATGTATTTCCTCGCTTGTCGTTCAGTAGTGCGGGCAAAGAGGGCATAAACGAACCAGACAGGAATCTCAGCAAGGGATTCGTCATCCGTCGTCCAAAGTCACTGTAACAAAATCCAGAGTAGGGCAAAGCTGCGTAGATGACGGCTTTAGGATTCCAACCCTGTAGTGAAGGTACTCCTGACCGCCGAGATCCTCGAGAGGATTGCTGGCTTGCTATAAAATCCTTCATCTGCTCTGGCTGAATACATAGCTAACACAGCGCCAGAAGAGTTGAATGTCTGCTGAGGTCGGTCGGTAGCTATCGACGCCAGTATGCGCCGCTGCAACAAGAAGTTGCAGAACTAGGACACCCAGCGGCAATGTGGTAAGTGTGTTGACCTGGGGCATCTCTTAGCTTGAGAAGATTGCGCTTTTAGTCGAGCCCACGCTTCAAAGTAGATACCTACACCTTGGCTTCTTCTTCTCTCAGAATCAAGGTAACTTTGCGTCCTCGACTGTCTCTCTTCAAAAGGAGCAGTGCATCGCGATAGTACAGAAATGACGAGCTCCGACGTGAGACCAGGCAGTAGCGGCATAATTATGCAGAGCGCTCACTTTTGTACGCAGTAGTCTCGCACGGGCCAAAAACTGCGCAGTCCCTGTACCAAGTATCCATGTGTGGATTTCAACACAGGTGCATGAAGCGGGACCATAACATGCAACAGTCCTGCGAGAGGGGCCGTCACCGGCTTTTGGCAACCAATCCCTTGTATTCCCTTTCGGGCATTAGTTTCTCAAACTCGCCTGACAGGATATTAATATTAAACTTCTGCATGTCTAATCTCTATGTAGTTCTCTCCTTTGAAGGTCCTTCAGAACAATCATGCCCTCTCGCACGACAGCCCACCTGACCGTGCCGAGATGCTTGACCATACATGTCAGCAGACCGTGCGGGGGATACCTGGCGGCCACGGCGCGGATGTCGTTCCGGAACGTGTCAGTCTTGAGAGGATCCAGTCGAGACAGCGCGCTGATCAAGGCGCTCATCTCGGTGCGCGAGTCCCATTCGGAATCTTCATTCTCGCTCTCGTCGAGGGCCAGTGCCGCATCGCGTTCCAGGGGTCTGAAACCATGGTCTGCCGATGATGAGACGGGTGTTGTTACGGTGGTAGTAGTGTACAGCGCCCAACATGTCAAGGTGGCCAGGTAAAGACACCAAGGGAAATGGATCATGTCGTCGACGTTCCAGTTGTCGAGTTTCCGGATCCCGTCCCGCACGAGTCGAGCGGCGTGCCAGGTCGCGCGGGCCACGCTTCCGCCGGCGTCTCGGGTGTGGAAGAACTCGTCGAGCCGCGACCGCGATCGGCGGCGGTCGAGCTCCGACACGGGCCGGCCGAGGATATGGCGAGCGCCGGCGTGGATCTGGAGATCGGCAATCTCGACCTCGAGGAGGATTTGCGCCGCGTGGTACACGGCCGAATGCGCGACGGTGAAGCGCAAAAACCGCTGCGCCGAGGCCGTGGGCGGCAAAGAGCCGAGCACATCTTTCGTGTACCGGTCAAAATCGACTTTCCAGCGCGAATAGCACGCGGAGATCTTGGTCTGCCACCGCGAAGACGATGACGACGGTGCTATCGCGGGCGTCGTGGTGACATGCTTCAAGGCGGTCTGGTCCCGCCGACGAAAGTCCCACGACAAGGACATGAGGCCGTGCAGGATCAAGACCCGCGACAGCACATTGAGGTGGCGTGGCGCCGACGACCCCTGCGGGTCCGTGTACGTTTGGAGAATGTTCAAATATGGTTGCGGCGCGGGCGACGCTTGCGTCCACTCCCACCACTCTTCGGCGGTTTCGGCTTCCCACACGGCCGTGTCCCAGGGTAAGGTGATCTTGAGCTCTGAGGCGTTCATGCACAGAATCTGCGCGAAGAAGATGGCGTGTTGCGTGTCCCACATGAAGGAGATCAGCGCCAGGCGCCGCATCTGTTCCACCTCGACGGCCTGGCGCCAGTATTCGTCGAGAGTCTGCGTCGTTTCGTCCCACGGTTGGATGTGCGTATGGAGACATTCGCTTCGGCGTAACAGACTGGAAAACATTAGTTTCATTTCTAGTCAGAAGGCTGAGAGATTCTGCCCCAGGAGAGGAAGTTTTCGCGCATTGCTGACATACTTGATCTGAAGTCCATGGTACAGATTCGACATGTCATGTTGTCGCTCCCCGGCGCGACTTTTACCGAAGCATTCCACCAGCAAGATGGTCTGCAGCATCCACAACCGAGGCCGCGTACCAAAGTCCTTACTGCTGTGGATCAACGGGCGCATCGTGTCGTGGATACACACGGCGAGGAGATGCGCCTTTTTGTCCGCGTATGTGGCCCCCAAAAGCACGATCGACATTAGTAGCAGAGGAGGTGCGTTCGAGCTGTCAAACGTTCCCGGGTGTATGAGCGGATATGTCAAGTTGAACCGGGTGAAAAAGAGGTCACTGTATTCTTGCAAGGACGCCGACGAGAGAAGGGGGTCGCATGGGCTGATTTCTGACTTGTCCGGCCGGGACGGACGGGACTGGCAGATCAGATGCATGAGTCCGTCGCGGGCCTGATTGGTCATGACGGGCAGTTTGGTCGGTCTTTCACGCTCCCAGCAATCTGGAGGAGGGAGGTCGTCGAAATCCGCCTCTCGGTGGGGCGTTAGATGAGGGTATTGGCGAGGACTGGTCGGTGGTCGCTGCGGAGGAATAGGGACGGAGATGGCATCAGCGCCGACATGAGCAACAGGGGGGGCAGCAGAAGGAGCGGGAACGGCAGTTTGTTGGACAGAGCCGGTCACGTCAAACTGCGTGCGAGGTGCAAATGCATCCTGGATCTCGGTTCTAAGTGCGTCCGCGCCGGTCAAAGTCTCGGCGGTCATTCTTTGCGAGTGTGTCGGTGACTGGAATTGGGATCGATCATCCCCAGCGTGGGGAATGTCACTCCCAAACAACCAGCTATAATATTGCAGTGTCGGCAGAGGGGCGCTGAAGGAGATTGCTGTTGACCAGAATGAATTATTAATGTCCAGTCCCGACTAAGATTCCCAGACCGTCAAGGTTCACTCACTTGTATCGGGAAACAAAATATCATGGTCTGAAACCTCCGACGCTGTGGCCGCCATCAAACTATGCGTCGCCCAGGTAGAATCGGACAAGAAATCAGAGTCCTGACCATCCACCGGCATGAAACCCATGTCCATTGACGTCCACGGGTCGTGTAGGTACGAGACATCGCCGCCCTGTTCGACTCCCGAGCTCGAGGTCGGTGGCGACGGCAGGGCTGTGTGACGATGGAAGCCGGAGTGAGGTGGCCCATCCGCTCCCGGGGAGGGAATCCTGCGCGGTCGGCTCGCATTGACCACGCGCCCATCACTGTCTCTCCATAGCCGTTTGCGCGTCGCCAGGTTGCCCCGCCCTTCTCCGCCGGCCTCGATGTCCTTTTGCTGGTGGCGTTTGAGATGGCGGTCCAGGAGGTCCCGGCGGCGGAAATGGGCCGCGCACCGAGCACAGGTCAAGTCACAGTCTTTGTGGTTGTACTGGTGTCGGTGCAGGTGCTCGCGTCTCGCAAATGATTTCCGGCACGACGGCTCGGGACAGGTGAACATCTTTTGGGATGCATCGGGAGCACGAGCGGAAGTCGCCATCTCGAATGTGTTGCGGTGCGGTTTGTAGAGTGGGAGGGAGGGAAAGTATACGATCAGAAAGGTGGGAGGCGTGCATAAGTAGCCAGGCACAGACTTGTCCACGGTACTAGTCCTTGCCTGATCTGGCCCGGACCAGGGTCCCTGTCGTGTTCGCATATGGTTTTCAGAGCCGGTGACCCGCTTAATAGACTCTTCGTTCTATCTTTCGCTCTTGGCTGCAATCACGTCACCACTAATCTATGTACGACCCTTGGCGACCCCTGGACCTCGCATCGTAGGGGATCTAGTGGTGTTCTCTATCGTGATAGGATACAGGGTGCTGATAATATGTCCTCGGTATTAACCGGCGATCAGATGTCCCACGTCTGTCGATACCCGGGATTCCACTCCTTTTTGATCCCTTACAACGTGTACACTCGCTGCCGGCTCCGAGCCCATTCCTGTTACGCCAGCCCACTCCGGCACCACCCTCTTGAGGTACCTCATAAACTTGGCGAGGCCTACGGCATACTCAACATTCCCTTCCGGATCAACGACCCTCTCGGGCCACGCGATGCCGGCGCCGTAGAGACCGTCGATGGTGGTCCCATGCTCATCCGCGAACCCTCCGGTGGAGTCGAGGTGTTTTAACGTACTCACTGGGTTGCTGCGAACCGTTAACCGGGGGACCGGGTTAGGCGTGTACCCGACAGCCTGGATGACATGGGTGCACTCGGGGAGATAGGCCTTGTACAGGGTAGATTCCCTCTCAGCGGTAGTCTCGATCTTCTGGAGGTATTGATACACTGGTGAGTCGCCCGCCTCGAGGTTTTCTCTTGCCCAGGTCGCCACCATGCCTTTCAGGCCGGTATTGTCGCGAAAGATCCATCCGTCTCGTTCCTCCGCATACCGGAGAGCGTGGCGGGTGAACCATCGGATGCGGAGGTGGGAATGAGTCGTTTCGACCAGGCGGGACAGGTTCATTAAAACCAAGATAGCACTGTGGGAGGCCCCGATGACAGCGACTGTGGTGGGCGTGTCGGAAGGGAGGATCTGGGATAATATAGGCGGATTAAGTCCGTCGTCCAGGCTGATTTCTTGCGGCGATTGGACCGGGAGAGGCCGCGTGGTAGGAAACGACCCAGTGCAGAGTACTAGTAACTCCGCCGACGCCGTTGTATAGGTAGACTCTGGGGTTGCGACAGTCACCGTCCAGGTCCCATCCTATCTAGTTAGTCAAGGCTGTGGGATGCGTGAGGATAGAGACACTCACTGCCGACTGCGAGGCCTCCGACACGGATCCCGTGGACATGGTGACCCCATCGTACCTTCGAAGGCCGTGGGTGAGAGCTAGGCACGCGTCTGCGGCCTCGGCGATTTGGCACGTCTTCTCCTGGTCGAGGGTGTGGAGATGCTCAATGGGGTTTGGGGCCGGGGTAGTGCGGGCGATTGTACGAAAGACATCCAGCCCTTCGAAGAAGGCGACGAAAAGCTTGACTCTCGTATTGCTGGACACACCCCGGCTGGTTAGATGCCGGGGCAATAAAGACTGGAGGGGATCCTGATAGCTCGTACCTCGGGACCTGTCTGTAACACCTGTTCAACCTGCCGCCATCGAACCGGTCATCCACCCAGAGGATGGGAGTCTGGCGTTGTTCGAGGAGATTGCCCACAGCGGCGATGCCTGCGGGCCCCGCACCAACCACCGCTGCCCTGTATTTCATCATGTCTCTCCCCGGCTGAGTCTCAGAGCGACGTGCTCGCGTATATGGGCGCCAGATGACACGGATGGGTAACGAGGCAGACACCGGATGCCAGGGTGGACACGACGTAAAGTGGATGCAGCCCACTCTTGGAGCGTGAATGGGTCGAAGATGTCGTACACACGTTCTCAGCGACATGGCGACCGACTTTTCGGAAGTGGGCAGATGGTCCGGACTAGCTGTGTTGTTAGTTGTTGTTCCTATCAGTCTCACCGATGATAAGCTGCCCGTCACGTGATGGGCCGTATCTCACGCCCTACCGTCTCCACCGGGACTTCAATTTTAGAAAATCTCAACCGCCAAAGAGTGGGATGCGGCTTGTTAGATCCAGATGAAGCCAGATGATACCATCAACACCATCTCGCTCGCCATCTCTCCACCAACAATGGCTGTCCCAGCTATATATTCACCGATGAGCAGGATGGGGCGACCTTGTCTGCAGACGTGTTCATGTGTCCACGACTCGACGCTGGACAGGCCCGACGACCGAGTTCAAGATGGACAAACCCGAAGCCATTCCCACCACCACCAGCGCCGACGGGCCCTTTTCTAGCGAGGATGGCAGCCTCTACATCGACTATGCCGCCGAAAAGAAGCTGGTGCGCAAGCTGGATGTATGTTTCTTCCTCATACGCCGCGCCAGGTCTAACACCCAATAGCTCCATATCATGCCGTACGATTTCTCTCTCTCGTGGGATGGACATGACTTATGCCGTGTAGAATGATCATGCTGCTGTACCTGTTCAGTTTCCTGGATCGGTGAGTCGTGTCTCTCCTCGTGGGCCATGCTCTTTCTCACTAACTTGGTCAGGGTCAACATTGGAAATGCCCGGTTCGTCCTCATCTCCATGTGGAGAGCATCTCCCTGACCCTATCCAGATTGTACGGGCTAGAAGAAGACATCAATCTCCAAGGCAACCAATTCCAAATTTGCGTCTCGCTCTTGTTCGTCACCTACATCACGTTGGAACTACCCTCGAACCTGGTGGTCAAGAGGGTCGGTCCCTCGCGATGGCTCGCGTTCATTGCCTTCTCGTGGGGTATGGTCGCAACCTTCAGCGGATTCGTGCAGAACTTCGCCGGCATGGTCGTGTGCCGCCTGCTCCTGGGTGCCTTTGAAGGAGGCATGTTCCCGGGCCTGGTGTTGTACTTGACCCTGTTCTACACGAAGCGCGAACTCGCCTTGCGGATCGCGTACTTGTTTACGTGCTCAGCGCTGGCAGGCGCCTGTGGAGGATTACTCGCATATGGGATTGGATTTTTGGACAGTGAGCCCCCCTTGCCCTTCACCCAGAAACCAATGATCGCGATTCTGACCGAGTGTGCCAGACACGGGGGGCCACCGAGGCTGGCGCTGGATCATGTGGCTCGAAGGCGCTCCGACCGTCGTGTTGGCTTTCATTTTCTACTTCTTCATGGCCGACTCGCCAGAAAAGGCCAAGTATCTGACAGAGAAAGAGCGCACGCTTTTGCTGACCCGGCTGAATCGCCAAACGGGCAACACCAAGTCTGCGCAGCAGCTCCACTGGGATGACGTCGCCAAGGGCCTCACGGACTGGAAGAGTTGGGTCTTTAGCTGTGCACAATTCGGCGTGGACACTGCACTGTACGGGTTCAGCACGTTCCTGCCCACCATTATCCGCGGCATTATGCCCGACGCCACCAGTGCCATTGTCCAGGTCCTCACCATCCCGGTCTACTCGCTTGGCGCCGTGACCTACGTCCTCGTGGCCATGGCGTCCGATCGCCAGCAACGTCGCGGCATCTACTGCGTCATTTTCGGCACCGTGTCCCTCTGTGGCTACTTCATGCTCATTTCCGACGGCGGTAGCGCTGTCCACTACGCCGGATGCTTCCTGGTCGCCTGTGGCATGTACTGTGTGGTTGGTCTACCTTTGGCCTGGCTGCCCTCCCACACCCCGCGGTATGGTAAACGTGCGTCCATCATTGCCATGCAGGCCATGATCGGGAACAGCGCCGGAATTATGTCAAGTTTTGTAAGTGATTCCCGTAGCTCCGTCTCTGAGCTTGTGCTAACCAGCTCAACCTTAGCTGTATCCAAGTGGTGAGGCCCCGCGGTATATCAAGGGCCATGCCATCACCATTTCTTTGCTGGCTTATGGCACCTTATCCTTTGGTTTTATGTGGCTGTACTACGCCTGGATGAACAAGAGACGGGCCGAGGGCAAGGAAGATCACAGGATTGCGAGCATGTCTGATAACGAGGTCGAGGAGTTGGGAGATGACAGTCCAAGATTCACCTATGTGACTTAGAGAGAAGATGGGAGAAGATGTGGTCGTCGAGTAGGATTGATTGAATGTGTTCTCAGTGGTCTGGATTTTCCTACTACGAGTTGGATATATTCAATATAGCAGCACCAGGGGTGAGTTCGCCAGCTCGCATCCATTCCAGTCAAGGAAATTTCGCAACCATGTATTCACTAGTCATATCTCCAGGCACAGGTCAAGGATAGAAGATCCTACGGATCTCGATCTATTGGACTCTTGTTGACGACTCCTTCACTTTCAACTCGACATCAAATACTTTCGGCTTCGCAAACCATTTGGTGTGAACATCCCAGTCATCCTGACTGGTCAACTTAATCTGCAGAGTCGTCAGCATCTCCCGATCCCACCGGTGGGTGGTGATGTTTGATTTACCTCGAATCGTCTGAGAAAGCTGGGAATCAGCTTGTACATCTCCAGCAGGGCGATATGTTTCCCCAGGCAAGTCCGCGAGCCGCCGCCAAACTGAAACATGACCATGTTCATCTTCTTGATCCGGTGCTCGTCTTCGTCGGAATTGGCCATCCACCGCTCGGGTCTCCAGCTGTCGACGTCGTCGCCAAAGATCTCCCGTTGCCGATGCATGACCCACGGGCTACACCCGACGACGGTGCCGCCGGGGATAAACTCTCCGGCGATCTCCATGCCCTGGGGCGGGACAAGTCTCTCCAGGATCATAGCGATGGATGGGTGGACGCGGAAGGTCTCCTGGATGCAGGCGTGGAGGTAGGGTAGTTTCTGCGCGTCGCTCCAGGTGATGATCCCGGAGGCGTCCGAGATGAGCCCCGTGGCGATCGACTCGTCAAGTTCCCGGTTGAGCTTTGCGTAGCATTCCGGGTTCTTGAGGAGGTAGTAGAAGACGGCCGCAAGACCGATGGCCGTGGTGTCGGATCCGGCCAGGGCAATGGACGTGGTCATGGTCAGCAGACGGCCGTCGTCGAAAAAGGTCGGGTTCTCCTTCTGAGCCTTCAGGAACATGGTCAACAGATCCATGCTCTCCTTTTTGTACTTTCCCGACAGCCGCTCAGCCATGCGGGCGCGGGAGAACTTGGCCGTCCCGGATGAGTTGTCGATCAGGCCGTACTTGCTCTACAGACAGAATCAGCTCAGAGTCGCTGAAGCATCCATCTTGAAAGTCGAACTCACCGCCAGTGTCATGATCGGATTCTTAACGAACAATTTGTCGAGCCACGGCATCTGGCCCACCTTGTACAAGTCAATAAGGCCTTCGCTACAAAAGGATTGGGAACGAGGAAGAAAGGACTCTCACCGGAGCCTGATAGTCAAAGATCTTGTTCAGCCAGGCAATGATCCCATCAACATCCTCACAGTTGTCGATAAACCCGACTCGGCGGCTGTACGTGATCTCGGTGATCACGTCAAAGGCAAAATACTGGAGCCAGAGGATGAAGTTGCACGTCTTCCCCGGCGCGGCGTACAGTTCTTCGGTGCGGGCGAGAAACACGCGCACCGTGTCGTTCACCCGCGGTTCGTACTGGACGAGCGAACTCATGGAGAAAGCGCTGCTGACTGTCCGCCGGAGCTTCGTGTGATAGTCCTGGTCTTGGGTGCCGAATAGAGACTGTAAGATCTCGCCTTTCGAGATTTGCATCTGTACCGGGTAGAATGCACTCTATCCGCGCGAACATGGGTCAATAAATGGTCCTATCCATCGGATGAGGGACGAGCGAGCTCACCTTGGTCAATCGATGATTCAATCCGTAAATCGCCTTCAGAGCTTCCGGACTGCTGAACGAGAGGGCATTGGGCCCCAGCCGGACGATGTGTCCATGTTGGTCATGGAGCAGGCGCAGAGTGAGGTGTGACTTGCCGCGGTAGACACTACAGAACCGCCAGGCGTCGGTGAAGTTCGCCAGGAACGGGCCAGGATATTTGCGCAGTCCTTTATTGAGAAAATTGCGCGCCAACACGACAATGATGATCACTCCCAAGAAGATCAGGAGTGTTTGGGCCTTGGGCCTCGTCAAGACATCATCCATCATCCTCGTCGTCGCCACCTACTACCACGAGGCGTCAGGGGACATTGGCGCCGACCAAATCACGACTCCCGTACATCACAGTATATACACGGTAAAGCACGAATTGGGCTGCGCGATGGCGAGATTTCGGCTGAAAATGAGGCAAGGACGGCTGGAGCACTGTGGATCCACGATCCAATCCATGGTGGAACCTTGAGATATGTCAAAAGTGGGATGGGCGGGAGAGACAAATGCGACCAAAAGTGGGATGGGATCCATGCTCCAGACTCGCGACCGTCTTGTCACCACAACAGGACGCTCTCTACAGAGGAACAAATCTATGAGAGACAGCATGGAGTCAGCATGCTCCAGCGCACCCAAAAACGGGTATACATAGTATACTCTTCTTGATCGTCCAGGCCATCTATCAACTCAATCGGTCCCTCACCATGGTGCGAAGTTGTTCTCGCGTGGCTGTTATCGGAGCAGGGCCGGCCGCCGCCATTACCACAGATGCCTTGATCAAGGAACAGGCCTTTGACACGATCCGGGTGTTTGAACGCAAAGGTACGGTCGGTGGGACATGGTAAGTTTATTTCCATCTCTCTCAAAGTACCCTCCGTGAGCACGATTTCTGACTTGCTCTCTCGCCATCTCTCGCAGGGTCTACGCCTCAGACGACGCGCCAAAGATTCCATGTCTTCGCGCGCTGCTAGACAACCGCGCCGACCAACCCGTGGCTATCCCGGCGTCGTTTCCTTGTGAAACCGAGATCACCGAAGTGGTCAACTCGCCTCAGTGGCGGTACTCGGGCACAGCGGTCCACGAATACCTCCACAGCAACCTCCCACCCCAGACCATGTGCTACACGCAAGAACCGATTCCAGAGATTCTGTCGGAACGCACGCTCGCGCAGTACGGCAGTAACGCCCCGTTCCGCCACCGCGAAGTCATCCGCGACTGGGTGGAGGATATTTTCGTCCGAGGCGGCGGGCTGGACCTCATCGAATTCCATACCACAGTAGAACGGGCAGAGAAACAGGGAGACAAGTGGGTGTTAACTCTAAGGAAGGCGGTTCCGGGGGCGACCAAGAATCTCTGGTGGCAGGAAGTATTCGACGCTGTGGTCGTGGCCACCGGTCACTTCTCCATTCCCTACATTCCTGCGATTCCGGGGCTGGTCGAGTACGACGAGAAATTTCCCGGGCGGATCAAGCACAGCAAGCATTTCCGGTCGGTGGACGAGTTTTCCGGCAAGGTGAGGCTTCCCTGGACGGTGCTTCTGGGACGCTACGCGCAACGCCGCTGACTTAAGTCATTATAGAAAGTCATCATTGTCGGTGGATCCGTGTCCGCCTTCGACGCCCTGCATGAGATCCGCCTCGTGGCGCAACATCCGGTGATCTGTTCTCTGAAAGAACCGCTCCCAGCCTTCGGATGGAGTGCTTTCACACATCCACACGTCGTCCACAAGCCCCCCATTTCGCAATTCCACCCGAATGGCCGGATCGACTTTTCGGACGGCTCCTCGGAGAATCGGGTCGATATTGTCCTCTTCGCCACAGGCTACGACTTTAGTTTCCCCTTCCTCCCCGGGTTCGACGTCCGAATCAAAAACCGCCGGATTCGCGGTCTGTACCAGCACGTGTTTGACATAGAAGATCCATCCTTGTCGTTCATCGGTATGGTGAGTCAAAAGATTTTAATCGTCCCTGGAAATAGAATCGGGCTAATCGTGCAGGTCGCGGGCGGGTTGACCTTCCGTGTGTTTGAATGGCAGGCCGTCGCGGTGGCTCGACATCTGGCATCGCGGGCGAGACTACCGGCGAAACAACAAATGCAAAAGTGGGAGCAAGACAGGGTCGCCTCTCTCGGAGATGGAATGTCCTTCTATGATCTCTCGGGCGATTTCGAAGGATACTTCGAAGGGTTGCGACTGCTTGCAGGGGAACCGGTCCAGGGAACTGGCAGGGTTCTCCCCAAATACGATCCAGAGTGGAAGGAGTTGTTTACAAAAGTGGTAGTCAAGAAGAGAGTCCAGTGGTGGGATCGGGAGAGGCGTAAGGCTGAGGAAGAAATCCGACAGGCCGAGAGCTGCCAGGAGAGCGTGGGCGGCCCTGTGTCTGTCCCTGTTCCCGAAGACATAGATAGGCACAGAGTGAGATTGTGATACTTACAGTACGGCGAGAGTGGGAGGCATAAGTGGGATGGATGGTGCCAATGACCGCGTATCAATGCATCAGATCGAAGGCACGGACACACGTGCCATGTGTATACACGTATGTATCCTCCTCATATATATATATATATAGATAGAAGTACCTAGCAACACACACTTTCATGGCTCGTTGAAGCCAGCCACCAGTGTCAACATGGCTGTCCCCGTCGTCACCAAGGTCGAACTAGACGTGCCCAGCCTGGGTACAATCACCGGTCTTTGTTTCGACGACCAAACATGTCAATTCTATGGCATCCCCTACGCGACGGTGCCGGGGCGATTCCGACGGCCTCAACCAAGCCCCAAGCCGTGGCCGAACAATCGCTGGGACGGGACGAAACTGGGGTGAGTCGCGTTCGGATCCCCGACCCGAACCATTCCCATGACTGAGGCGAAAGACACACAATAGAGCAATGTGCCCCCAGCCGCCACGCGATTTCATGTATATCCCGACCCCGGAGCGGCCGTGGGTGGACCACCCGGCGCCGGTCTCGAGCACCGCGTGTCTCAACGTCAACATCTCCGTGCCGACTCCGCCTCCGCCGAGCGCATCATCGTCGTCGTCGGGTAAGCCGCTCTATCCGGTCATGGTCTTCGTGCACGGCGGCGCGTTTGTGTACGGCGCGGGATCGGCGCCGATCTACGACGGCCGTCGACTGGCGGAGATCTCGGGCCAACTCGACCTCCCGACCATCATCGTCACCATCACATACCGCGTCGACGTGTATGGCTTTCTGGCCAGCAGGGAGATCAGAGAATATAACGCCGAGTTCGACGAGGGCGGCGTCGGCAACTACGGCCTGTGGGACCAGATCGAAGCGCTGCGCTGGGTTCAGGAGCATATCTCGGCCTTTGGGGGCGATCCCGCGAGGGTCACCTTCTTCGGTCAGAGTGCTGGCGGGGGTGAGTCGCCTCTCCCACTACCGAAATATCGTTCCGATCTTGGAACTCCCCTAACCAAGTATTGATCCGTTCGGTGCCTGCAGTCTCGGCGAACGTGCACATGCTGCGTGGCGAGAAGCTCTTCTCCTCAGCGATCATACAGTCGGGTCTCCTGCCAGTGTGTGGCGTGCTCTCCGAGAGCCAGTACCAAGTCATCTACGAGAAGATCCTCACGGTGCTCGGGATTTCTGAAGACCTTCCCCCACGCGATCGACTCCGGCGACTTCTCGAGGTGGATGAGGCCGCGCTGACAGCGGCGCTGGTACCCGTCGGGGTCATCCCCGTGCTGACCCTGTCGCCTTGTGACGACCACTACCTGATCCCCGGCAAGATGCCGTCCTATTCGAGTTACGCGGACTTCAAGCCGCCGAGCTGGTGCGAGCGCGTCATGATCGGCGATGTCGGCCACGAGACGCTCATCTGGAACAAGTCGTTCCGGGGCTACGACGCAGCAGGTCTCGTCCAACTGACCAAGTCGTTCCTCGGCGACGAGGAGAAGGCCCAGAAACTGCTCGACCTCTACCACATCCACGCGGGCATGGACCGGAACGAGACGTTCTACCGCGCCCAGAAGTTCACCACCGACGGCCTCTTCCTCGCCGTGCACTGGGCGGCCCTGAAGGCCAATCCGGCCATGTATGCGTACCGCTTCGACGTGCCCTCGCCGTTTGACTGCGACTTCAAGGGCCAGCCTCACCATTCGCTGGACAACGTCTTCATCTGGGGTCTGCTGAAGGACGCCCTGCCGGAGAGGCAGCAGCGCATCTCGGAGAAGATGTCCGAAGCGTGGTTGCGGTTCGCCAACGGCCAGGACCCGTGGGAGCGGTTCGACGTCTCCCGCGCGTTCATGGTGTTCGGGCCCGAGTCGTGCGGGATGCGAACGGTCGAAGAAGACGCCGCCCGGGGGTACGCGATCTGGGACGAGATCGACCGGCTCGGGCTCACGCAGAGGTTCGGCGAACTGTGTGACGAGCTGTGTATGCGCCACGCCGAAATGTGTGATCCCACCGTCCCCCCCAAGGCACTGGAGGTAGGCACGTTCGAGGAGCTGGGGATCAGTACGGGCAATCAACCGGGCGGGCTGAATCTGGGATTCTTCAGGCAAGAGTGAGACGAAGTAGAAAAACCGAATTAGACGTAGAATCAACCACTTTACTTCACGGCCATGGATGGACTATTACTACTCTACGTAATATCTGAGAAAAAAACTCCACCCCCTACGCTACGCCGTCTGAGCGGGGGTGTAGAAGGCATAGTCCGTATATCCCTTCGGCGAAAGCACCTCGTAGAAGGTGTCCCGATTGTACTTGGTGAAGGGGATTCCCTGCTTGACCCGTAGCGGCAGGTCTGGGTTCGAGATGAACTGGCGGCCAAACGCCACCAAGACGTCCTTGTCCTTGTACTTGCCGTCGACGGCGTCTCGGGCGCTTTCGGCGGTGTAGCCTCCGGCGACGATGACGGGGCTCGTGCCGTTCCAGGCGTCGACGAACATGTCGATCGACTGGCGCAGGTCGGAGTCCTCGTTGCCCGAGACCCTCGCCTCGATGACGTGGAGGTAGGCGAGCCTGAGTTTCTGAAGCTCCTGCAGGAGGTGGGTGAACTGGGGGATGGGATCGGCCATGCCCATCCCGTGATGCCGACACCACGGACTGATGCGAAACCCGACCCTGTCGTGCCCGACGGCGCCCACGACCGCCTTGGCCACCTCGACGCCGAACCGGGCGCGTTTCGCGATGCTGCCCCCCCACCCGTCGGTGCGCTGGTTGCACGTGTCCTGCGTGAACTGGTCGACCAAGTACCCGTTGGCGCCGTGGATTTCGACGCCGTCAAACCCGACCGCGACGGCATTGATCGCGGCTTGGCGGAAGTCGTCGATACACGCCCAGATTTCGTCCTCTCGCAGTGCTCGCGGCACCGCCGACTCGGGACTCCAGGGGATGGCGCTGCTCGAGATGACCTCGGCTCCGGCGGCGACGGCGAGCGGTCGAGCAGCGCGCCCCGTGATCCACAGTTGCGCGAAGATAAACGATCCTTTTGCGTGCACCGCCTCCACCACCGGTTTCCATTTAGCCATCTGTTCCGCCGTGTAGAGACCCGAGGTGTTCTGCCAGACACTGGCCCGTGGCGACGTCGCCACGGCTTCGGAGATCAACAATGTCCCGGGCACGGACGCCCTCTGCGCGTAGTACTCGACCATCAGATCACTGGGCTCGTAGTTGTCGTGGGCCCGTCGCCGGGTCATGGGCGCCATGGCGATGCGGTGTTGCAGGTGGCAGGGACCGACCTGGACGGGGGTAAACAGCCTCGACATGGTGTGGTGAGAGGCCAGATCAGTCTAAAGGTGTGCGGTCATAAAGGGGGATACACTGCAATACCGTCTTTGGATGGATCCACGATTAAAGGCGATCGGCCAGGGCTTTAATCTTGGATACATCCAAGACAGTGTGAAATGGTATGGGTTGGGTTAGAGGACGAGTCTCCCCGCCTAGTGTGTGCCCATCATTGGTACCGGGCAAAGGCCGGAGGATGGGACATCACCTTCCTCCTCTTGTCATCTTTGCTTGAACTAAGGTCAACCGTATGAAGAGGTCCTGCGCATGAGCATTCAGATTGAATAAGCTCTGATAACAAAAGTGGGATCCTTCAAATACTGTAGGAGCAAACCTTAAAGCAAAGGTGGGATGGGTGATCCACCACAAGGATGGATAGGAGTGAAACCTTAGAGACGAACGCCTAGAATCGATATCCGCGTTAGATCTTGGCGAACGCCACTTGGTCGCCAGAAATGAAGAACGAGAATCGTTGCGTCTGCAACTGTTGCTCAGAACTAATCTATTGGAAACAGTACCTTAAGCCAGCTGTCATACAGGATTGCGTTGGAGCGAGACCTAGCCAGTTCAAGCACAACAAGGGCCCGCAGGAGATCAAGAGACCAGAATTGAGTTGAAAAGTGAGGAAATGGATTCCATACTGCCATGACGACTGGTAGCCGGACCCAAAGATTCACATTCTGCGGTTGCCGGAGAAAGCGTAAGTGTGGTCGACTCCTTCAATGTCTAGCCGTCCTGAAAAGGCCATTCGAGGATTTCCACACTCAACACGCCAAGGGTAGCAAGAAGACTGAGCGAGTAAGTGGTTGTGCGTTTGTTATCGAAAAAAGAGTTGGTCCTCGGCCTGTGCGAATATATTATCTTCCTGTACCCGTTTGTCCAGCTCCACAGCAATCCATTTCGACGGGCACCCGGCCAACTTTGAGCCGAAACTTCAGTGGTCGTGAAGGTGGGCTATGGGAAAAAACTACTTCATCGAAAATTTGCTCCTCCTCTTCCTCGTCCATTCCCCCGTGTTCAACCTCCTCGTCAACTTCTATATGATGGCCAAGAGCGGCTAGACCTTGCACAAGACTTTCAACACTCTTGACCGGCGTGGGCATGGGGTACCATGTCGCGGCGATGTAATTCGCGAAGTCAATAATAGAGTGGCCACCAAGTGAAGCTCCCCGTTCGATAAGGAATAATGCTGCTTCAATGTTTCCATGCGAGGCAGCCATTCCGAGAGCTGTGATACTGGTATAGTAATGACCCTGACCAGGCACGTCTTTGTCTTCCCCATAATGGATATCAGCGCCGACTTCGATCAAGCGTTCCATGGTCGGTATGTCGTTCGCAGTAGCAGCAGAGTTGAGAGGCCTGTACACTGGCCCACTGCCTACATTTACATCCACTCCCAGTTCCAAGAAAAGGTCAATCGTCTGTTGTTGGCCAAAACGTATAGCTACCATCAAAGGGGTACCCCAAGTCTGGTCAACTTGGTCATAGTTGGCATCCGCTCCAAGATCTAGAAGGATTTTTACCGTCGTAATACGACCATGATAGGCGGCGCACGCAAGCGCGTTGCCGAGACGGGCTCCTGGGAGGTTGATGTCAGCTCCGCTTTCAACTATACTTGACAAGACGCTGTCTAGTCCCCATAGTGCTGCAAGCGCCAAACTGTTCACCGCTCTGTTCATCGGGTGAATT
Source organism: Phialophora expanda (assembly GCA_016109585.1). Classification (NCBI taxonomy): domain Eukaryota; kingdom Fungi; phylum Ascomycota; class Eurotiomycetes; order Chaetothyriales; family Herpotrichiellaceae; genus Phialophora; species Phialophora expanda. The sequence goes on from JADWPR010000001.1 coordinate 2,532,263, forward strand.
ATTTCCGTCCCACCTACTACTTGGTACGCCTCAAAGGCCGTTACATCATTCCCTTCATCTGCATGGTAGCTCGAATTTTGGACCATCGAGGCAAGCTTGGGATTCTTCTGTGGAACCAGGAGTTTCAAAATTGGATCGGTCAATTCTGTCTCGACGTCTTGTTCCGTGGCGTGGGATGGCCAATTAGACGCAGCATAATCCAAGAACGGAAATTTTGCGGTACGATCTTTGAATTCCTCATATGAGGTGCAGGGACCACCGGCGAAGTCGTCATAATTTAAGAAGCTGAGACAGATTCGAGCAATTTCCGTATGCGAGGTTTTTGGATCAAGGGCATATATGCCGACTTCGCTTCCCGCTTTAGCCAACCTGTCCGAGAGCAGAAATTCCTGAACGGAATAGTGAACAAAGCCCAGGTCACCGGTCGTTGGAGACAGGGCAACTAAAGGTTGACAGAGCGTCAGGAGGTCTTCAGGATTGTGGAACGCAGTGTCCTCGTCGAACTCGCGGCCACCGACGTCAATGGTGACTGCTTGGGCAAGCTCTGGCAAGGTCATTGGGCGTTTGCCAAAGGCGAGGAAGATGAATATCTTTCTGAGCAAGTCGGTATTGTCCTCTGAGTCCGTCTTGCTAAGCTGAAGGAGGATCCTCTCATAGGTTTCGTCCAACGTCTTGGGCAATTTTCTCAATGCTTCTTTGATGGCTCTGGGCCGCTTCAAAGACCGAATCGCATCGATCTGGCACTTGACCCAGCGGAACCTGACTTCAATTAGTCACACAAAGAGGGTTTAGGACATATGGACTTGCATGGACTGCGATCCTTCCACGAGAGTACGCTGAACATGGTCTTTGAGGTCCTCGGGCAGTTTCCGGAGCAGTGGATCATTATGTATGGTGGACCGGATGTAGAGTTGTATATCTTCCGTTAGAGCAACCCCTTCGGTAGGCAACCCCTGAACCCAGTCTCTTGTCAGACCCTCTACGAGGTCAGCCTCTCGTCTGCTGGTAACAAAGAATTTGATGTTGGGAGCGGTTTCTCTCAACGTCTCCATCACGGACATTAGATTAACCCTGTCCGCACACTCATCCAGTGCATCTAAGACGATATATGTGCTGGCTCCCTCAACCGAATACGATGCAAGGAGGTTGACAGCCTCGTCCAGTGTCGGCTCGCGGCTTTTGCCAGGTCCGCAGCATTTCGAATACAAGGATTCCAGCGTCGGAGAGAGAAACCGCGATGACGCCTCGGCCTCCAGTTGAGCTGCAGCAGATCTAACCATCGCCGCTGTGAGTTGTTTCTCGGAGGTTTTGAAGTCGAAGAAAAAGTAAGCGATGGTGGAAGTGGACGATCTCTCGAAATGATCAATGACGGCTGCACTGCGGAGGATCTTTCAGCAAATCAACAGGGCTCGCAACCACGGGACTAACTGAGCTTACGACAGGAACGTTTTGCCAGCTCCCGCTATCAAAGTCAGTACATATATCCGTGCGGGTGGTGAACATCCTAACAACAAGGATACGCTTACGCATCCCATGCAGCCACAGAGCCTGGAGCTTTCCAGTTATCAAAGACTGGAACAGATGATGGCTTGTGAGCCATTTCCCGGTGCCGGGTTCCCTTGCCTGAAGAACATCCAGGTAATTGGAGCGAACTTCCATGGACGAAAGCCAAGCAAGAGCGTCGGAACGGCGTGCAACTGCCGCAATCGGTCAGCAACATCGCATGAGCAGATTCGACTAGGAGAACCATACGTTGCCTCTGCAGAGTTGCTTCCATCTCTTGTGTCTTTACTCCTAAGGTCAAGTTCTCAACAGCACTTTGTACTTCTGCCAGACCCTGACTTTGTTCTTCCCTGAGACTTTTGGTCAGTTCGGACGACCGTTCCACCTGCGAGTGGATTCCAGCAAGAACTTGTTCTGTACTTGCTATCGCGGCTTGAATATTCCGAGTCTCTTCGGCGATATTGCGGACATAGCTCTCCACAGCGTTGGTTAGTACTCTGTCTGTTGTTAGTATGACGTTCCAAGCAACGGTGTTAGTAGTGAACCTTTGATCACACTGCAGAGCGAGCTCCAAGAGTGATTTTGCATCAGCGATGACTCGCAGACAGTCTTCGAGCTTTTTGTCAAACCGCAAGCCCATGACATATTGTGAGAAGACGCCGTCATGCTCGAATCTATTCCTGAGCAATTTCAGGGCTTCAAAGCATCGCGCCAACGGCTCTTGAAGATGATCAAGGGCGGTGAGTCTGGCTTGGTCCTCTTCGTAGATCTCCAAATGCATTTGTAAGTTCTTGATCGTGCCGTAGAACCCATATAGGTTTGTGTTGATCTCCTTCAGCCTCGTAAGATGATATTTCGACGGACCAATCTTGGCGAGCTTCATGCATTCTCCGGTGATTTGCACAATAGCAATCACGCTCGCGGTCACGCTCAGAGGGTCCATGTCTTAGTCGATGCTGAGAAGCGCCTGTCAATTGACCTGACTGGAAAGGCTGAGAATGGGCTCACATGTCACGGATGTTCTGGAGAAGTATGAAGAGCTTGGACCAGAGCGTTCTTATGCCCAGGTGAGGGATGATGTTGTTGTCGACATCATTTCGACTATGATTCAGGGGAATGACAATCCCAGCGCCGTTACGAACAGAGAGTCTGTACCTACCAGTTCAAAGAGAGGGGTCACCTTGGATGAGCTGGCAATGCAAACGAGGCTGGCGACAAAAGCGGCTGAAGTTGCCTGTCCGCGTGGCACCTGATTGGCGCTGGCCGAGGTGCTAGGCTCTTTGGTCACAGCGCGGCACCCCGTCCCGCTCCGGGGTGAGGCGCGAGTACCAGTTAATTAACGCTTGGCGAGAACGTTGGGGTCGGCCTTGGATGGCTCGTCCCTGCGCAGTTCTCTTTCCATGACCTACCGCCTTCCCTGCCCAACGACCTTCTTGGATGCGGTGGTCTCTCGTGCTTCGAGTTGCGCGGCCACTGCTGCGGACTGCGGCGCCGGCATCTTCTCAGAGATGCTTTACCACGACTCCTAGACTTGCAATCGACCAGCGACGAGTTGCCGGCAAGATTCAAATCAAGACCATCGACGACAAGATCGGCGAACTCCCAGTCAACGAGAAGATCGGAGCACTCAAAGTCAAGGTCAAAACTCCAGGCGCGCCGCTGTCAGAGCCCCAATGGCTTGACCAGCTGCTCGATTCGATCGACCGCTCCAATCAATATGTGCTGCAAATGAACAAGCCCGACGATGGCCAGACGCCAATCGTCCAAGTCGTCACGCGCATGGAGCTGATCCAGAGGATCAACCGTCAAGAAGACCAGAAGCGCAACCAGAAGCGCCTGGAGAAGGAGAAGCGGCCGAAACAACTGGAGCTGAACTGGGCCATCAGCGCCAACGATTTGCAGCTGAAGATGAAGCAAATGCAGGAGTTTCTCAAGAAGGGGAAAAAGGTGGAGCTCTTGCTGGCAAACAAACGGCACCAGAGGAAAGCTTCGCAGGAAGAAGCGCAGGCTCTGCTGAAGGCTGTCAGAGAGAAGATCGAAGAAGTGGGCGCTGCGGAAACCGTTCCCATGGAGGGTGCTATTCTCAAGCAAGCTGTCCTGACGGTCAAAATGCGCGGGACATGAACATCGCGTCGCGAAGACATATGACACTCTAGCTTCGGCGACGCATGGATATCTGTGTCATGGTCGGACCACGCATCTTGCACATACGTGGTCCCATCAGCTTGGAAATGTCAAGCCACGGTTATCTAGCATTGCTGATCGGACGCCTGCTCCGGAACATTCAGTTCTCGCAGCATGGACAGCACGCTTCTTCAAGAACAGCTGAGAGCATGAGGGTTTGCACTAGAATCAACGCCGCCGACTCAGGGACGACAGGACGTGATGGAGGCCGAGGTAGATTGTACAATACACTATGAGAACGGGCGAGTCATGTCTGGATATCCCAAAATCGTCAATTCGTTTGAATACTTGTACATATGCGGTTCCTATCCTGCTTTGCCGAGCTCAGTTTCCTCTCAAGCTGGTACCACCCAGCTAGATGGACTCATGAAATGGCTATGGCTGGCACTCATTGCGGTCTCGACTTCAAGCTTGAACTGTACACTCACTTCCCATTTCTGCCCACTGCTTCCCAGTCCGTACCCACCGCTGAGCTTGTTGCGGACGATGCTCGTAATCTTCTCCCTGAGCTTGACGAGGCTTTCTTCGCTGCCAACCACTCGCAGGCGCAGGTTGGCCATGCCCATCCCGTAATGGGCTTGCCAGAACTTGGCTTGCTCGACTGCTCGCACCGAGGGATCGGACTCGATTGCTTTCACCACGTCGGACAAGTCGGCGTTGGATTTCGAAGGTAGCGACATGAGAAGCATGGAGCCAACGTTGCGACCGAGGTGGAAGCCTAGGAAGAGCATCGAGAATGCGATGCTCAACGAGACCACTTTGTCCACCCATTCGTACGTATGTAGGTCCAGGAGAGGGAGCAAAATTACAGTTGCAGAGCAGGAGAGGGTCAGGAAGTGAGACGGATTGCTGAGAAGAGAAGGCAGATTTTCCATGGCCGCAAACCGCATCGCTTTGCCAATTCGCGCATGGTTCTGGAGGCCGACTGCAGATATCAATGTCGCGACCAATGCCAGGATGGCGGTCAAGTCCACGGTGCCAGCTGTAATTTGGTCGTGGGTATGAGGGTGGTGAGGCTCGTTTCCGATGCCTTCCAGCGCGTGTTTTGCATTGTGTGAAATCAGGTCGAAGCCAAAGAAGATCAATAGCACCGACAGAGCAAATCCTGCAATGACTTCCATGCGCTGCAGACCGAAAGGATGTCGTACACTAGATCGACCCCATACCTCAAAGTTCGACAGTACCTCGACGAAGACACATAGCAGAGCGCCTAGAGAGTCGTAGAATATCAGATGCGACAGTGCTTCCATTGCTGAAGAGCCATGCGAGTTCGACGCCGTGTATCCTGCAACAGCCATGTGGCATATGCTCCAATAGAATCGCACCTTTTGATCCTTTGTCATGCTCGCTCGACACTCTGCAAAGGTCGGGATTGGCAGGGAGTTTGGAAGGGCTAACGGCGGTCGAGCAGGTGGTTCAAGGAAGATTTGGTGCGAGACACTGCTATGCTTGTACTTATGGCCTCGTCTCTGACCAATATTCTGCTTGCGCATGGGAGACAAGTCAGCAATCTTGCGAAGCACTGGGGGAGTCAAAAGAATCCTGGGATGACCACGAACAGATTTGATCACAGGGGATTTCGCCAGCGCCGAAGGCTGGAAGTTGAACGGGCCTTCTCCATTGCCGTTTCCACCTGTACTCTGTCTTTCCGGCGTCGAGGGCGAGAAATACGAGCCTCCGGTCGAGGGCATATGCTCAGACTCGTACTGGTGGGGCGAGAGGTTGTTCGGGTCGAATGGCGCGGGTGGATCGAATACTGGGAATTTCTGAGGCGAGGACGGCTCCTCAGGGGGTGGTGTCGGCGTTCGAGGCGGAAGTGGTATGGGCATCGTGTTCGCCATGGCGGGTGATTACCCAGGGTAGAGCAAACGGCCTGAATCGGCGCTGGAAAGCGAGACTGTGTCTCTGCTTCGAATAAGTTCTCTGTACGAGTACATGTCGCGTGGGTTTGGTTGACCGTCAGATGTACAGGTGGGTGACAGCGGCGCGCAGGGGGTGCGAGGGGGACACGCGCTCCGCCGGATTGCGGAGAAAGTAATTCTCCGCTTGTCGCCAAAACGGGCTTTGATTTGTCTGTAAATCCAGCATCATTTCGACTCAACCTCGTATCATATCATCGAAATCTCTGTGATGAGTCGCAGAAAGGTACAATTCAGTGGATGGAGGGTCCACGAGTTGTATTGCTCATAGTGTTGCTGCTCTTCATCTTCCTAACCCCAGAACAACCTGCGCGACGATTCCGACAATACGAGGCGGACTCGATCGAAGAACTACATCAGGCAGAAGCAGATGTGTTGACAAACTCGTCATACGGCCAACTCAACCCCAAATCTAATAGCTGGCTGAACCTCACCGGTTTTAGAGAGACTGACGGCTATCAATGGGACTTTCTGGCCCTAGCTCAACAGCTCAGTCGGAGCCAATTCGAAACCAACTGGGAAGGAATCGATCCAGCCGCAGACTTGCCGATCTACAATCGAGTCACTGGCGAGCTTCGAGGCCAGTTCCTCAAAAATGACATCCCGAATGTCTCACCTGTGCTCAACCTGACAGCCGTAGATCCAAAGAAAGACTACCTCACCGGCTGGTTTGAGAGGAATGTGACTGAGAAGGAAGGGGAAGTCAGTCTATCCCTGTATGACTCTCAAGATCGACCGAGTCATGAAGCCGCTGCTATCAAAGCAGAAATCACCTTGTGGACAGATTCATCTCCTGGAAATGGCTGGCAAGCAAAATTGCAAGGGGTCCATTTCCCTTCCGGCATGATCATGATGTCTACGACCAGTTCCAAGTTCGACTCCTTATCTGCCCTCCCTCACTTCGCACCGGATGCTACTTCCTTCAACCTCTCAATACCTGTCATGAACGAGACTGTGCGTAGTAACTGGGAGAAGGTCTTTGATGACGGAGCCGATGGACTGGCCTTCGCTCCTCAATGTGAACTCGTCATCTGGATGCAGCCGATCCCATATCGCTTTCAAGATACCGACAATCTCAAAGCAACCGACTTCATACATCGAGTTGAGCAAGAGCTCCTTCAGCCAGAGGGCGCTCCAATTGGTCAACCTCCGTTGCTCGCCTACTCAGTTGTCATCTTCTCGCCCGACTGCGGCTACATTTTGTTATCCCCGACGATCTCTGGACCCAAGATCGAGGCTTATTGGACCCTCGCTCAGCGTTTGCTTTTCGCTTTCGTGCTGTCCATTGGACTGCAAATTGCGCTTCTCAAACGACAAATGGAGAAAGCCGCCACTCCGTCGACGCGAAGTCGCATTGCTTACCAGAGTATTGTCATTGCTGCACTAGGAGATGGCCTCCTTCTTTTCGCTCTTATTGCCCTCCTCATGGTAGATGCGTCAGCATTCCTGATGGTCGCGGCCGCCGCATATCTATCCTGCATCCATGTTGCCTTCTTGGAGGTGAAATTCGTCTTCGATATATGGACAGTACAGGTCGGCGACCCTCAACGTGCCGACCAAGCGCGGCAGCAGCGAACAGCTCCAACTACAACGCCGACGCCGACAGCCGCTCCTGTACCCGCGCCGACACCGGCTCCTACAAGCGCAGACGGAACCGTCGGCCTACCACTCCCGGTCACGGCTCCACGACCCGGAGGTGCGACACCTGTCATCCTTCCATCCGATCAGGGCAACCTCGTGCCTGCCGAAGTCGCCAGTCCGCGCGCATCTTTTGCCGCCATCTATAGCAGGTTCTACTTCTCGCTTGTCCTGCTCATGTTCTTCTCACTCTGGGCGATGTCATGGCCACGGAGTCTGCGATCTGGCTACGCCAATCTTCTGGTATTCTGCTACTTCTCGTTCTGGTGGCCACAGATATACCGTAACACAATGCGCAACTGCCGCAAGGCTCTGAGCTGGGAATACGTCGTAGGGACAAGCATACTTCGCGCGGTGCCAATCCTGTATTGGTACTTCGAGGACCGAAACATTCTTTCCATCGACACCAGTCCGACCACCGCGCTTGTGCTACTGGCCTGGCTATGGCTGCAGGTCGCGATTCTTCTCAGCCAACACCTTCTTGGACCACGTCTTCTAGTCCGTGATTCCTGGTGCCCGCCTGCCTACGACTATCATCCTCTCCTCCGCGAAGACGACGTCGAAGCCACTGGCATGTCTATCGGCCTGCTGGCGTCAGCATCAGAAGCCAAAGACAAGGACGACAGGACGCGAAAAGTGTTCGACTGCGCCATCTGTATGAACGAGATCGATGTTCCTGTCTTGTCGAAAGCAGATCATGCACTTGGCAGAGGCACGGGGACGGCATGGCTGGAGCAGAGAAATTACATGGTCACTCCGTGCAGGCACATTTTCCATGCCGATTGTCTGGAGGGCTGGATGAATCTCAGGCTTGTTTGCCCTGTTTGTAGAGAAGCGCTGCCTCCGTTGTAGGACGGAAGGAATGTACATTGGTAAAATTAACCTTCCCATCGAGCGGGATATTTTTTATTACCTCCACCCACTCCATTCGCTTGCTGTAGATGGAACTCCACGCAACGTTCTATCCTAGCGTCTGAAAGCTCATAAACCTCGAATATTGGGAGATGCTAACCGACTCCTCGCCATCACTGGACAACTACAAGATTGTCCGCCAACCGAATGTCTCTGGAACTGAAGCCCACGTTGACCCCGATCGTTCCACTGGCAATCACCCACTCCTGCACATTGACGTCCCAATAACTCAGATCCCTTCTCGTCAGTGGGAAAATGACCGTCTGCGACTGGCCCGGCTGAAGACTGACCTTGTCGAAGCCGCGCAATACGCTCTTCGGCGTGGGGACGGAGTTGGCGACTTGCGGCAAGGCAAGGTACACTTGTGGGACAGCCGCGCCTGCGACATCGCCCGTGTTCGTGACGGTAATATTGACGGTGTAGAGGACCTGCCAGAGCGTGGGGTTCCCTCCCGGCACGATTGGCACTGCGTCGGGCAATGAATTGATCACCAGACTGGGAACCGTGGGCTCAATGTCGAGGTCGGACATGTCGAACGTGGTGTAGGACATGCCGAAGCCGAACTCGTACAGCACGGACTGGTTGTAGTAGTCGAAGTGGCGGTAGTCGATCAGCAGGGCCTCGGTGAAATTGGACTGCCACGCGTTCGGGTCTTCGGTCTCCTGCAACTCGGTCGAGTTGGTGATATCGGCGAAGCTGTAGTCGCTTTCATTCAGGGCGATGGTGTAGGGCAGTTTCCCGCTCGGGTTGACCACGCCGTACAGGACATCGACGATCGAGTTGCCGGACTCTTGGCCGGGAAGATGCGCCGCGAGAATGGCCGTCACATTCGGGTGACTGGCCCACGGCATGACGTTCAGGCCCGCCGAGTGGGTAATGACAATCGTGTTGTTACAAGTTGCCGCCACGGAGTTGACCACGGCGGTGCTATACCAGTTCGCCTCCAGCGACACTCGATCCGATCCCTCGGACGCCCAGGACTTGAGAAATACGAGGCAGACTTCCGGGACGGGCGCAATCGTGCGCAGTGCGCCTGGTTGAGTGATCAGGGTGTTGTTCAGAATGTACTGGACGAGAGTGCCGTCTTGAGCTGCTCGGGCTTTGATGGCTTCAAGCGGAGTGACCAGGTAGGAGAGCCGCCCGGCTCCGCTACCACCGGCAACAGGAAGGGTGCCATACTCTGGGAAAATAAATTAGCAAAAGAGCAGAAGACGTGGAAACACAACGATCCTCTTACCGTAGCCCTGCGACTGCTGGAATGGAGCTCCTGAGAAATACAACCCATCAACCACGTCGCCAGCGTCGTTTCCGAACACACCAATCGTGCTCGGTGCTTTCAGGGGCAGTGTATTGTTTGTGTTCTTCAACAACACTGTCCCAGCGGCGCCAAGTTCCCGGATCAACGAGGCGTGGTTATCTCGCACGTCGACGTTCGAGGCACCCAACGTGAATGGATACTGGTATGGTGGATACTTCGAGTTGAGCGTGGGCTCGTATCCGTCGATTGGCGGGTACTCACTCTGCTGGAGGTAGAAGTAAGGAGTCATGATGCGCTTTACCATATCATCCACCCGGGCCTGACTGAGTGTCCCGTTGTTGACCGCCTGCGTAACGTTGCCGCCGAGAAATGAGACATTCTGGAATCCGCTTATGGGTCCTGGAGCAGTCAGGATTTTGTACATTGTGATTGAGAACGTAAACTCACCCGGCATATCCATATCCAGACCAGCATTAATGGCATCTACGCCGGCATGAGTCGCCTGCCAATCCGACACAACATAACCCTGGAAGCCCAGCTCCGTCTTGAGCAGGCCGTTGAGGGTCTTGGAATTTTGGCAACCATAAGATCCATTGAGCCTGTTGTAGGAGCACATGATGGAAGCAGTACCGGCTCGAACACCGTTGGCAAACGGCCAGAGATACAGCTCGTGCATAGTACGGTCATCGATATTTGAGGATACCGCTTCTATGGTGGTGCCGTTGGCCGACTTGTCGGGGTTCCGCTGCGTCTCTTGCTCGTTGCCGATATAATGTTTGAGAGATGTCTGCACACCAGCTTGCTGCATTCCCAAGATTGTCTGCTCCGCCGCGACGCCTGTCAGGTATGGGTCAGGAGAGAAGCCCTCCCATACACGGCCGCCGTAGCCTGAGCGACCCAGAGGTCCGACAACTGGACCGAGGGCAACATGACTGCCTTTGCCTTTGAATTCGGCACCCATGTATAGGCCGCGTGCGAATATGAGACCTCTGTCCCAGGACGACGCCGCTGTCAAACCCGCTGGGAAGACCGATGCATACGTCGCCTGTCGAATAGCCAGAGGCCCATCCTGCATGCAGATCCCGTCAAAGCCGATGCGCGGGATACCGCCAATGTTGCCAACGCAGGGACCGGAGGTTCCAGTCACCATCTGAGCTTTCTCTTCCAATGTTAGATTGGAAACAAATGCCTCTGCTTGCGCGAATGCTGTTTCCCAGCCGATCCCCGCTGTAGGAGGACTGGGATAGACTGGGGGTGAACTGCCATAGTCCTGGGCCACACTTTGAGCTATCACGGCTAGCAAACCCGACCACAGAGCGAGGATTGTCATCTTGTCAGCGTTCTCCAAGAATTGTTGGACGCGACTGAATGCAACATGCAGGCCCATTACCGTGACTTATATGTGAGAACTGTGGAGATGAATTCCATTTCCCTGCCGGGGCGTCGCTGGGGAGGGCAATGTACGGCTGTAGTCTAGTACAGCGCCTCGAAAGAGACCTGCCAATTCGAGGAAGGGACTGGGACCAGAAGTGGTCATCGGTCCAATAGCCAGCTATGTTGGTTCGGTTGATCAACATTCCGACGGGGCAGGACGAGGAGTTCTCGAAGTAACATCGACAATATGCGGGGAGCCTGCGGGTCTCGAGTGACACATGGAATGACGTCTTGCGAGATATTTCTCCATCTCGCAGCGATGAGCGAAGCTGAAAGGGCCTCTCGGACTGGGACAAAATTCCCATGCCACTTAAGTCAAGCACTCTCATCAACTTGACGGTTTGCATTGATCGAGACGTTTAGGGAGGTCGTCGAAGAGTCTCTCACGCCTGGGTGGAAGCACAAGCAGGACGCGCGCGGCACGGACTCGCATGGCGATGGGCATAAAACGTGTCACAGTGTGCTTTGCGAAGATGCGGAGGCGTGTCCCACGAAGGATCTTGGACATATTGAAATCTGCACCGGAGCTTAACAAATGCAACGTTTTCATCCCTGCGCTTTGCCTACTCACGCCGTCGAAGACAGGCACGCACTCTCTGACTGGCCTGTCCATTCCCTCTGCGATTTCGCTCGCCCAGACGGCGCCGCGCGACTCGCGCTCTTCTCACCTTCTGCTCACTTTTTGCTCATCTTCTGCTCACTTTTTGCTCATCTTCTGCACACGCTTCAACTTCCCGGAGCCTGATGGTCGGATTTCTGCTGCGGTGCCTCATAAACCTCTTCCCCAGACAGAACACATAATTAGTGATACTCGATGGGCTCTGTTCTTGGACCCACTTGTGATCGGCTCGTTGCTTTCGATGCTCTCCTGTGCCTTCCCGCTCTCTTTTGCCGACCTGGGGGATGAAATCGCGCCTCCTCCGCCTTCTACTGAGTTCGTTTCGGTGCCTTACGATCCCCAAGGTCACTGCTCTACAATCCTTTTCAGAGCCTCATGTGAGTACTTGAAACAACCGCAGGTTCGTACCTATTCAACCATTTACCCGAACTGACACAGCCAGTCCCTTGGTGTCACAAGCCCAATCTTTTCGAGATCAAATCAGCAGCCCTTCCTTGACTCCGGCCAGAATCGGCTCCCAATCTAGACGTGCCGATGCTTTATCCTCGCTCGCACAGGCCGCTTCGACGAATCTCCTTGCATAAACATAGTGATCGCCTCCGACCTTTTCGTATGCCTTCAAACGGTCGATCGCCCATTCTCGGTAGATGATATCGTCCACCTCGATGGCTGCCATAACCAAAGGCAGCGGCCAAAATTTTGTTGAAGGCGGGGCGTTCGGGGAACCGGGAGAACTGGCAGCATGCAACTGGTTTAGCTCTTGCGAAAGTTTGATGATCTGCCTCGCAAAACTACTGGCAGAATGCCGCGGGTGTTGTGGCTGGAGGCTGCGGGAGAACGAAATTTCTACGCTGTTGTACAGGGTCGAGAGGACGAGAAATGTTGACCAGATCCGCGAGCGGCCAGCGAAAGTTTTGAAACCGTCGATTTCCTGAAGCGCTTCACGGTGGTCGTCGAGCCTCTGTCGGAGCGACTTCACAGCTTCATCATCTCGGTGTTGATGTCTTACTCTGGTAATCTCACGAAACAGAGAGGCCAGACTGAGCATTCGCCGGAGTAGCGGTAGTTGTTCCTCGTCCCCTTTTTTCTCCTCGATGGGATATGTCAGACTGTATGCTTGTTGGAGCGTCGAGTAGGATGCATCGAGCGCGGCGATCAGGCCAGCCTCGCCGCCAATAGCATCCAAAACAGCTCCGTCGCCGAGCTGGAAGGCCGACGCTTTCGCGTCTAAAATGCAGAACTTGACATCACGTCAGTATTCCAAGGAAATGTCGAACGCTCTCAGGACAATTCCGACGTACCCAGGACGCCACACGTGATCTCACTCCTGAAATGTTGCTCTTGATCTCCGGAATCTCAAGAATGTAGGCTATGAATTGAAGAATGCGTCGAAACGGAGCCGGGCGAGCAGACGTCATGTCTGCGAGAGCGAGAAAGAAATGACCAACAAAGATCGCGTCAATATCATCCGAAGACGCTTCAGCCAGTCGTCTGTCAGCAGCCACGTCGCGGATTCGAGGCCATGGGGGGCCAAAATCATCGTGGCTGATGCCGTAGTGCGTGTTCATGTGCAACACGCACTTGGAATAATCCAGGAGAGAACCCTCCAAGCTGCTGGCTTTGCCCGAGTAAAACAGGTTCGTGGAAGTCCATGCTTCGATGGCAGACAGCACCCAAGGGTGACTTCGAGTGAAACGATGGAAGAAATAGGTGTAGAAGGTCCAGTTGGCAGATTTGAACGAGTATTTCCTCGTCAACTCGGTGGAATAGTGCTGAGCCAAGATGTGGCCGGGTAACGTGCGACCATCGTGACCTTCTCCCGAAGCTTCCTGCCGGCCTGTGGCGCGCTCAATCGTGGACTCTGGTGTAGATGTCTCATCGGGTATCCTTTGCGAAGGTGAAGTGTATAGGAGCCCCTCATTGCCCGGTAACGGGGCGAGTATGTTGAAGTCGAAGTCGTTGAAGGGTATGGAGTTAACCTGCAAGTCGTGGTAGAAGTCATCGTGCCGGGAAAAATCATGGACCCCAAGTAGAGTCTCGAGCTCGTTTCGGTGTGAGTCCATCTCCGACCTGGCGGGTGCTGCCGCATCTGTGCTCACTCCCGGCATGCTGATGTTCCTCTGTTAGCACGGTTGATTGACAACATGGGCCGTGTCCTCCCACCTAAGTAAGCAGTTAGGGCTAATGGCTGGATCTAAGACCAGTCTCGGCGAGTCAGTCGGTCGAGGATCTCGCCCGGTCCCGTCGTCATGAATCGTGTCAGAGTATTCATAGTGAAAGGTGAATCCGCCTGGCCGCCGGTCATACGAGCAGCGCAGATGCGATACCTTACATGGGTGACATCGTGGACGCTTTCCATCGCACGGCTTCTTACGTCTCAGGCACGTGATGCAAGCCATGAGCGGCCCAGTGACAGCGACTCTCCAGCGCCCTGTTGCCGAATCCTGGGGTGCGACGCCGCTGGTATGGTCTTCATTCGATCTTTCTTGGTGTTTTTCCGGTTTTCAACCTTTGCCTTTAACATCCCCCCGCTGGGTCCACTGTTCGGGCCAGGGTGTTTCCTGTCGCCTGGAAACCTCGAGTGAGAGGCAAAGAGAGGGAGAGACTTGGCTGCGGGAAGAATCGTCAGTCCTGTACGGAGTACCGAGTAGGTAGATAAGGTTTATCGCGGGGAGGTTCGCCCGGGTGCCCACCTTCGCAGCCAAACACCCCGTATCGCATCTTTCTGCCCTTCGGCTTAACTCCAGACCTCACACTACTAATACCTGAGGCACTTTATCACTGGCTTATTGGCCATTCACTTGTCGAAGCACATTGTCCTTGGATCTCAAGCATCCGCACCAGACCTAATCACGTGATCTAAGTCACGTGCCACGGTGTACACGTGACGATGCATCCCATACAGCTGGAGATGCATTTGGGCAACACAACATGGTGCCAGAAATGCTCTGAACCGCGCCTTAGGAATTGGCCAACGTGCTGACCCAAGCCATCATTTCTAGGAGCCGTTGCTCACCTGGCTATCTTGCAAGTCATTGCCGTATGCCGAGGCGATAGCCCACAGATCCCGGCCTAGCCTCTTTGGGGGCCATTTGCTATCAGCCTTGTCCCTTCTCGGCGATCTGGCGAGGACCTTGTCCCTATCCGGCCAGATTGGCGATATTGCAAACCCTACTCCATCGACTGCAAGGTCAGGTCTCACTGGCCTTCATAGCGCACTGTGAGCCCTGACTAGAGCGCGCCGATCGCGTGATATGGAGGATCTGGACCGTTCACAACACCGTTCATCTCTAATAGTGAAGGCCATCGGTCTATATAACACGACATCAATGCTGCCAGATGAATCGGATCCAGGCGCAGCAAAATTCTCTTCCTGGTCGAGTTCAATTCTCAATCCCGTCACCCGCACCGATCACCAGGGAACAGAAAGGCCCTTTCCACTCCATCAGCGGCTATGGATGCAACCAAGACTGAGGCGAAGGTCTCAATCAGTGACCAAGCGTCTAAGGTAGACGCTGTCGTACGAGCCGTGGTCGAAAACGAGGACTGGAGACAATCTCGACACGCGATTGTGCGCAAAATCGATCTCTACTTGTTGCCCCTGGTGAGGCCGTAACATGACTGTCTTTGGATGCCCTCGCAGCTGACCACTTTTGCTAGATGATCTTCACTTATGGTCTCCAATATCTCGACAAAGGTGTGCTTGGTTTTGCGGCCATCTATGGCCTGATCGACGACAATGTGAGTTAGGAAAAATCGCCGTGGTCGATGCATCCAGGTTGACGAATGTTCTCAGAATCTCCATGGCCAGGACTATAGTTGGTGTACCAGCATATTCTATTTCGGCTACATGGTCTTCGAATATCCCCTTGCCGCCCTCCTCCCTCGTTTCCCTGTGGAGAGATATCTCGGGGTCTCAGTGGCAGCATGGGGGTTCACTCTGGCTATGGCCAACTTCACCCGCAGCTTCGCCGGTCTGATGGTTGCTCGATTCATTCTTGGTGGGCTGGAATCAGTTGTTGCCCCAACCTTCGTGGTTGTAGTGGCCCGGTGGTACCTGCGTGAGGAACAGCCCATTCGGCAAGTGGCTTGGTTCTGTGGTACTCCCTTGTTCGCCATCTTTGGCAGCCTGATCGGCTACGGCATTGGACATATCGACAATCCCCAAATCGCACCATGGCGGATCATGTTCCTGATCTTCGGCTTTATCACTTTTGCTTGGGGCATTGTGCTCTTCTTCGTTTTCCCACGGGATCCTTCTGTGGCACGATTCTTGACGCCCGAAGAGCGCATTGCCGCGGTTGCAGCGGTAAGCAACCCAAGTTCACTGTTTTCACAGCATTTGGCTGACCTCAATAGACAAGCCAGCAGCGCACCGGTACCAAAGGCCAGTGGAAATGGTACCAGGTTCGAGAAGCGTTTGTGGATCCCAAGACATATATGTTCTGCGCGCTAGCGTTCTGCGGAACCATCCCGGCTGGGGCTTTATCAGGGGTGAGTGTCAAGTCAGGCCTCCGTGGCTGCGTTCTACTTTTATTGACTATGTACAGTTCTCGAGCTTGATCATTAAGAACCTAGGTTTCTCCACCGTCGATACCATGCTGATCGGTATACCCGCCAACGTGGTCCAGCTCATCTCTTTGATCTTGGCGTATGAAATCCCCACTATCCTTGCGTGTCATCAAGTTGGTGTTCTGACTTTTGTCTTGCAGTGGCTTGTTCTCGACCAAGTTCAAAAATGTGCGGCTGTATGCGATGTCCTTGTCCTGTGTTCCGGCCGTCATTGGCGCGGCCCTCCTCCATACGCTGCCTCTTTCGAATAAATGGGGCTTGGTGGTATCACTCTGGCTGACATTCACGTTTTCGGTGGTTCTGGCGCTTTCATTTGCCGTCATCGGCGGTAACACTGCGGGTATCGCCAAAAAAGTGACGGTTACCTTCCTCCTCTTTCTGGGATACTGTGCCGGGAGCATTGCTTCACCCCAATTCTTCATTGCCTCACAGAAAGCCGAAGGCTACCCGACCGGTATCAAAACCATGCTCTCCTGCATTTGCCTGCTGATGGTCCTTCCCTTGATACTGAGGGGACTTTACATGTATGAGAACAGGAAGAGGGATCGGGCCGCCGCGCTGGGCGAGGAGCAACCAATACCGACTACTTTTGAGGACCTCACCGACTCCGAGTTGAGGAGCTTTCGATACCAGATGTGAGATCTGGGCCCGGGCAACCAAGGCACGCAAGAGCCTGATGAGCACAGAACAAGACAATCGATGAAGGGAAATCGAGACACAAGCAATGCAATGCTCAATACCGGGTCAATAGCGGGCGGAAAAGTACAGTTTCTTTGTCTTTGAGTATACAGCACCTCGATAGCCCTTGAGATTCGATCGGCAGAGCACCTCCATATCGTATCCTAATCTATGTATTTCTTGCCTATTTGTATAGCCTATCAGGCATCAATACCATATTATCTAGAGTTCCATTAGAGTCTCGCGCGAGTCTCTGCTCTAACCTTGTTCAGGCGAAGCCGCGAGATTTCAATCGGAACAAATCGCGATGCCGACCACGTCCATTCCCTTTCTTTGCAAGCCTCGAGATACTTGAGCACTATCTGTCGCAATGACATGTCTGCACGGCCGTTGCCACCTTTGAATCCAATTCCAAAAGCCCAGGTCTCCATGGGCGAGATTGTTGAAATCAAGACGGCTATCGGCCACTTCAAAGCCCGACTTCATGGGCAGCCGTCGCCGAAGACGCGCGCACAAGCAGCTTCGTTGAATGGAGTGCTTAAATGCTTGGGAATCCCGTATGCGCAAGTGCCATTTCGCTGGTCAGCGCCACGTCCAGCACCAACGCACTGGTCCGGGGTTCAAGATTTTACGGAATATGGCCCGGCGTGTCCTCAGTTACACGAGCCCCTCTTCAATGTTCCGGATCTGCCTGTCTTCGGGCCCCCGTCGGAAGCAAGTGTCTCGATCTACGCGGAGACAGAAGATGAATTCCATTGCCTCAACCTCAACGTGTTCACGCCTGTCAGCATCAGCAGTGGCGGAGCCGTCGGGGTGTCGAAAGCATTGCCCGTCCTGGTCTGGGTCCATGGGGGTGCATTTCGAAGTGGCTGCGGCGGCGCGGACCTGTATGGTATGGCGTGGCGAGTTCAATGCTTACATCCTTTGTCTGACCTCAGTCATTGATCTGTTTCTCGAAATCAGATGGCCAGGCCCTCGTGGCACGATCGCTCGATATCGGGCATCCGTCGATCGTGGTGACGTTGAATTACCGCCTCGGAGTCTTGGGCTTCCTTCATTCCGCAGAGCTGCTTGCAGACGCATCACGACAAGAAGATATACCTCGTCACTTCCGGTCCACGGCGAACCTGGCGCTTTTGGATATATTCGTGGCGTTTGAATGGGTGGGCTCACCTTCCACTTCTCAGGCCGCTTGTTGCTTTGGCGAGGTTGTTGTTAACTGTGGACCGTGATCCAGGTCAAAAAGAACATTGAACACTTCGGGGGCGATCCACGGAGTATCACTGGCTTTGGGGAGTCGGCCGGGTCGAGTATGAGAGCAGTCTTTCTGAAGCAGCTCGGCCAACACGCTCCGCGCTGTTTCGTCTTGTACTTCTGTCAGCTGACTGACCCTGGGGCAGGTCTCCTTAACTACCTTTCGTTGGTGCCTGCACTTCATCCCAAGATCTCAAGGGTGCTCTATTCTTCGTCGACGGTGTTTTCGGTTCAGATGCTGCATACCGCCGAAGCCCAAACCTGGTTCAACGCAATCTGCGACAAGAACAAGATACGGCATGATTCGCCCTCTGTGGTTGACAGCCTACGGCGAGTGAACGTGGACGAGTTAGTCCGTTCGTCGAGTTTTGCTTGCGCCGCCTTTCGGCCCATCCTGGACGGAGTGACAATATCAGACGACCCTCGCGCCGTCATCTTGGACGAAACCCGCTGGGACGATGCCTTGCAAGGGGTCGTATTCGGCCACTGCCAAAACGAGGTGAGCTCGCTCCCCAAATTCCCCAGGTCAGCGGAAGACTGTACGGCTGGAAATACCATAGTTTCATATTTGGAATCACATGCTGACACCAAACATGATTTATAAAGGCGTGGTTGAAGCTAGCCTATCGTGCAGGCACTCCGCCACCGCTCCCAGAGAACGTCGCCGGCAGGATCCCGCCCCTGGGTGATCTACGGGAGAGAGCCATACAGACGTACGGAGAGAACATGGATTCCATGTACTCGTGGTACCAGTCTCCAGAGCCGACGGAGCTGAAACCCGGTGCGCTCTCCTGGATGGCTCTCGATGGACATGCTCGCTATTACGTGCCCGGTCGACTGCTCGCCAAGTCATTCCTGAGGGCGGCGGCCTCTAGACGTGCCTCGTGTGCAGCAGTCTACAGATACATATTCTGCTGGACGCCGCAGCAATGGCCTAAGAATTGGCCGGCAACCCACGTGGCTGATCTGTTGCCGATGTTCTTGCATAGGAGCTTTCGTGGGGCAGACCTTTCCACCGCCCGCAGTTTCGCAGATCAGATCATTCTGTTTGCCTCAGGTGCCAATGACCAGGGGGTTTGGCAGGAAAACAAGCCAGAATCATTCTCATCAAACGTCCTGAGGCAAGACGGCAGCTGGGCCATCCAGGCCGAGGACTCTGGGGAGTTCGGCCTGAGTGGTGATTCAATCGCGCTATGGCAGGATGTTTTCAAGTGCTGTCTCGAAGCGGACGCGGTCGGCTGGGATGGCATGATCAGATAGTCGACACGTGCTGTCAAGACCCGGAGGCGTTGCCGGGAATCCAAAGCCACGAGACAGGTCACAAGTCTACGATTTTCACCACTTTTGCAGGAGCATAGATGTCTGTAGAAAGACAACGGTACGCAAAACTCGATTCTGGCCAGGACTGATCCCCTCCCAAACTCTACACATTTCTCAGTTCAGTATATTAGCGGTTCGAACACGCCGTGGGCTCCGCCGAAAGAGAGCTTTATTTATTCCACGAGGAGTCTTCCGCATCTTTTCAACCAAGATCCGACCTGAATTTGGCTTTTTCTAATTCATGGGGCGGAAGCTCGCACACAGGGCCAGGTGAAAAGGACAAAGACACCGCCGAAGAATTTGAGCATCCTTGCGATCCAACGATAAAGTCATTGTCCATCGCTACTACGGATGGGCATCTCCCATCGCACGCTCGAAACTCTCCCCGAGAACACCAAGGTGTATCTGACATGGCGCAGTCAGCACGAATGGGCCACGAAAGTACCTTTATCGATATCACTGCAAACATACCACTCGGCTTCCTGCTTTGGCCACTGGGTTGCCTTCAACTCCTACTACCACGGTGTCGAAATCAGGGGCGAAAATCCGTTCGACAACGTCTCCAAAGATGGTCTGGGTCTCGGCGAGGAGCTCCCCCGGACGAACTGCTTCGGCCGGGTCTTTGAAAACTACATGTATCAAAAGACTTGTTAGCATACAGATGCTGATATGAGATTCTCGAGCCACGGGCCAAGTTCGTGCATACCCTTCAGTATGCCCCCGGTTGTGGAGAATGTCCAGAACTGAGAGTAAGTCGCTTGGTCAGTCTTGGATGGAAGCGTCTTGGCTTGGAAATGTTGGCCTCACACTTCTTGCGCACACGGTTTTGCCGGTGGCCTGAATGTCCTCGACCGCTCTTGCAACATCTGCCGTTGGCTCATAATCTTGCGTCATGCCTAGGGAGGCAAGCACTCGCCGGATCCCGGCATAGGTGGCCAGAATGAAAGGTGTCTGAAAGGTGCTGGGATTTCCGATCTGAGGCACAACGACAACTTTGTCAGACCAACAGTTAAACTGGACAATGAGGGTACTCACTTCGATGGTGAGCGCACGAATACCCCGAGCCTGTGCACAGCCTCTCAGGGATCCCTCGGTGGCCACGTGGACCAGCACCTGCGGCTGGATGAGTCGAGCCATCTCGGCGATCTCGACATGTCTCATATCCGCGCGCACATATAACGAATTTCGCCGACCGGCCGATGCGGTGTGGAGGTCGATAAGATAGTCGAACTGGCTGACTATCTTCTTGAAGATGGCGTGAGCGTATTGCTGAGCAGCAGATCCATCCTGTTTGCTATCGACGTGGTCAGTAAGGGACTTGAACGGGCGCGGACGGACGGCGCCGGGCCACCGAGTGAATGAGGCCTAATGCCCCGGAAAGAAAGCGGGCAGTGACTGTCTGTGTTACCCAGGCATAAGTCGATTCAAATCCTGCTTCGAATCTTCATCGAAGCATCGAGTCGAGGTCAGAAATCCCGAGACGTTAAGGACGGGAATCCCAACGATTGTTCCGGATATTACGGACAGGACCTCCCCCGGAGATTCCTCCGTGCAACCGTCCTCCACCCTCTTTTCCATGTCCCGAAAGAGTCGCTGGATCACCGGGATTCCGTTGACCTCGTTCCCGTGAATGGCGCATGTAATGCCTACTGCCGGGCCTGGTATCCTCGATCGGTACGCGAAGACTGGGACATCGAATGACCCGATGGCATTCGCTGTCAGTGTGAGGTTGAACTTGCAGACTTGGTCGATTGGGAGGTCGGCAAAATCGAGAGCGGTGACTGTGGGAGTGTCTACTCTTTGCTTGGTGACCCTGGCCACGCAACTTTCACTGGCGCCCAAGCCGGCAGAGAAGTGGTCGTGGTCCTTGTGGACCTTGTTGACAATATATGGTGTCATGACGCTGGTTCTTCCTGTGAAACAAGACAGCTCGTGTTATTTGTCTCTATACTTCTTGTGAGCAGTCAGGCATGGAGAAAGATTGAAATGATTTTGTCTAGCATACAAAATGCAACCAGTAGCAAAACTCACGAGGAGGACGCCCTTGACCTTCCCAGGCTACCTTTGTCGCTTCAGCTTAATATTACTCCGCGGGCATCAGGCCATGCTCGGAGCCCCCTTCATCCGTCAGATGCGCAGGTATGAGACGCCAGCATATGGCGACGGGGCTAGCGCTAGTCCGTATGTGTCTCATCAGCGATCTTTGTATCCAAATTGGGGTTGAAGCGCGATCAGGGCTATCAACCTCGCCCGCTAGTGATAGGAGAGTGGCAAAGCCTAGACTACGTGATCCCCGGCCACCGCGAAAAGGTTCAAGTCACGAGTCACAATCTCCCGTGGAACTGCTGCAGATTTTGCATCTGCTCGACCACTGTTACAGGGCTAGCTGCAAGATCACGCGACATCCTGGTCGCGGGCGTTGACCAGGCCCCAAAAGACCTTCATGGAAAGGAGCATAGTCACGGAGGAGAGAGCAGCGTGCGATACCCACGAACACGGCAAGAGCGGTAGATTTGCGATTGAATAAGGTTCTCATATGCTGTCTGCGCCACAAATTCCTCCTCGATCGAAAGTCTTTTGACCACGGATCTCGATTATGCTAATAGCAGCAGTAGGAGACGAATGATACTGACTCGAAAATCCGTAAGTTGACGATTTGAAGATGGATGGAAATGTAGTACCAAGTATGCTAGAAGTAAGCGGCACTCGAAGCGGGGAAAGCAGAAAGCACAGCAGTATCCCTCGAAGATATCGCCTCAACGACTGGTGGAGCATCCGCTGGGACCTCGCGGTCTCCTGCATTGTCCGGAAGCTGATGATGTCGCGAATACGCTGTACCGAAAGCGTCGTTCAGACGAGGCTGTTAGGAATAGCTTAATGAATAGGCAAGTAAGCGATAGAAACGTAGATCTGAAGTGTTCCTAGGCCATCCGTCTATTACCGACTCGGAGCATCGAGAAGGCTAAGTTCTCATATGCAAACAGGACGCGGTCGGGAAGCTGTCACTCGGCACTGGACCTGTATATAAATGAATAGCGCAATTGATCTGCAATGGTCGGAAGGACGCGAGATGTCGGGGGTCAGGCGACTTTCTCAATGAGGTTGCCATGAGGCCGGCAACAACAGCTGCCGGTGTTGGATGCCGGACAGCAACTCAGTGTTTTCAATTGCATTGCATCCAGAACAGGTCAACCATTGACACCAGTAGCAAGCTCGAGGGGCTGGAGCAGATGTGTCAGAGATACTCCGCATCTCTAATGACGCGATGCGGAAACTGAGAGTTTTGCGCGCGCCTCGCTTTATCTCAAACACCGAACACGTCCCGTGTCCCATTCCCGAACACTGTGACAGAGCAAAGTTGGCCTCTCGCCCTCTACATCGTCATGAGGGGGTTGTGATGTCCACAGCGAGTTCAGTTTCGGGCATTGGCTATCCTGAACCTGGTGCATTCGCCGCACAGTCCAAAGATGAAGCTTGAAAATATCCACATACACGGGGGATAACATGACTGTGGTGGGTTTGTTCCGCGCCAGGTGTGTTTTACCCAAGGCCTTTGCAGCTGTGAAGTTGAATGAGGGCGAAACCAGAACTTATATGATTCGAAAGCTCTTGAAGGGAACATCCACAACCTCTTAGTCAGAGTCGCTTCGGTCCTAATCTTGCCACCGTCGAGCTCGGTCTTACGAAAAATGGGACTATGTGAAGACCACGAGGTGTCAGTCACCGGCACAATAACACGGTGCCTACGTTTACCGCCATCCCAATAAATGGCCACCACACCCAACTGCCGTGTATACAGTCCGCTGTATACTTAAATCTCAGCTTCTGCCCCGCCCCCGACCGCAACACCCAGCGCTGAGATCCACAGAAGATCGCCCTCAAGATCTACGCACAATGTCAACCTTCAAGGATGCCGACCCTGAAGCCGTGCGCCGCCTTGAGGTACCGTGGCAAGGCGAAAAGCTGCTGGAAGTACGGACGGGCAAGATCAAACCTGTGTTCGGGATCAATGTCCAGTCGGCCATCTTTAAGAACGTCAGATCTGGGCCTGTCGCTGTGAACAAGTTGGGATGCGATGGCGACGAACATGCGTTCGAACAACATGGCGGTCCCGACAAGGCCTTGCTCCAGTACAGCACACTCCACTACGAGAGGTTCAGAGACGAGCTACCCCAGAGCGCGCATTTGTTTGTCCCTGGTGGGTTTGGGGAGAACCTCGTCGCAACGCTCGCCAACGAACGAAACATCTGCATCGGCGACATCATCCAGATCGGCACAGTCGTGGCGCAGGTGACACTACCCCGACAACCGTGCTTCAAGCTCAACCACCGGTTCCAAGTCAAAGACATGTCGAAGCGGTCGCAAGATCTGTTTCGCACTGGATGGATGTATCGAATACTTGTGGAAGGCGTCATCCAGACCGGAGACGAGATGAGACTCGTGGAACGGCCAAACCCTGAATGGACAATCGCCAGGGTCCAATACTACCTCTATCACGACATGCGGAACGAAGAAGTCATGAAACAGTTGGTGCAAATCAAGGAGCTGGGTGCCGAACCGCGTAAGATCTTCCAGAATCGGTTGAAAAAACAGTATGAGAACCAGGAGGCACGGTTGATGGGTGGAGAAGGCATGGCTATGAACGTCTGGACTGACTACCGGCTCGTCCAAAGGGACCAGGAAACTCCGCGAATCCTATCCCTGACCTTCGAGAGCACCACACCGTCGGACGCACCCGAGAAAGTCCAGCCGGGTTCCCATGTCCGAGTCAAGCTGGGCGGGAAGCTTGTTCGAGCCTATTCCGTTGTTGCTGGGGACTCGAACCGCTTCACACTAGCCGTTGCTCTGAGCCCGGCTAGTCGTGGAGGATCACGCTTCATTCACAAGGCGCTGAAGCTAGGCGATACCCTGCCATTCGGCAAGATCACTCCAAGCTTCCCGCTGTCTGTTGATGCCGACAAACACGTCTTCATCGCTGGCGGTATCGGCTTGACTGCCTTCATTGCCTCTGCCGAGTATTGTCAACGTGCAGGATACTCATACCACCTTCATTATCTTGTCCGAGACTCGCGGGACATTGCACTGAAGCGATTTCTTGACTCGTTTGGCTCCAATGTCACTATCTATGACAAATCTTCTGGGCAAGCGTTCAACGCTGCTGCGGTTCTGGGCAAAGTCAACGACAATGTGCACATTTACTGCTGTGGCTCAGATCGGCTACAAAATGCCATTCTCGACACGGCGAATTCTCTGGGTATAAGCTCCAACAACCTGCACTTTGAAAGCTTCGCGGTAGCCACTTCGGGTGATCCGTTCGTGGCTGAGTTGGCAGACTCGGGAAGGACTCTGGAGGTGGAAGGGGAGAAGACTCTGCTTGATGCGCTTCGAGAGGCCGGCCTTGACATTCCGTCCTCTTGCGAGGCTGGAAACTGCGGCACGTGCCGGGTCGGAGTCAAGAGCGGCAGAATCGAACACAGAGGAACAGGCTTGATGGAGGACGAGAAGGGCTCGGCCATGTTGAGCTGTGTTTCTCGAGGAATCGGGACCATTGTACTCGAGCTATGAGCGGGATTCCAGTAGAGCAGTGTGGACAGATCTCTGAGCACGTGAAGAAGACTTCTGTCCCCGATACTAATGATCTTATGCGACAAGTACTTAGAAGCACACAACCCAGAGACGAATTTTCAAGGACAACCCTTACTAGCTGGCGTCATTTGGCCGGCATATACCTCGTATAAGATGTGTTCAGCCTAAGGGAACCTCTTGGTCACAAAGCCCCTGATAGCCTCGGCTACCTCGCCCGGCTTTTCCATGGCACACCAGTGCCCAGACTCGATCTCGGTCATTTCGAAATCTGGCAGAAGACCGGCTGCGCGTGGGATCTGAATCAAATCCGTCCGCCCCACCGAGTCGCCCGTGCAGCCCAGAAAGAAGAACGGGACCCTCACAACACAATTCTCCTTGGGAATGCTCTGGTCATCCTCCCACTGTACGTTGGATGCGTGTGCCTTGTACCAATTCAGGGGGGCTTCAAAGCCGTCTTTGCTGAAACGCTGGAGGAAATCGTCCCTCCACTTGCCTGCTTTGGCGTAGGGCTTCAGCTCGACTGCCTCGCCGCCGGAGAAGTAGTTCGTCATGGCGTCCTTGCCGGAGAACATCTTCTTCATCCACCCATCGTCCGCGCCGTGAAGCACCTCCCAGAACTTTTCGAGGTTGTTGTCGATGATCTTGGCGCCATCCGGTGAGGTGAAAAGATACCAGTATTGGAACAGAGGGTATCCGAACCGCTGCTCGGTCAGCGCATTCCACGCGTCGAGGTCGAATTTTTCCTCGGTTGGTGCGCGGTAGGAGATGTTGAGCAGGACGAGGCCAGCGCAGAGCTCGGGACAGCGCTGGTAGAACCGCGAAGCGAGCCCAGCACCCCAGTCGTGGCCGATGACAATGACCTGGTCAATGTTCTCGGCTTGCAGGATCTCGCGCAGATCAGCCGTCTGCCCGGACCACTTGTACGCGGCGAGGTCGGTTGGTTTGGATGTGCCCGCGTAGCCCAGGCAGTCCGGAACAACGACTCGGTACGGCAGGTCCGCGAGGCGGTCCACTACCTCGGACCACATCAGGGCGCTGTCGGGGAAGCCATGGAGGAAGAACAGCGCTGGCTTGGAAGGGTCGCCGGTCCCTTTCGGCGACACGTAGTAGGTGTAGGTGAGCGACCGCTTGGTCTGGATGGTCTTTTTCTCGAGTTGGACCATATTGACACGCGCGTGCAAGTGGACTGACTGATTGCAATACTCCCCGATGGTGTCCTGGGATGGGGGTTGTCATGGAGGTACAAATATACTTTCTAATACGCTGACATCTACGAGTAGGTACCTACTGTGCATATCGTGTTTTAGGCGACCCGTGTGTCTTACCAACATATGTCAGCGGGGTTTCTCTGATCGACACATTCTGAATGGACTCGCGCGTAATCGTGTAGCGTTCAAGAGTTGTGGCCGTAAGCAAACGAGATGCCATTGGGTCCTCCTGTGGTTGTAATCAGAACCTGGACTGGGGAACCGAGGCGCAGGCACCTTTGATACAGTCATTCATCGGCGAAAAAGCAAAAACGCCGAGCGTCTCGCCGCGTGCACAATAATATGCAGTGGTTGTTATGCGGCTATACTGGTGCTGCTTGTTTAAGCTATTGTACACTACAGTACACGCTTCATAACAACTACCACATATTATTACCCTGGTAAGCTGTTCCTACCATTATCAAGCACCCATCAAGACGACGATACGGTACCGGCGTTTTTGCTTTTTCGCCGATGAATGTGTCGCAAGCACAGTCCTCCAGTCGATAGAAACAGCGACAGATACCGAGATTTCCATTCAGAGAAATTAGCACACCATTAATGGCGCGTGAGGGTTGCCTTTTCGTGAGAAGCTAGCATAAGACATTGCAGCCGAGACTGATGCGTCTCCAGCATTCTTGATGTCGATGCAAAACGTGCTTTAACCCGCTTCGGCCAAAGCGTCGACTGGATGGAACATGTGCAGTGCAATGACGAAAAGCTGTCACGGGGGAACGAGAAGCGCGTTGTCCAATTTAACTTGTGGTTGGCGCTGTACGTGGTAGAAAAGTCAAGGGGAAGCACGGGCACGTTGCCAAGTGTAGTGATGCCTTGGCTTGCTCCATACGCCCCGTGGCCCCGTAAACACTGGTACCAGGAGCTCCAGCAGGCAGAGCTTAACTGGAAGCATTCGTTGTCTTATTGGTTGACGTGGGGAACCTGGATCCCCCCATTTCCATAACGACTGCGTTCGTTTCGGCCTTTTGATCTTCGAGACACACAAATCCGCCTGCACTATTAGATGCACGGCTCGCAAGTGTGCTTTGCGGACAACGCTGGCCCGTGGGAGCTACACAACTCCAAGCTACATCATGCGCAACATACCAACACGAACGTGCCATGAACGGGTCAACATATGGCGGCGTTGACACCAGCGACAAAACCACACCATTCCCTAAAATTGACGAAGAAGTGAGCGGGAGCGGGCAAGAAAGAGAGCCCCGTGAGATCAATAGGCTCAAAAAGCGCACCGACAGTGCTCCCGGTCACAAGCGATCTGCCTCGGCCAATCTGCTCTCGCGATTCCTGCGAACGAACAGCGACCAAGACAAGAAGTCAGAAGGCGCAGGTCGAGATGGTTCAGACATTTCAACGCATGGACGAGGCGCCATGGCTGAAGCGCAGGCACACAGCAAGAGGAAGAGGAAAGGATCACTGAGGAAAACAGTGCTGGGCAAGGGAAGAGACAGGAAGACGGCAGAGGTCAAGAAATCCCCTCTCTCGAGCGCCGACTCCCCTCCTGTGCAGCCTACAGACGAGGAACAAGAGGCACCGCCGACGCCTCGAGCAAGTCAAGATATGTCGAGCCCTGTATCGCCCGACTCGCCTCCGTCATGGCCCTTTCGGACACTGTCACGGGTCTCGATTCCCTCGATTCGCAGCAGCATTGCCTCGATAGATCCAGCTTCGTCTGCTGCTTCGATCGTAAGTCCCATTCTGCCTACCACAGATGCGGAGACGGACGACGACGATTTGGTCCTGCCGCGGATGCCTGGCTTGCGCAAACCACCGTCGACGTCCTCTTTCGGCACGGACTCTTACTTCCCCATCCAAGATCCCGTGCGGCGGATGTTCGGCTCTCGCACACGGTCTCCGTTGGCCACACAGCCGCAGTCGACGGCAGGTACGCCGTCAGACGACGAAGGATGGGATTACTCCGAGACCGCATTCTGGGGCTATGTGATCTTGATTGTCACGTGGATAGTGTTTGTGGTGGGTATGGGGTCTTGCTTCGGCGTGTGGTCATGGGCTTGGGATGTGGGGGAAACACCCTACGCGCCGCCGGAGCTGGAAGATGATCCCACCTTGCCCATCGTCGGCTACTATCCGGCACTGCTCGTCCTGACATGCATCATGGCCTGGGTCTGGGTGGTGGTAGCGTGGGTGGGCATGAAGTATTTCAGACACGCCGATTTCAGAGGAGACGATGGCTAAAGAGCCAGAAATTGGAGTTGGATGAATCTAGCTTCGACATAGACAAGGTCCAAACAAGGGTATCAATGAACAATTCCAATCCAAAACGCCTCGCTCTGCCCCGGTTTCCATCGCGATACAATTTTCCCCAATGCCCTTGCAACCAAATCCCTACAACAACCTTGAAGTGCTCGCATCACCAAAATACAGTCTCGCTTTCGGACGATGCGAAAGTGTGAAGGTCCCTCATCAACCACAAGTCCCCACCGTCCGCCGGACCGTCCGTCAGTACAACTGCTCGGCAACCAACAGCTCAAGCTCGTCACCGAGGCTTTGCTTTTCGTAGCTCCGCGTATACGTACACTGCCAATTCTGCCAGTAATCACGCTCGTCTCCTCCATAAAGGACGCAGGACAAGAGTGAGACACTGGAAATTTGTGGCATGTTCTTTCTAAACCATGAGTTGGCCAGATGCTCTGCCATTGATCCCCGTATCATGGTGTGGCTGAAGCTTTGACATTCGTTCGTGAAGTCTTTCGAGGTCCTCTTTGACAATGTATTCCCCGTTGGGTTTCTCGACCTCGTTCCGCGGTACTGGAGTAGCAGCCGGTGTTGGTGTATCGGTGCCACCACCTGGAGCCTTCGACACCAACCCTTTCGACCGAGCGAAGCCAGTCGAGCGTTCGGTTGACGGATCTGGGTCGTAGTACTCGTCTTTGATCGGCCGTACGTACACCGTTTGTTTACAAATGGTTAAGATGGTGTTCGTTGGCACTGATAGCCAGTTATGCCGTTCGAAGGTCAACGGTTCACTCGCCACTAGAACCACATCGGAAGCTTTGTCCCTCCGCTCCATCTTGAACTGCCCCTTTGTTTTGCCTTCGACCCAGGCTGTACCTGAGGAGTAATACAAGCTTGCTGCTGCATCCGTCCTACTGCTGACATACCGGGTCACAATAACAGAATGCCCGTCCGTGACAGCAAAGTTGAGGAGACTCCTGGTCTCGACATCCGCCAGCTTGTGCTCGGGTGAGACGGCCTTGACAAACTCGTTGATTTTAGCGATGGTCTTTTTCATTGCACGGCGAAGGATCTTTGTGCTAAACCCCCCTTCTGGTTCTGCACTTGGATCTACCCCTTCACGTTCCAAGGTGTCGAGGAACAAAGCAAAAGCCCACTCGGAATCAGTGCCGCCCTTCACTCCGAGAAACCATTTATCGGAGAGGCTGTCGGCCAGCGGTCGCTTCACATATTTCCAGGCCCCGATGTTGCCATTGTGCATCCACATCAGGGTATTATGCTGAAACGGGTGGCAATTGTTTTCGGCCAGTGAACCTTCGGTTGTGGCGCGAACATGGGCAAAGACCAGTCTGGAAGCTGTCTTTGGAGCGATCCTCTCCAGGTTGACGCAGTTCCAGGCTGGAAGCGTCGAAGTAAATATGCACGGATCCGGGCCAAGTTCTGGCTCCGTGTACCAGCCGACACCAAAGCCATCCCCATTGACGGGGCGGCGGCTGTCGAGACGCAGCCGACTGTCGTAGGATTGAGTGAGAATACTGTGTGAAGGTTCAGTGATAAGTTTCGAGAGAATAATGGGTTTTGAGCCCTTGTAGACCTGTGAATATCAGTACCTGAACCCTGAGAAAATGACATTTTGGCATACCATGAATCGGCACATGTTTTGGTACAAGAGAAATCAGTAATGATACAAAAAGTTTTGGCCTCTGCTTGTCTGTGGTGTTCGAGTCATAAATCCCGCGGTGAGCATTATCTCAGCTTTCGGGAACGACAACGGAGAAATAATGCCAGCGAGTGAAACGAGGATCGAGGTGTTCAACTGTTAAGCATCGAATGACCCAAACACCATCAACGCCTGGGCATCTTCAGTATAGGAAAGAAGAGAAGATCGAACAATGAAATTGTTTGCCTTAAGAGGCCATTGTGACACGCAACTTGGGTGCCAATTGACGCCAACAACAGCCTCGCCTTCACCGCCTTGCAGGAGGATGGAGAGCCCCGAAGCCTGTGGCGTGCTGTGGCACTCGGCTTGTGGCGGGAGCCTGCCTGAGCCAACCAGACGTCATTCCGCATCTCGCATCCTTCCACTCCAAAAAGAGTGTTGTCGAACCATCCCCGACACCACCTTTACGCATCACCCTTCATCTACCCGATGCTGTACTTGACCTGTGATGAGCGGTAGACTCCTCTCTGCGAGGATCGCGCCTTTGCTGCGCCAGCGCACGCCGGCAGCAGCACGGAATTTACAGCACCATGTCCTGACGAAAGCCGGTGGCCTGTTGAGGCAAAATGCACGCCTCCCGCCGCGAACATGGCCCCTTGGATCGAGTTCTATACACAATGTCCCAATCGTTCGACATGCTTCCTTTGCACGGATGCTCCCCAAACTTGCAATCAAGATGGCTCGGCTGCCAGCGATGTTCGGAGCCAGCGTGCTCGCAGGGTTGGCCTACATCCAGTATCAAGCGCAGCAAGCGGGCACTTACACGATGAACGTTTTAAGAAAGGCTGGGGAGGCTGTGACGGAAACATCGTCCAGCATGTTTGAAGGCGCAAAGGGAATCGCGAACCAGATAGGAGCGGGTTGGGAACGGACCAAAGAGGAGGCACATCTACCAGAGTGGCTTCAGCAGTTCTTCGAGAAGGGTGAGGACTCTGGCGAGGGAGGTTCTGGACCGGAGCAGCCGAGGTCTTCGAATGCTGCGGGTGTTGCGGCTGCGTCGGGCTTAGCAGTCGGAGTCGAGCAGTCTGACGAGGACGAGGACCGTTCGGGCGCACATATTGCAAGAGATGATCAGATGATGCTGTTGACGAGGAAGATGATTGAGATTCGAAGTATTCTGAACACCATCGGCCAGGGGGGAGCGCTGACCCTGCCGTCGATCGTCGTCATCGGATCACAATCATCCG
Source organism: Phialophora expanda (assembly GCA_016109585.1). Classification (NCBI taxonomy): domain Eukaryota; kingdom Fungi; phylum Ascomycota; class Eurotiomycetes; order Chaetothyriales; family Herpotrichiellaceae; genus Phialophora; species Phialophora expanda. Next base: position 2,563,508 of record JADWPR010000001.1, read on the forward strand.
GGAAGAGTTCCGTGCTCGAGGCAATAGTCGGGCATGAATTCCTACCAAAAGGCTCAAACATGGTCACCAGACGCCCGATTGAACTCACGCTTGTCAATACACCGGATGCAAAATCAGAATACTGCGAGTTTCCAGCGCTGGGGTTGGGTAAGATCACGGACTTTTCTCAAGTGCAGAGGACCTTGACAGATCTCAATCTTGCTGTTCCGGCCGAGCAGTGTGTCTCTGACGATCCCATCCAGCTTACTATCCACTCTCCCAACATACCAGATCTGTCTCTCATTGACTTGCCCGGCTACATTCAAGTGGTTGGGAAAGATCAACCGGTTGAATTGAAGCAGAAGATCACCGACCTGTGCGACAAGTACATCCAGCCCCCGAACGTCATCCTCGCCATCTCTGCCGCCGATGTGGATTTGGCCAACTCGACGGCGCTGAGGGCTAGTCGGAGAGTTGATCCCCGCGGCGAAAGGACGATCGGGGTCATCACGAAAATGGACTTGGTCGACGCCAACCGAGGTGTCGAATTGCTGACGGATCGGAAATACCCCTTGCGCTTGGGTTACGTCGGCGTGGTGTGCAAAATCCCACACCAGTCATCAGGCTTGTTTGGGCGGTCCGGTGTCAACGTCACAAGTGCCATCGTGAAGAATGAACATGCATACTTCTCGTCCCACCCCCTCCAGTTCGGGCCCCAGTCGGAGGTTGCCGTCGGCACCACTACACTGCGACACAAGCTGATGCATGTCCTTGAACAGACCATGGCAGCCAGTCTTGCAGGCACTAGAGACGCCATCGTTCAGGAGCTTGAAGAAGCGACGTACGAGTTCAAAGTACAATACAATGATCGGCCGCTCAGTGCCGAATCGTACTTGGCGGAGAGCTTGGACAGCTTCAAGCACTCCTTCAAAGAGTTCAGTGAACAGTTTGGTAGACCTCAAGTGAGGGCTCTGCTGAAGGAGGTCTTGGACCAGAAAGTGATGGACCTGCTGGCTAAGCGGTATTGGAATAAGCCAGTGGAAGATTTGTCACCAATGCAGCCAGAAGCCGACCCCTTATCTGAGCTCCCTAAGGCTGATCCAAACTCACTATACTGGCAACGCAAATTGGATGCTTCCACGTCGGAATTGACCAAGCTCGGTGTCGGACGTCTTGCGACGACTGTGGTGGCGGCAGAACTTCAGAGCCATATTGACAAGCTGATCGCCGCTTCGACGTTCGCTTCACATCCCTTCGCACAGCGATCAATCGTGGATGCTTCATCGAGCATCTTGAACGATCGCTTCTACAGCACAAGTGATCAGGTGGAGAACTGCATCAAGCCATTCAAGTTCGAGATTGAGGTTGAAGCCAACGAATGGAGCAAAGGACGGGAGAATGTCGGCCGTGTCCTCAAGAACGAGCTCAAGGCTTGTGAAGCCGCTCAACGGCAGCTTGAGGACAGCATCGGCAAAAGAAAGCTCAAAGATGTGATGGGCTTCGTCGACCGTGTTAGAAAAGGGGATGTCGTTCTAGAGGGAGACGGAACAGGCGGCGCAGGTGGATTCTCATCTGCTCTGCTACAGAAAGGTATGTTACAACGTGGCGACAGACCGATTCCATGCTAATTTTGTACAAGGCCGAGAAGCTGTCTTCCTACGCGACAGAGCCGATATCATCAAAATGCGCCTGCTGGCCGTCAAGTCCAAGCAGTGTGCCAACCTAAAGAACAAATATTACTGCCCCGAAGTCTTCCTCGACGTAGTCGCGGACAAGCTGACTTCAACGGCCGTCCTCTTCCTCAACGTTGAACTGCTCTCCGAATTCTATTACAATTTCCCGCGCGAACTGGACTTGCGGCTCGGTCGACATCTCGACCAGCGCGAGATTGAGCGCTTTGCTCGGGAAGATCCCAAGGTCCGGAGACACCTCGATGTGATCAAGCGCAAGGAGATGCTGGAGCTCGTCCTGGAGAAGATCGAGAGTCTGAGGCAATTGGAGGGGCGGGCGAAGAAGGAGCAGGCGAAAGCTGTCCAGGCCAAGGATAGAGGACGGTGGAGTCTGTTTTGATGATACAACACACATGATACCACCATTTACAGCGGGCGTTCGTTGGCGGAGTCTGGTCGCGCTTCGGGTGAATAGAGTTGATATGTGGATATGCCTCTCTCCCCCGATATTCACCACAAGTAGTGTTCTTGTGTTTTCATGACTTCTGGAACCCTATCGAAAAGCGTGCAAGCCCCCTACTTTTGGATTCGCGAAGACGGATTCATTCTTCACTTCGTTCCATGGCATGTGGCCGTCCACCTCTTCAATCGCGCCGTTCACACCGCCCAACTTGTCGCCAATCTTGACCATGCTGAACCGAATCATCCTTGGATCGAGACTCAGGAATCGTCGGACATCTTGCTGCGCCTTCACAGAAGCGTCGAATTGCATCACGAAGTAGTGGCCCTGACGGTGCTGGGTCTGATGTTTCGTGGTAGGCCGAGGGAGGTCGAACTGTCCCCAGTTCTTCATGCCGCGAATAACGCCGTTGGAGGCGAGTATTTGCTGGCCAGCGACACGCGCGATCCTGCGCAGACGGATTAGCTGGCATGCTGGACGAGATAGCACAGAGAGAGGTACTCTTTGACATTGTTGAGATTGCCCGGCCGGACCTGCACGCAAGTTAGAATCGAATGTGCGGGGAGTCAATGATTAAGAGCTGCCTACCACCGCTATGAGCTCATAAAGCATCTTTATTGATTCCAAAGGACCATACTCGATGGTGCGCGCAGAGTTTGTCGAACTGAAGCTGCTTGGGATTCAGAAAATCCCCGGCGCGGGCTGTCGGGCTCCACTTTGTTCGGCGCGATTTGCATGCGGGTTTGTCTCCGTCACTTTGACCTCAAAGCTGCGGAGTTGATTTAAGTGTATGAAGTCCCAGCTCGCACTCTGTTTCGTAATTGCGCAGACCAAGCCATGAATTCCTCAACTCTAAGTCGGCTGATGCCGACAGTCTCCAGATATTCTGTGAAACGAATCGCCCACCTCCGGTCGTCAATCAGCTCACAATCTTGCCAATGGCAGCAACCCAGGAGAGCATTTTCCGCAAGATCAGCTCGTATGTTGGACAACTGAATGTGTTCGCCAGCTCTTACAAGTGTCGCAGTTTTGGTGAAGAAATATACCGAGGACCATGAATGGATCGAGCTTGACAGCGATGGGAAGACAGGTACGCGGTTTCAAAGCCCGCTTCTGACACCTCACTAATAGTTGGCCAGGGACGATCGGCATAACGGCATACGCGGCCAAAGCCCTTGGCGACGTCGTCTACGTCGAGCTTCCGGAGATTGGCATGGAGGTCGCGAAAGGCGACACTATCGGCGCAGTTGAATCAGTCAAGTCCGCCTCGGATATCATGACCCCAGTGACAGGCAAGATCTCAGATCACAACAAGCTATTGGAAGAAAAACCAGGGACAATAAACAAGAGCCCTGAGTCAGAAGGCTGGTTGGCGAAGATTGAAGTGACTAATCTCAACGAGCTTGACACTCTGATGTCGAAAGAGGACTACGATAACTTCGAGAAAGAATGATCAATTACGGGCATAAGGCTACTGTCACTATGCTATTCAACTGCTATCCAGGACAAGGGGTAATCCGTCGAATCTGGAGATTTTCTTTCACTGATCTTGCTCTCCTTGCTGACCGTGCAAACCGCTGGAGCTAGTGTCTTCGATTCTGTGCCGGTGCTTCTCAGGATTGATGTCAAAGTCCGCCTCACGCGCATCGTCGCTATCAGCTTCCCCGAGGAATGCCGCGTTGGTACCGTCCAAGGGTTCGTGCTTGTCCCCCTCCGCAGCTCTTCTTGCCTCAAAGCTGTCGTCGCTGTCCGCCTCTCCAAGATATGCAGCGTGTTGAGCATCCAACGGCGGGTGTCTGTCGCCCTCTACAGCCCTTTGTGCTTCGAATGCATCATCCGAGTCTGCTTCGCCCAAGAAGGCGGCATGCCCAGCGTCCAGGGCTTCTGGGTGTGGCCCGTGGATTTCTCGATTAATATCGTGCCCGTCGTTGCTGTCTGCTTCGCCGAGGAAGGCTGCGTGCTGGCTGTCTGCAAAGATCTCTGCTTGAGGTGGCACGGCGCCAGAGGGTGGTACCTGACTGGCAAAGGGCGTGGATTGGGAAGGGGATGAGGTTGCGACGGTAGGCCTGAGCGGGACGGCAGATACCTGAAACGGCCGTCTGGATACAGTTCGAGCTGGATGGCTCAGAACTCCAGCTCGAGCAGCTGAAGTCAAACCAAGCAGGAGAGGTCGTGCTGCCATTCTCAGATTCGACGTCTGCAATCAAGTCAAAGAGGTTTACAGAGTACAGTCCTACGAGATGGAGTGAGACGAGCGAGTTGGGAGCTCAGAGGTCCAAAGACACCCTTGGAGGGTCGAAGAGGGGTCCAGCCCGCCGACGTGATCAAGCATGCATTCTAAAGCTGCATCCTGGCCATCAGTCGTCTGCCGTTGCTGAAATGAGGCCAGCGAAACTTCGCAGCAGCGTATCAACAGCGAGGACATTTGCGGGGAAGCGTTTATAAAACTCGGGGGTTGAGGGGAAGGCCAATCAGCAAGTCTCCGAAGTATCCGGCCTTCGAATGAACACGAACTTTGAATGCGAAATGGTTGGTCGAAGGCATGTGCGTCTGTCTAATAAGTTTGTCGCAGATAGCCTTGTCCAGCGAGTCCGGAACACACGCGCGTCACGCTCCATTGGCTTGCCCAGTTGCTTCATCCCCCAGCCTGATCACAAATTTGCCTGAAGTCTGCGTCGATTTTAGTGACATGACCACTGACGTTAGGGATTCGCTCACCTTTCCGAAGTTCTTAGCAATTTCAGTCAGGTCATCTAGGCTGGCCATCTCCACCGCAGGCTTGACGGCGCCTCGCTGGACGAACTCGATGGCTTCCCAGATGTCCTTTCTTGTTCCAACCGCGGAGCCGATGATGCGGACCCCTTTGTTGATGCCCAGCGTCGGATGGAAGCTCACCTTGTCTTCATATGATGGAATCCCGACACACACAACTGTCCCGAGCGGCGCCACGAATTCCAGTGCTGCTTGGTATGCTTTCCCTGTGTTGGCCATCACTATCACAGCAGCAGCGCCATCTCCGGTGAGCGCCTGAATCTTGGCGGCGTCTATTTCCCTTGCATCAAAGTACGCTTCAGCGCCCAGCTTGAGACAGTACTCCCGTTTGCGATCGACATCCCCTAGGTCGACCGCGATGACACGGTATCCCATCGACTTCGCATACTGCACGCCCAAGGCTCCAACGCCGCCCCCAGCACCTGAGATCAACATCCATCGTCCCGGAACTGTTTCGCTGACCTTGATAGCTTTGTAGGCTGTCACACCTCCGCACAGAATTGGCGCAACCAGATCATCCGGCACGTCTTCCGGGATTCGAATGATGTATCGTGAAGGGACGACAGCGTATTCTGCAAACGTGCCGTCTCTCCTCAATCCCGAGCACAGTTTTGCCATACAGCGCCCCTCGCCACCGGGCGACATGCAGCAGTAGCATTCCTCACAGACATCGCGCACCCAGCCGAGACCGACTCGGGTGCCGACACCGACGAACGATGGATCGACCGCAGAACCCAGTTTCACCACTCGTCCAACACCTTCGTGACCGAGGATGTCACATGTCGGGCCTAGGTGACCTGCTGCAAGATGAAAATCTGAACCGCAAACTCCTGTGACCGACAGGCGGACCAGTAAATCGCGTGGGCCGATCTCGGGGACCGGGACTGTCTTGGTTTCGAAATGGTATGTTCGGTCCTCGTGTCTCTGCAGCGCGTGAGCAAGACTCCTTCAAAAAGAAATGCATGATTTTCTACCGACCACCAGAAAGGCGACTTTGTGCGTTGATGGGACTGTCATCGCTGTGCTGTGTTGCTCTAGCAGATTGCGAGATGCCAAATTCTAGAGACTCTGTCGGCCCCGTCAGTGATGTATTAAGTATAAAAGTTTATCCCAAAGATCAAGTACTTCGGCATGTATCTTTCTTCTAACAGGACCTGCGCCGGCAGTTGTGGCAGCCTCGACCTCCATCCGATGCTGCCCCAGGACTCGTGTGGGGTGTGGGGGGCTGCAGCGCGGGGCGATTACTCGTTGATACGACAACTCACTGTTCCACTTCGAGCACCGATAGGGCGCAGCTGATCAAGACGAACTGCACCACAAGAGGCAGACAGGTGTCTTGCCGTCGGCGGTAATGGGTGGCAACGGTGGTGCGCTTACCCAGTACTGCTCGAAATATCTCGGCAGGTGTGTTCTTCGAGAGAGTCAATCTGTCTCGGTCAATTTCCGTTCCCTTACACCAGATGTGCCGCTGAGATCTCGGATTCCTCTCTCGCGTCCTTGCATATCTCCCACTGACAAAAACTGAGACGTAGACAGACTTGGCGAAATGTTTGGCATGCGATTATGGCTTCTCCAGCCTGTCCTCTCTTAAATGGCCCCCTTCCTGCTTCATCGCTTTCAAAATCTCCTTTCGCCGTACCTTGTCTGACACGGCAGCCCGGTCTCCAAACACCTGGTCCATATCCTCGAGACTCCGGCCCCGAGTTTCCGGAACACAGAACCATGTCCACAGGAAACTCAAGGCGCAGAAGACTGCGAAGAAGGTGTAGGCTCCGAAACCTCGAGTATTCTGCACCAGAGGCGGAGTAATCAGTCCGATGATGAAATTGTTCAGCCAGTTGCTGCACGTACTCCACGCCACGCCTTTTGCTCGAAGGAAGCTTGGGAAGATCTCCGAGGGCATTGCCCAGGGCACCGGACCCCACGTGCAGCCGAACGCCAGCATGTACAGGAACAGGAACGCAACCGCGACCCATCCTTTGTCCTTGTGGTCGTCCCAGTTGCCGTAATACAACCCAACCAGGACTGCGATGATGGCGTGTGACACGGTCATGAACACACTGCCGATCAGGAGCAGCGGACGCCGGCCGAATTTATCCATGGTGTACAACGACGTCGACACTCCGACGAGCTGGGTGACATTCAGCACACCCGACAAGACCAATCGCATGTTGTACGTGACGTTCATGCTTTCGAACAAGCTTGGCGAATAGTAGATCAACGCGTTGATGCCGACAAACTGCTGGAAGAACATCAGGCCAATGCCGACCATCGTTCGTCTCCAGTAGCCTTGCCGGAAGCAGTCGGCGTAAGCAGCAAGTTCGAGTTTGATCGCAGTCAGGCGAGATCGTTGTCCTTGCAGTCCTAAGTGTGGGTGCTTTTGCTGGGCGACTTCCTTGTGGAAGGCGACTTCTGCACGAATGTCGTACCACTCTGCCTGGAGACGTGGGTCATCTGCTGGGACGCGACGAAGTTTGACCAGAGCCTCCAATGCCTCCTGGTCTCGTCCTTTCGACACCAGCCATCTCGGAGAGAAAGGAATGAATAGGACGGCGACGCCCAGGACGATTGCTGGTATGATCTGCAGCAGAAAAGGCAGGCGGAACGACCATTCGCCACCAATATATCTGGTGCCGAACGTCAACCAGTACGCGCATATGATGCCGAACACGATGGAGAACTCCTCCAGGACAAGCAGTGTGCCTGGAAAAATTATCAGCTCAACGACGCATTGTGGGGGTCATCTTAGACCATACCCCTGATCTCCGGCGGCGACACTTCCGCAATGTACATTGGTACCACCATACTCAGCATTCCCACACCAATGCCACCGATAAGGCGACCGACGATCAGCATGGCATAGTTCTGAGCAGCTGTTTGAAGCACTGAGCCCACCACGAAGATAGACACGGCGACACAAATCGAGTATTTTCGAGAGATCTTTTCCGCAATCCAGCCTTGATTGAATGCGCCTGGAAGGACGTCAATACCTGCAGCAACGCGCGGTGGAGTCACGATGGTTACCAATTAACGCTCCCAGCTCGATCATAGCGGTCATGAATCCCTTCCAGAAGCCCGCACCGCTGGCTGTTTCTGAAACGCGAGGGAATTGTTCCAGGAATTGATCCATGACGAGGATGACGGAAACGACACCTTGGTCTGCCAAGGGGTGAGCATTCATTCCGACTTTTGAGAACTTGTCAACCGCCGCGGGCAGAGCATACCGTAGCCGAACAAGAACCCGCCCAGTCTGACGACAAAAGCGCACAGCACGACATACTTTGATTGGAACGTCCCGCGCAGTCCTGTGGAAAGAAGCTAGTGAGCCAGGCACCGCGCATCAGCACGAAGCATTCGGTTGCAAACAAACCTGGCTTTACATAAGTGTCCCGCAATTCGACTATCGAATCCTCCATTTCTACGGCTCGATTTTCCGTGTTGCCAGATAGATTGTCCCCGTTCTTTGCATCGGGGCTTCGTATAATATTGGCATGCTGGTCCGTCGCGGCCATGGCCAAGCGAATGCTGTCATGAGATGTATGTAGGCTAATTCCCGCGCTTTAACACGCCTGTCGTTTTCGAGGTGACTTGAAGGGGCGAGAAGAGAGACGCAAGTAGCAGTATTGAACAGTCAGCGTACGAGTACTCGTCCTCATCCTTGTTACACTGCATGATATAGGATCGCTCGGGGCCGGTGGGCCTCGTGTCTCCGCAACATCGTTTCCGCACCACCTCCCCGTGTGACGTAGCGATCGTCGCACATCCTCTCGGCGTGAGGGCCACGAAGCAAATCAACAGTGCGCGAACCCGTCCGTCCTACTTCCGGGCGGAGCTGAGGTTACAGCAAGCAATTCTACTCGTAGATCGCGCCGACTTATGCCGATGCCGGCCCGGAGCCCAATGTGCTGTGGGAGGTAGAATGGACGAGGCTTAGCAGAGAAGGGGAAAGTCAACGCCCGTCGTGACCTACTGTCCGCGTGATCGGGCGGTGAAAGGACGAGGAAGTTACGGATACATTAATCCCAATTGTGTCTCCAGGCACTTATGTAAGTCCTACTTCGATTGCCTTCGGGTCTGGGGTTCTGTTTTCTGACCATTTTTCACGACAGCAGCTCTCTTTCCAGATCGTCCCAGCTCAAAAGCTGATCGAATGGGGTTGTTTCCAACACCGAGCCAGCGTCGACTCCAAAGCCAGGGTCATATTCCTTGCTGACTTCTTCAGCAAGAGTCGATTCCTCTTGGTGTCTGCCCAGTCTTGTCCAGTCCTGGACTACATCGGAGCGATCTGCTTTCTGCTCGCCAACCACCCCAACGAACGGAACCGCCATGTACGATCTCGCCGCTTCTTCATCTGCAGAGGCGAACTCATCCATCAGCTGGGAGAAGGCTGCCTTCTTCAGCGTCTTCACGTCTGGCGGCGACTTGAGCCTCTTCGCAGCTGCATCTAGCATGGACATGGCCATATCTGCCAGATGATACGTCTGCTTGAACTGGAGCAGGACCCGCCAGCACAGGTAGAACTTCTGGATGCTCGACTCTCGCACCGTGGGCGTTGGGGACATGCTGTAGAGCAGGTGCGTTGCCACGGCGGGCTCCAGCACTGCTATTGCTGTGTCTGGCAGCTGGGTGATCAAGTTGTCGGCATACAGGTGCCTGAAGATGGCCGTGATGCTCGACGCCGCTTGTGAGACCATTTTCATCGACGCCTGGCACAATGCCGCTTCGTTCGGTACGGTGGACTGCAGATTTAACAAAGGCCGGTAGAGCGTCATCAGTGTCATGGAATAGTACCCGGCCAGGAGCTCACGATGCACTCTGATCGTGTCCGTCTCGTGCTGACGGTTGACGGCGATGCCGACCAGCTGGACCTCTTTTGGTAGGTATCCGTACCAATTTTGCAGCTCCTGCCCGCAAGCCATGATCTCCGAGCTCTTCGAAACGTCCATTTGCGGGACGAGCGACACGACTGCTGCAGCCTGGCCGGGAATTGCCGCGGTCCTCTGACAAGTGTACTGTAGACTCAGCACTTTGTCTATGTACTCGGAAAGCTGAGCCAGCGCCATCCAGAGGCTGACCAGCGTTTCCATATGTTGCACCGTAAGATCATCCTCGTGCAATGTCTTGCGCACCACCTCGACGAATGGTTCCGGCCGAAAGTCAAGCATATGGAGCATGGGAACATCGAGTCGATAGACTTTGTTCTGAACCGGCCTTCGCATGGCAACAGCCAGTAACCTATCCCTAACAAGCAGCGTCCACCACGTCTTGTTGAGTGTTCGCTGCCGCCTTGATTCAACGGGGCTGTCTGCCGGAGCGAGGTTTAGTCCTATGCTGGTAGCCTGTAGAGTGGCAATACCGATCCAATGATAGCTGTCTCTGACTGAGCCGGACTGCCCATCCCAAAAGCTGAGGAGGATGGCTGCTTGGCAGATTGAAAGTCGGTCAGTTTCGGCGTCAAAGTCGTGGAGAAGCCGAGCACGCTCGTAAAACGTTTGCCTCAACCGTTTGCGGCTCCCTTGCGGGTAATCCGGCTGCACATATGCACTTGCAGCGAAGAGCATTGACTGAAAGACCAGGAGACTGAGGGTCCCCTTCTCGCCATTGGTAAAGATTGCCGTCAAGGTCTGTTCAAGGTCCAGCATGGGCGCGAAAGGGTGGACCCATCTTGCATACGCCCTCAGCAGCTGGTCCCTTGATTGCGTGTCGGGAATATCAAAAGCACCTTTGCTGTTGAGATACTGCAAGTCTTCCTCGGATATGCTTTTCGGGACGGGTGCAATGTAGTTTGGGAGCATCCAGTGGCGATGGGGATAGTCCAGAAGGGATTGTGCTGGTGAGGGATATGGCGTCAGAAGACTTGCTTGGTGGGAGGCCCTGCTGTCGGTCACGGCGTCCCTCCCCGGGGAGTCGACCCTGGCGGTCTTGTCAATGACGGAGAGAGGACTCTCTGCGAGGTCGAACACATCGAACAAGGCGTCTCCAGGCGGCGCGCTGGCATTGTCAAGGTGGTTATGTTGTGATACAGGTTTGGTATCGCCGAAATCAATGATGGCATCGCAAATCGGGCTTTGTGGATTGTGTTGCTTGCCTTCTAAGAAAGAGGAACCCAGGATCCGGTCGCCCACGTGTCGTCTTCTGCTTGCTGGCAGCACACAAGCCTTGCTATCAAGTCTACAATTGGTACAGGGTGCTTTTGTCCGCGTAACGTCGCATCTAACCTTGCGAGCTCTGCACGACTCACATGCCCGAGGAGCTCTTTTGCTGTGGCCGCCCACTCGAGCGATTGGTTCCGACCCTGTGAGGGCCATATCGGAAGGCAGAGAAGCCAATCAGGAAAAGGAAACGGTTTCACCGAAGGCTAGCCTGGCAGCGACCTAGAGACACCACAATCGCCACTCATCATAATGGAGATAGGATCGAAGACAACATCTGGGGAAAGCGAGTAAGGTAGCAGACTTATCTCCAACTTCCGTTCAGTTCATTTATGTTGGCCAAACCGTCCGGCGTGAGACTGCTGTTTGCTGGAGCGGCAGGACGATCTCCTTCCGGTGGAAGTGCTTCCGATCGCGTGAGCAACCGACTTCCGAGCCGGCCTGACATACGGTGAGGCACGCTCTGGGCGCTGTCCCGCCTGGAAGTGACGAATAACGCGCGTCCCGACTCGTTGGCAGATCGTGCTTTGTTGAGTATCCGTGCCGAACGCGTTGACGTGCAGGGATACGACCAACGAGGACGGCAGCAGCGGCCATGGTGGGGTCCTGCGCGATCGATCAGCAGATCTGAGCGACAACAGGAGGTGCATCTTCGCGTGGCAGGAGAATGCATTGAATGTGAGTACGAGGCCATGCCCATTGAAATGTGCTTCACCAAATACGGTATAGCGAGTCCACTGTGGCAAAGATGATGTATGAGAGGCATCCTGGCGATCTGATTGGTCAGTTAAGCTATATGCGGTTTGGTATAGGCCTGACCTCGCCGTCGCTACCCCCGGAAGGTGTTGTTGCCCTGTTGTGCTATAGCGTTCGCCAGACGGCGCGGGAAGTCATTGCAATGCCTTATTATAGCGTCTCTTATAGCTGGTGTTTGCCACTCTTGTGTAACGATCTCTTGTGCCTTCCGGATAGTCTCTACCGACTCGCCAGAGAGGTGATAGAAGCGCGGGTTGGTGTTGTCTTTGAGGTCTGACCAACATGCCTCTATCATATTAAGGTCTGGCGACTTCGATGGCTAACCAGGCCCTCCAGTCTGAACCGTTCGTATACTAAATCTCTTACGGTAGTCTACCTCAATAATCGCTGCCTTTGTGTATGGGGAGGCGTTGTCCTCAATAATCCAGATCTCGCGGTCTGGGTGCGTTGCCTGCATTGCGAAGTAGAAGGGGTAAAGGACTCGTTGTAATACGCCTTGTCGATGGCGATACTAGTCAACACCGTGCTTCTCTCGATTACCACGTTCAAGATCTTTAAAAGGAAAGACCTTCTCAACGGGCTTCTGACGGAGGCGTCCGCGCTGGTGTGCTTGTTGGCGTCGTCTGTTCTCGTTATTTATCGAGTTTGTAATATCGCGGAGGACTTGAAATTTATCTGACCAGGGTTGTGTAGTTGCTCTCTTCCTCTTCTTTATAACCTCTTGTCGAAGTTCATTATTCTCTTGCGTAAGCTGTATTTTGGCATCTCTCTTCTCTTCCTCAGTCTTAGTAGACCAAAAATGAAGCGGGAAGGCATTATTCCACCCAAGACAGACTGCGCACCAAATCATAAATGTAAACTGTATCTTTTAAACAGGCTTCGCCCTCTCCCATCTCTCCTCTCTTTGCCCTTTTAGCCTACTGATTTTAGGCTTCTTTCGAGGGTCACCACCGACTTCAACGAGGGTTTCATCGGTGAAAATAAAGACGGCACCATGCTAAAGCTTTCGAAGAGCCCAGATTGAGAAGGTAAGACGCTGATTTATATGCTTAACTGAGAGAGCAGGGATAAGAGGTTGAACGGCGCGGATAATCGCATATGGGCGTTCGGAATCGCGGTGTTCTTTAGCAATGCGCTCAATGATTGAGCGACTCAGCTTTATGCCGGTTTGTGCCTGCCAAAGATAAGCAATATCGTTCAGCTGAAGCTGGTCATTATCGAGAATAAGCTGACGTATTTGTTGCGACTCTTCCGACTCTTCTTCAACACGAGGTTCTTTACCAGGATGATGAACAGAGGCGCAGGCGAGGAGATCGTGGATGCTAGTCGGGTCTAAGCAACGATGTACTGTCATTTGCCAGATATTTTGACAAGTTCGAGTCTTGAGATTAAGTTTCAAGCTAATTTGTTTGAATGTAATATCAGGCAAAAAGAATCGAAGAGTTATGATGGCAACACGTAGTTGCAAAGGCACTTCTTTACCACGGCGAGGCATTTTAGGTGCGATATAATACGGAAGATGGAGGTTTAGAGCAACAGAAGACCATGTAAGGCTGCGCAAGGCTGCCGAAACGGCGTTAGCTGATTGGTCGGATAACGTGCATACGTGAAGTATGGTCTCATTGGTGGTGGCACATTTCAATGGGCATGGCCTCGTACAACAAACAGCATTGGTAATCGAGACGGTTCCCTCTTCCTGCGGCCAGCCTGCTTGCCAAATCCAATTGCCGAGGTTCATCCGGCATCACAGTTGCACCCCTCTACCATTTTGTTCTTCCTGCGCTCTTCCTCCCACAGGGTGCTGGAGACAATTTTTTGGCAGGAGTCGAACCTACTATGGAGCTCTTGCGTTGTGGCAAAGGTTCATTGAACGACGGCGCTGGTAATGAGGCACAGTTGGGTGTCAAGGATCTCACATAACCGCCGCCATGCCATCCTCCTCAATACCGAAGAAACGACCCTTGCCACGAGCCCGACATGCTTGCCTCCGCTGCCGCAAACAAAAGCTACGGTGCGACGACATTAGACCCTGCACCTTGTGCGTGCGAGTCGGAGCTGAATGCAGGGAGCGGCCCGAGAACAGTGGACCTGCGAGTTCTCCCAGACCGCCCGAAGCACACCCCGCGTCGGTGGTGAATCAGCTTGATGGCCTCTCACCGCGAAGCTTCGCGCCTCTGGACCCCCCAAAGCCCTCTCCGGCTTCTTCCCATCGAGACCACACGACCGCAGCCACGCAGAGTCCTCAAGAGCCCGGCAAACGGTTGTCTGAGGTCTACCGAGAAAGGACATCAACATACGAAGTGGTTGACCAGCTATTCAGGGAGCACAATTCTACGGCGAGACTGACTCATACTGCCGACGCGATCCCTGGGGGTAGTCCTGATGCACGGTCTCACGACACCAATGGCCATTATATCTCCATACAAGATGTGCTCGGATCCGACCTACCTCCTTCTCATGTTATCGAATTCTGCCTGGAAAGTTACCTGGATGCCGTGCATTGGTTCATGATATTATTCCATGAACCATCGCTAAGAGCCGGCATCCAGGATCTCAAAGCGGCAGGCTGGGTCCGGGCAGATCAGGTCTCCTTCCTCATCCTCGTTGCGCTGGTCATTGCAGTCGGTGCAAAGTATGCCACCAAGCCGGAAGCTGAAGAGCGATGTCCGGGTTTCGATCTAGACGGTCTTGGAACCAAATTCATACGCAAGGCCGAGGAGCGATTGCTCGATGTATTCGATGAAGCTCACATTGAGGCAATCCAAATCGCGATCATTCTGTCATCATACTATATCTACCATAGCCGCCCGAACCGTAGCCTCGCAATGAACGGGAGTGCCCAGAAACTAGCGTTCAGCATCGGGCTACACAAGGAATCAAGCTGGAAAATGCGTGATCCCATTGTACGGGAGGTTTGGCGCCGGCTTTGCTGGGCACTCTACACGGCAGAAGTGTAAGTGCTTGACATCATGCCGAGATGGTCCATACAGAACTGATTATATTGCGGTAGCTTCGGTGCTATGAGCTTTGGAACCCCATGCAACATCTACGACAGCGACTGGGCTGTCTCTTATCCGGGTAACATCGACGATACCTCATTAACATGTCCAGGCTTTGATTCCATCGAAACCTATGACGGCGAGTCTTTCGGGCCCGTAACGATAGCATCATACCAGAGGTACAAGTTTCGACTTTACCGAATCGCCTCCACCATAACTCGGAATATCTACCTTCGAAGCGGAGCAACTCTTTCGGAAGTCGTGGGTGAGATCAGAGCCATCAATGAGCGTCTACTGCAGTGGGAGAAATGTGTCCCACGAGAACTCCGGCTGAAGTACCTCAAATTTGACAGTGCTGAGAAAGCAGTTCAACGGACCGCCAGAGTTTTCCAGCTTCAAGCTCTCGCACTACAGCTCTCGTATGACAACATCCAATTGGTACTTCACCGTCCATTGCTCACGATCAACCGGGTGCCACGCTGGCCTTCAGATGGACCACAAGTGCATGCGGGTGGCCAAGGCATGGCTGGCCCTCCGATCGAGGCTGTGGACTCGACGATCAAAACAAGCAAATACCATTGCTGGGTGTCTTCGATGAGCACTTCGAAGATAGGAGAGTACTCTGACATCCTCACAGCATTGCAAAACACTCACGGAGCGGCTTATGCTGGCATTCAATTATTCACTGCTGGCGTGGTTCTTGGCATCTTTGCACTCTCAGATCCACTCTCTGACCAAGCTCATCAGGCGAAACGCGCCGTGAGCAGCATCATCAAGTTGCCTCGATTGCATAGATTCCGAACTGCGGTATCCGATCAATGCGGGGCGATCTTGGAGGAGCTTGTTCGGTTGGTGCTCGCCGAAGAGATGAAAGCTTTGCTATGTGAGACCGAGCCGTCTCGAGAAGGCAATGCACCAAGCAGACTCCTCGACGACTCCGCCGGTGTTAACGGTGACACCACCTCTCTGCTTGACGGAAATGACGTGACAATGCAAGCTCCGGAGCTCTCTGACGGGAGCGTAGCAGATGTGTTTGAATTGTTTTCCCACGAAACCCTCGAGCTACCGCGGGACATTGCTTCTGGAAACTTCAGTGATGCTTTGACTTCGTTGCAAGATGGTATGGTGCCCCATGCCACTGTGTTAATTCCATGCTAATCGATTGCAGTGTTTCGTGATGGGCGGAGCAACCTCTGTAACTGGACTGGGAACGGGCCTCGACAGCTGGAGTCCGGCAAATCCTCGTCGATGACCAGTACATCTGTGCAGCCGCATGTACCATTGGCTCCTGCTCCAGCACCAAACAACAGACTCGCTGGCATGCTTGACGGCCCCAGCCAAGCGTGGATCTGGGACGAATTGCTATGGCTACCTGAAGGCAGCTAAGGGCGAATGCAGCAAGATGATCTGTTAGGCCAATACGCAGCATGTCGTTTTTTCTGGCTCAACCTTCCACGGAGGCTTGGACCAGAGACTGTGGTAGGTGTACCAGACCTTTTCTTCAACACTGCATTTGGAGTCCACCGTACTGGATGGGCAATCCGGAGTACCCCCCGTCTGCCCGCAAATGCATCCTGTCTTGGCGTAGGTGGACTAACTCGCCCAAGCGAAGATCTAGCCCGGCAAATTGTTCTACCACCTCACATGTGATCTGGGGTCCCAAGGAAAGTAGCCTGCGCCATGGAAATCCTTTTTGGACGGCCCACCGACTAAAAGCTATGGAGCAAAGTTACAGCAAACGATATCCCTTTTTACTTGGATCCTGTACAGTCTCACACCTTCGTGTTCCACTCAACGCCCGATCTCGGCAGTCCCGCCTATGAGTCTTGAGACGTCCCCCTGATAGGGTCATACTCGGCATTGTGAATTTGGTCCAGGAACTTCTTGGCAGACGCCTCGTCGTTGGCAAAAATATGGTCGGCCACCAATCTCTTGGGGGTCTCGCCCAGCCACTGGAATAGCGAGAAATCTTGGAACTTGTCGGCTCGGAAGATTTCCAAGACCTCCACGGGCTCGTCGTCGCTCAAGTTCTCGATGAAGTGGCCCATGTTTCTGGGAACCACACCAACATCTCCAGCAACGTAGTCGAACGTTCTAGCGTTACCCTGAGCACCGAAGATGGTGATGCGAGCACGGCCTCGGATGAAAAATGACCACTCGTCAGCATGGGGGTGCCAGTGCATCTCCCGCATTGCGCCAGGGGCGATGTCGAGGTGAGCTGCCGCAATTGTCTTGGAAATCGGGAAGTTTGTCGAATCGGTGATGCGGACAAGACCTCCAGTGGTGTTGAGGGGTTCTTGATCCAGCATCTTATGAGTGAATTGGAGCTTGGATTTCTTGACGTAGCTTCCATCTGGCTTCTCCTCGTCGATCGAGCCTGGAAGGCTACCTTGGAAGATGTACTTGTCGGACTTGTCCATGGTCTTGAAGACCTGAGGAGACATCCGGAAGTTCTCTCCGAGGACAGCCTTGGGAGTGTGTGCTAGCACATGTTAGAACGACCAGCACCGTCGCACAGGGAGCGGACTTACCAAGCCAGTCGGTGAGCAGGAAGGTCGACTCTTCGTTGAAGTTGCCATCGTCGAAGACAAGCAGGAACTCGGTGCCGTTCTCGCTCAGGCCTTGGAGAGAGTGGGGGTGGCCTGATGGGAAGTACCACAGGTCGCCCTTTTGAAGATCGTCGATGAACATGCCCCCCTCGGTGTCGATACCGGTGACACGGACGTTGCCGTCGAGAACATAGGCCCATTCAGCTTCCTTGTGCCAGTGCAGCTCGCGAATCACGCCGTAGTCGAGTCTCATGTTGACGCCCGCAATCTCCGTGCTCGCACCAAGCTCTCTGACGGTGGTTTGACGGGTCCAGCCACCTTCCTGTAGACGATTAGGACTCGACACGAGGGCCAAATGAGTTCCGGACTCACCTCGATTCGCATGTGCGAGTCAGCAAAGCTCCAGCGGTAGTTGGACATGCTCCCGTGGTCGGTGCTGGGTGGCCGGATCATGTCCGGGTTCTGCCTCTCGCGGTCGCGGTTGCGAGGCCCCATCACGGTCGCTCCATCGCCGTTCCTCCAAGGCTCCGGTTGCCAGCCGTTGGCATAAGAGTCCACCTTGCGGTCGTAGGGATCTTTGTTGTCTGGATTGTAGGGACCATTGCCACCAGCGACACCTAGAGCTTGTTGCTCACGGTCGATGATGGGGACTGCCAAGGCAGCACTTGCAAAGAGAGACCACAGCTGGAGATGCATTTTGATCGAGGGAGAGAGCACAAACAAGCTCGTCGGAAAAGCTGGGGCCCGGGGCTCTCGAATATATAGCTGAGGTCAATCTCTGTCCGGGGCCAGCCGTAACAGATTACCCAAGGCGTAGCAGGGGGAGCTCTGCCGCGCGAATGAGGAGATGGTCAGGATCCCGGCAAAACATTCAACCCGCCTAGATTGTCGTCGCTCCCCGTCACCGCGGCGATCGTTTCTCCCACATCGATCAACCGCCCATGACGCGTTTCAGATTCTCCGCAAAGCAGCTCATTATGCCCGTGCTGCCCGTCCGCCGGCAGATCGTTTCCAAATCTCCTTCTTGGGCAACCACTCGTCTGAACACCCAAGCCACTTTTCTCTCCTCGCGCCCACCTTACTGTGTCCATGCTCGTGCCAGCAGCAACAACGAAGATTTTAGTGCTCACTTTCCACAATGACCACAGCTAATGGCTACGGGACTCTATCGTCTCATGATGCCTCGTTAAACGGGTCCGCGGGCAACGAACATGAACCTCTTCTGGGCAAGAAACGCACCGCACCTCAACTGGCTCACTTCCGCGAGTACATGAAGGATGATATCGACAAGCGATGGGCCGACCTGCTGCTGCTGCTGTCCTATGTCATTACGGGACTTCTGGACAGCTCCGCGGTCTTCATCTGGGGCTCCTTCGTGAGCATGCAGACCGGCAACACAGTGTATTTAGGGCTGGGTCTGGTCGCACCGACCGAAGGAACAAGATGGATCCGGTCTGGCACCTCAATCGCCTTCTTCTGCTTCGGGTCGCTCTGCTTCAGTCGCTTCCACCGGTACTTTTCACCGAAACGGCGCTGGGTCCTGCTGGCCTCGTTCACGGCCCAGTTCCTGTTGGTCATTGCGGCCGCCATCGTCGTCATGGTCGATAGCAAGAAAGGGAACGACTTGCGATGGGAAGTCCTCGTTCCGATTGCGCTGGTGGCGTTTCAGAGCAGCGGGCAGGCGGTCACTAGCCGTGCTCTGCAATACAACAGCCTCACCAGCGTCGTCTTGACCAGCATCTACTGCGACTTATTCTCCGACCCGCTGATCATGGCCGGACTCACTCAGAATGCGGAGCGGAATCGCAGAGCAGCTGCGCCGTTGTTGCTACTCGTGGGAGCAGTCTTGGGTGGTGTCTGGGCACACAGCCCCGTTGGTTTGGCCGGCGCGTTGTGGACGGCGGCAGCGCTGAAGACCATCATTATCGCTGCATTCTTCTTCTGGAGGGCGGTGCCGAAGACAGGATCCCGCTAATTGCTGTCCCACTCACGGCGGCGACTCAATGGATGAATGTCTCACGCGCCGAATCTTAACTCACCGCCTCGTTGCTGTCACGCGTGATGGAAAGGGGTTGCCAAAACACAACAAGAAAACGCGGCTCCGAGCGCCTTGATTGCTTCCCAATAGTTTTATCAGGGCTACGGGGACATGTCGAGATGGGCACCGGCTCAGAGACTGTTAACTTTGTGCCACTACAGCTCAAGCCAAGCAGCACAGGCACTGGTGGAGAAGGTTGCTCCGGAGCTCTGGCTTGCCCAGTATTCCGACCATGTAGCATGGCAGTTGAGGCTGGGTCGATCCGCCCTGTTACAGCAGCTTAGTTACCTGAGGTCGGTCAATCAGGGATGGGTGGTGGCTGTGGACAGGGAGCAATCGAACTTTAGAAAGGGGCGCAGAGAAGTTGCTCCAGGTGAATTTGTTCGTCAGAGTAAGAAAGAAACTGCTAAACTTTACGGCCTCGTCACGGGTTCCTTTACTCCTGGCTAAACAAGGAAGAAGCTTTGTACATAACAAACTTGATTTGTCTCAAAAGATTCGGCTTGCGTTGATATCAATAGACGGACTATCACACTCAGCCATGCTTGGCCGGTTCGTCAGCCAGATGTACATGCGCCTCAGCCCACCGGCGGAGTTATGGCTATCTCGCATTCACAGGTGCTTGTGGAAGAAGTCGAGCAAATGCCCGTAAGCCTTTTCGTAGGCGGCCCTGACGTCTTCCTGCTCGAGGTCACTTCGTGCAGCCATGAAACCGTGGATCTGGTCCTTGAACCATTCAATCTGGTGGGCAACTTTCAAACCCTTTTCGTACTTGTCGACCGCCTCTTGATCTTCGTCCTTGGACGGAATCATGATCATGGGGATCGTGACATTTGGTGCATCGTTGGGGTCAACCATGGCTGGGTGACAGGCCGCGGCGGCTTTGAAGGGCGTGCCGGCTCCAGAAGACAGATTCACGATCTGGACCACCATTAACATGGGCCAGCAGGAAGGGACACGGTCGAGAGACTCACCTTGCCACCCCAGCAGTATCCTACGATCCCCCAGTATTGAATTCCGGCATACTTCGACGTCAATTCCTTCATCACGCTGCTGACTCTAGCTACCGTCTTTGGCGGTGCTCCCTGGGTCTGGAAGAACTCGCCCAGCTTCTTACCCTTTTCTTCCGTGTCCGGTGGGAACCACGAGATATCGGCCGGGTCCCCTTCGAAGAAGTCCGGCATGAAGACTTGGTACTGGCGCTCCTTGTCCCCATAAGCGAGGATGTCGGCACCTTGCAGCGTCTGAGGGAAGAAGCCGAAGATGTCATAGACGACCAGTATGCCGAGAGTGGCCGTGGACGGGCCAGTAACATATGTCTTCATTCCATCGATTGTTTTCCATTCGCCCTTCTCTTTGTAGCCTTTGCTCACAGCTGCCGGAGTATTGCAGCATCCTGCCGAGGGGGTTTGTGTTTGAGACATGCTGGCGAGGGTTCTTCGTGGGGCGGCGGAGAGGGATCGAGAGGCAGAAAAAATCTGTTTCGACAGGGCAGATAGTCTGAGCCGGGAGGTCATTGGTGTAATATATCCAGGGAGATGACTGAAGCTGGTGCCGGTCCTGGTTGCATTACGACGCCTTCGATTGACTTCGATAAGAGCTTTTGGAGACAGGCGGGGCAACCCACGGGCTTCAGTGAGGAGGATTGTTTACGTCAGGCCAGAAGAGCTCGCCGAGCACCTACCGAGGGAGCTCGGTCAGCCGGGGGCGTGCCGGGTTCCGTATCCGATTGCACCATGTCGGTGCTGGATCAATCCTGTCTCAAGCTATCTTTAGAGGCTGCTTTCTCGCGACTATACCGCGGTGTAATGCCGTCTTTAACATCACGTAGATCTCACTAGCAGCATCCAAACGCCGTGTAGCCTTGATATCGGTCCTGCGCTGGCACATTCGCGCTGCAATCAAGCCAGAGGCCATCAACTTCGACTATGGCACTGCCTTTTCTGCCCTCGGACCGAAGCCGTACAGCTCTGTCGACACTACTATCACGAAGGGCACCTACAATACAGTCGGGCTTGTGCATACAGAACCATGTTGGTATCTGCAGGACCGGCGACAATCCGGCACCTGGCTGAATTCCTGTACACTCAACCACCGCAATCTGGATTTCCATCACTTTCTCCGGCGCAGGCGTACCTTGAATTCGGATTGCTTGACGAACCATGCATTGTGCAGTTTCCATGGCTTCGTCGGATCGGCAAACTCGATCTGGGGAACGTCAGCTGGCACTACACTCGAGCTGGGCGATACGCCTACCTCAAATCTCATCAGCAACGCCGGAACCAGTTTGTACATCTCGAGCAAACTGATATTCTTGCCAATGCATGTGTGAGATCCTGCGCCGAACGTGAACAAGGAGTTCTCCATCAACCTCTTCCGGTCTGGTGATGCCTCAAGCCATCTTTTCGGACGGAACTGCTCTGGATGTGCTCCGAACAGAGCGTCCCTATGGACAGTCCACGCATTACATCCCACAATAGTTCCGCCGGGGATGAACTTTCCACACACGGTGATGCCTTGAGGAGGTACGATTCGCTCAAGGGTGAGTCCGGTTGCTGGATGGCAGCGAAGGCCTTCCTTCACTACCGCACTTAGGTATGGCAAGTCTTTGACACTGTTCCACTTAAAGGATCCATCGGCGGTGGTCGCATCATGCTTATCTTTCACTTCATAAATCTCCCTCATGAGGTCTTCCATGTCTTCTGGATTTCTCAGCAGATAATAGAAGATCGCTCGCAGGCTGATCGCAGTGGTGTCCGATCCGGCGAACATGTTGGCCACTGTCAATGCCAGCACTCTTTCCCTACTGATGAACTCGGGGTCTTTGTGATGTGCTTCAGTAAACCTCGATAGGAAGTCTCTCCTCCCCGGTTTGCCATCGGATGAAGTTGCCGGCTTCTCTTGGCCCTTTTCTACATCCTGTCGAGCTGCAATCCGCTTCCTCGCAAACGTTGCTACTGGCGTGTTTGAGCTGATGAGTCCAATCTGGCTTGCAAACAGTCTCAGGGGGTTCTTCAGAAACAATCGATCCAGGAATGGCATTTGTCCGACCTGTCATTATGTGTATGAGATTGGTGTTGGCTCAGCATGCGGGTGAACTTACGATAGCAGCATAGTTCAGCAACCACTCAAGATTCTTGATAATGCCATCGACGTCTTCCCCACGGTCAACGAAACCCAAGCGCTTCGAATAGGTGAGTTCGCCAATGACATCGAAAGCGTAGAATTGAAGCCAGGTCGAGAAGTCACAAATGGCTTCCGGTCCCGCTCTGTCTGCGAACTTTTTCTCAAGCTGATCCAAGAACGCCAGCGTCGTCGAGTCAACCAGAGGTTCAAACTGGACCAGAGTGCTCATTGCATAGGCATTCGACACTGCCCGTCTGAGCTTCGCATGGAATTTCTCGTCCGTCGTGCTGAACATTGTGTAAAGGCGGCGGCCCTTTGCAATGGTCTGCTGGACTGGGTAGAATCCCGACTTCACAAAGCCTGCGTTCAGAGCATAAATGACCGAGATCGCCGCTGGATCAGACACCGAGACCACTCTGGGACCTAACCTGACTAACGGACCATACTTCTCATGCAGCCTGATATGAGCGAGTTCAGGACGGCGACTCCACACGACAAAGAACCGCCAGAGGTTTGTGAAAGGCGCCAGCGCCGGGCCTGGAATGTGATTGAGACCACCTCCATACCTGTTGAGACCAAGGCGAGCGACGAGAAACAGCCCTGTCAGGATCAGGAGGTACCACGTTGGTACTTGCTGCAGCGCATCCTTGAACTGATCAAGAAACATCCTCAAAGTGTCTGTTAGACTTCATGGGGATTCCTTGAGAGTCCCAATCTTTTCATTGAGCGCTCGAAAGATATATTATATACTTACACAATTGCAAGCCGGTCTGGAGATCGCCATCGAAAACGAACACTCTGGGGCCCCACGATTCAGGGCACTTCGCATGGAGAGGCATCTCCACATCGGAAAGGCACCGCCAGGGTCTGCGGAAACTGTCCGCCTTGGAAGCGCACACTTACCCCATCTACGGCCGAGTGGACGAACATGAGTTGCTGTTTTGATTCTGTCATTTGGTTGCGCAGGAATTCATCTTCTCGGCTCGTGGCTATTGAAGTTGATCTCTCGGCAAGCCTTGGATCTAGCCTGGCTTGGACATTTGAGAGATCGGAGCGATCAGAGGGTTTTATGGACGCCCGTGGGAAATTGGGTACAAACCGCGAAACTCATGCATCAAGCAGGCAGCTCTACGCTCTGGCATTTTGGTGCCGGTGCCTGTCCTCTTCCGCTACTACGGACCCAAGCTCCGACAGAAGAGTAAACGGGAGCCGACGATGTCGGTTGCCGACTCTGCAGCCTCAAGAACCTGACAAACAGACAGGAGCCTGGCCAGGAAACCAGATTCGTCCGCGCCCAAGAGTCACCGCCACATCAAGATTTTACAGCCCTGTACATTATTGCACATATTTTCAATCATTTCATGCCTTCGGCCCTGGTGTCAGCAAACCCATCCCCATCCTCGGCATATCAATATATTCCCGGGAACAGTTGCCACGGCACGTCCCGTTCATATTTTGCCCACTCTTCGCCGTACTTTTCCCGACAATACTTTTCGATACTCGGCATGGCATTGAGAGTGAAGTTGGCGATGTACATTCCAGCAGTTGCCAGTGAGTAAAGTGGCCCTCCGGTGGCAAGGCCATATCCGAACCCAAACAAGACGTTGGCAGTATAGTTGATGTGACGCGTGACTGCCCAGAAGCCCGTCGTGCAGAGTTTGCCCCGGTTCTCCTTCCTCGCCTTGAATGCGATCCGCTGAAGCTCGGCCAGGAGCTCGACAGCGGCACTGGCCATGAAAATGGTGAAGCCGGCGTAGAAGTACCTCTCCGACCACGTGGGGTTCACAGCCGCGGCGGTGAAGATTGTCGAGCTGATACATTCGTAAAGCAAGTCCGACACGACCGCGACGGCTGCAAATTTCACGGTCATCCGTTCGCGCATCATGAGATTGACCCAGATGATATGCTTGACGGAGAGCACTCCCGGCATAAGCGCCGTCAGGACCGGAAGCCGTGGGAATGTGCGTCCGAAAAGAGTAATTGCTGGTGCTCCAGAGGGCGGGAGGGGGACGCCGAAACGCGATAGCGGATGAGAGGCGATGAGAAGGTACTGGGCTGGTCCCGTGAGAGCTCTGCCGATGGTGAAGAGGATGTTGGACGAGATATTCGTGCCGTAGTCGCCTCTTTGGACGCCGAGCGGATCTGGATTCGACATTGTGATGATTTCCCGCGAAGCGCCTACGACGAGATTGCGAACAGGATGTAGAGAAAAGCAGCGACTTGGGGAAGAGACGCGGTTCTTCAGGTCGAACGAACATTGATAGCCTCAGGCGCCCTGTATCCGAGCTTTCAGGGATGTTACATAGGGCGCCTGAATTGGGCAGGACGCGCAGGCGACCAGCCCTCGACTGCCCAATGAGCCAGCCGAGGACCTCGTATCACTGTATACTTTGCCTAGTGCGGGAAGGAAGGATTCTGTGAGCGCATCATTTAAGGGTCGCATCTACCTTGTTGCTATTATTCGGGCTTTCTCCCGACCACGAACTTCGCGATATGTGCGCTATACACGCCATCTACCACCGCATCCTTCTTCATCTGCATGAGCAGTTCCTTTGCCTCTTGTCCGGCCCCGGCATCCATTGAGTCCAGAACTGGCAACAGCTGTGCAATGAGTGCATACCAATGCTCGTAGAATGCCCGAAACACGGCAGGCGGAGGACGCTTCCTGTGCGCCGCAATATCTGTCAGGCCCGCTCCGGAGAAGTAGTCGGCGAGTCGGTCGAAATGCTCGGTCGGCCATTGGAACGTCTTCATGATGAGCTTCCAAACCTTCGTGGACGAGTTGTGCGTGATCTCTGGGTTGGGGACAAGGACGGGGTCGTTCGCCGAGTAGACGTTGTTCTTGTCCGCATTGTGGTAGTCATACTCGTCCCATTGAAGGTAGCCTCCGGGTTCTGAAAGAGATGGTCATCAGCAAAAGCCCGCCATGGCTGCGGTGGACTCACTCAGCATAGACACAAATTTGTCCAACACAGCTCGTGGGTTTTGATTCCCTCCAAATGGCTGAATAACCAACCTCACGTGGAGGAGGTCGAATGCTCCTATCCAGTCTTCGGGCACCGGTTCGAAGAAGCTCCATTTTCTGACGGTCAGGTTTGCTGGAAGATCGGGTTTGGGAGGCACCAGACCCAAGCTGATATCCGAGGCCTCGACCTGTGCATGGGGATATTCCTCCGCAACTTGAATGGCCCACAGACAATGGCCTGTGGCAAGTTCAGCAATCCGGAGATTCGGTCTGTCGGTCAAGTCGATGGATGGGTGGATGTTGCTTCTGTAGAGCTCTCGCCAGCAGAAGTGCTGGTAGCAGAGTCGGCTGGCATCTGGTGCTGTCCTCCAAATGGAGTATTCGTCGTTGGCGATGACCATTCTGGCAAGGGTAGTGAGTTGAGTTGAGTTGAGTTGGGTGGGAAGACTTCTGGGCTGCTGGTTCAAGATGGTCAGGGAATCATCATCACGTCGAAGCGTGAGAATATATAGCAGTGGTGCTCCATGTCCATGCCGACCCGGAGAGCACGATGGTCGACATTCTCTAATGATCTAGGAAAGTCGAGATATTCAGCTGCATACACATTCAGCCATTGACCGAGCAGTCAAAAGTACAGTCGGTGAAGCTAGCTTCTCGCACTGCATCGTCTTGACAGATCTGGTGGACGATGTTGGCATGGACTTGCTGTTTCCAAGCGAGAGACACCAGATTGTCGAGAGAATTCACGTAAAGAACAGCATCACTCAGTCGTCTTCGGTATAGCGAAGGATAACGAAGATGCGGAGGACATGTCACTTGCAAGTCTTCACGTAAGTGCAGCACGTTAGAGAAGTAGCCACGACAGCCGTTGATGTCAAAAGCGGCCCGAGCGTTTTCTCTGTGACTGGCCGGCGACTTTTAGGGCGTTTCAAGCCTGAGGCTTTGCCAGAACGCGGGGTCGCCGGGCGTCTTGGCAACGCGCTGAATGGGCAGCGTCTGCAGCTCAGCTCGCTGAGTCCGAAGTGACTTGGCCAGCTCGACTTCACCGTGCATATGTCGAGAGAGCAAACGTATCGAAACTCTATCCCATTGTCATGCGGCCGCTAGCATAGGATTTTGTCTTGAGGCGGTCACGCTTGAACCTGCGTACGCCCAGGTAGGAAGAGACAGACTCGAACAGATAAAATGGCAGCGCCATCCTCGCGACAATGGGCCGGCCAACCTGTCCGATTCCTTCGCGAGAAACCACCAGATCTACCCCATCTTGCCAGGTGTCGACATGGAGAAGTCACCGCGAGTCCAAGTTACGTCAAACCTGCCCGCAGCAATCGAGAAGAGCCCGTATGATGGCCAGGCGGATTCGACACGTCAGATCCTTCATGAGGTGGCAGAACGTGGCCATACGGCAACTGATAGGCAAGTCTCTACCTCGGGGACTGTCACAGCATTGACTGACCAACTTAGATATGGGAAACCATTGATTGCTCTGGATGCAGCCGCAGAAGCTAGACTGCGGAGGAAGATCGATTGCTTTGTAGTACCCACAGTCGCGATCGTCTACCTCTTCTGTTTCATTGATCGAGCCAATATCGGTGAGATGCGATTCTTTCACCTCTCTGATCCGCCGCTAACAGTTTTCCAAGGCAACGCAAGACTTGCGGGATTCGAGAAAGACCTCGGTCTGCATGGCTACGACTACAACAAAGTGCTCTCGGCATTTTACGTCGGCTACATCGTCTTTGAGATGCCGTCGAGCTTCGCCTGCAAGTACTTTGGCCCGGGATGGTGGATCCCGAGCATGACCGTCGGTTTCGGTGTCTTCTCGATCGTCACTGGATTCTGCACGACCATTCAAAATGCGTCCGCCGTTCGATTTCTTCTCGGCATCTGTGAAGCCGGCATGCTGCCAGGCATCGCGTACTATCTTTCGAGGTGGTATCGACGAGACGAGCTGGTCTTTCGGTTGTCCTGCTACATCATGATGTCGCCGCTGGCCGGCGCATTCGGGGGTCTTCTCGCATCTGCGATCTTGACGCTCGACCATGTCGGCTATTTGCGGACCTGGAGAATGATATTTGTAATCGAAGGGATCATCACTTGCGGGCTGGGCCTGTTGGCCTTCTTCACGCTCACAGATCGACCCGAGACAGCAAAGTGGCTTACGTCTGACGAGAAGGATCTCGCTGTTGCCCGATTGAAATCCGAGCGGACGGCAACAACGGAAGTTCTCGACGGTTTCACCACGAAGAAGATACTCAAGGGAGTTCTCAACCCGGTCACCCTCATGACGGCAGTCGTTTTTGGGCTGGGAAACATCACAGCTCAAGGCCTGGCGTTCTTTGCACCAACAATTGTCAAGACGATCTACCCTCACAACAGCGTCGTCTCGCAACAGCTGCACACTGTACCGCCATACATTGTGGGTGCGGGTTTCGTGCTCGGTCTGTCCTTTTTGAGCTGGAAGACAGGCCGCTACCTGATATACTATATCATCGCCCTTCCGCTCACCATGGGCGGTTATGCAATATTCCTCGGGACGACGGATGCATATGCCCGTTACGGCGCAACCTTTCTGGTGGCCACTTCCGCCTTCCTGTTCGGGGCTATCAGCAATGCGTTGCTGTCGGCAAATGTGATTTCGGACACTGCCAGGTCAGCAGCCATTGGGGCAAATGTACTGTTAGGCAATATCGGGGGTCTGGTCTCTACGTGGTCATACTTGCCCTTCGACGGTCCGAACTACCCGATCGGCAACGGTCTAAATCTCGCCTCGACATCGAGCTGTTTCATCCTCTCTGTCATCCTTCTGTTGTGGATGAAGTACGACAACAAAAAGCGAGCTACTAGAGATGTTGACCAGGAACTAAATGGACTATCGATCAAGGATTTGCAAGACCTGGATTGGCAGCATCCAGCTTTCCGCTGGAAGCCATGATCAATCTGCGGGGACAGGGCTGCACTTGGACATGAATTTCGGAAACCACAGTTTGTCGCGCCAGGCCCTTCTCTCTGATGTATTGGCTAGATCATCTTGAGTCAGATTAACCTTATGTTTCTGATGCACGGAGTCTTGAACCGCTTCAATATTCGATAACCGGCCGGCCCTCGCTCGCCCTAATACACAGGATATATGCCCATCCAGCTTCCATGTCGACTCGGGGGGGTTGGTCCGTTGATGTCGCCCTTTACGAAATGCGGAAGTATTTCCCCAGCAAGAATAACCCCGGCAGCGACAGGCAGGAACTTGGTCAACTCGTCCCCTGCGGCAGCTTGGACGATTTCGGCCACCGCACCAGGAGTAATGTGGGTTGAAGTTCCCTCTGGACCCCATCGGAATGGATAAGTCAACCAGCTGGGAGGCTTAACTCCGACAAAATCTGCCGAGACCAGCTCGTACTTCTTGGAGCAGTCCAATTTGTAGTTGCTCACAGCCGTGTCGTTGCGGATGAAGAAGTCAAACCCTGCGGGAATGCCTCCAATCTTCCTGAACTCTGTCGGATTCGACCTTGCGCGGGAGAAGTTTGCATGACCGTTACGCGAGGAGAAAATGATCGGTTGGGTGCCCTGGAATGTGAAGGCTTGCTCGATGAGGTCGCCGGTGAAGAATTGGCCCTTTGCATGCTGCGAGAGCCAGATGCTGTCAAGATTCAGCGTCGTGTTGTTGACACGGATCATGCACATCTCCCAGTCTCCCACATGCTCACCGAGCGGTGACAGATTGATATCTCCAGAACTCGTTATGCTGTCCATTATCAGCCCGTCAATGTGGAGCGTGCCTGGTCCGTTATACGCATTGAACAACCAGAACTGTAGGTCCGTGTACGGCATGCCAGGCTGCCAGAATGCACGGACGTAGGCTTTCGCAGCCGAGAAGTCGCCCTTCTTGCCGTCCTCCTTTAGCTGCAGGTAGTATTGACCGTCTTTGCCTGCTTGTGGCAGATTCGCGACTGTCGGTTTGCCCAGTGACTTTATCTTCTTGGCCTTCTTGTCAATGACTTCGATCAATTCGGAATGATTGAGAAAGTCTTCGACAGACGTGTTAAAGTACTTCTCGTCAGGATGTAGATTGAGAACTGGGCCATATTTCCCAATGAGCGTCTCGATTTGTTTGAGGGTTAGTGGTTCAGCTGTTGTGCTGATAGCCGTTGGAGTTACAAGACCTCGAACACTGGATTGGACCACCTGCGGTTGAACCGCGATGGCATCGGTGTATATATGGTTCTCTTCGACTGAGACAGACATCGCGAGGGTTGTGAAGGGAGAAGGTCATGTCGGAAAGTTGTGTCTGGGAGGGCTTCGGGCTGCATATAAGTCAGCCGCTGCGTTGAGCGCAGCCTGATATGAGCTGAAGGCTAGGGGCGTTTCGTTCAGGCCTTTGCTCTTCATTGGACGAGCCCTCGTATGACACGAGCCACGTGAGGGGAATTGATTTGCTCCTATGATGGCTCGACACGCATCTGAAGCTGGCCAAGAACCGGTGTTTGCTCTCCAGAAAAGCTGGGCTGGAATGGTGGCCAATCAGGCAGGTGTCCAGGAGGTCTGCAAAATTGCCGGCTCATTTGATCTCGATGATCCCCGGGCCAGTGTGCCTGGATGTCTGGATACGGGGTCTTGATAAGGCTGACTCCCAGCCAAGTCAGTTGTACCACAGTGTGAAGTTCAGCCCCGAGATTGCAAGAGGTAAGCGTTGAGCAACCCAGCGGAGCGAATCACCCGAGGCCGGACTCACTTGGCGCCGCTGGTCGGCAGAGTTGGTTGTATCAAGGCTTGGCATCACTCACATGGCGTTCACAAGCTGCGGATGAGTGCTTTGCGTGCGTGAGCAAGACTGTCGACCAGGCAGGCAGGCACCAAGCGTGGAGTTTCGAATTCCACGGAGTAGTCTCAGCAATATGTAGATGAAGACCGAACCTGGTTTGGGACATCTTCCTGCTTTAGTAAGTCGAAGCGGGACGTCTTGGGCATCGGCCAATAGCACCTGCTTCTGCCCAAGGACGACTCGCTGATGATATAAGGCGAGTATGACAGATCGAGTAGGATGAAAATGTTGGAAATATATTATGACAATTGAACATTTGCGAGCCAATGAGGATCAATCAGATCCACAATGAACCATCGATTCAAGGGGCTCGACGTCGCCCAGCACGGGAAATGCCTCGAGTCGAGCAAAGGCACATCAATATAAATACCGTGGAGGGTGCCAGATGTCCTTCACCATCAGCAAAGCAGTACAGACTGTCCCAGACGAAAACATGGCACCCTCACTCGATATGAACCTTCGATGGCAAGACCAGAACGTGGTCAAGGTAGACGAGCAATGGACAGTTGATGGGTAAGCACGCTGGTACATCGGAGGACGCGTCGCTGATGGGGTTCATAGCCGTCCCGTCGCCACGGTCGAGCCTTCCTATAAACACCAGCCCTCGAACATCCCTGGCATGACTTTGGCCTGAGGTCACTGCCCCCCACAAGCATGCCGGAGCAGCCATGGTGACTAACATGGTCAAAGTCCGCATGCTGAACCAGATGGTGCGTGAGGGACAGAACTATGGACCGAAGATATATTCCGAGGGCGAGAGGTGGTATGAGCCTCCAGGATGTCAACATATCAGGAGCGAAAATGTGGGGGACGAGGAAGCGGTGTTCATTGCCAACCTGATCATCGAGACCAAAAATGGCCCACTGTCAGGAGTATTCGTCACATGCGTGCCAAACAGCTGACGCCACCCTCTGTCACAGCATTGCATTCCGCAGATCGAAGTTAACATTCTGGCCAATTGGGTAATCAGCAGCCTGGATTCTCGACCTCAAGAATGAATGTCTTGTGAAAACTTTTGCTGTATTGTGCTGGCTCTGTTTAATGAGAGTATAGTAAACCTGCCGTTCTGAGAGGCACATGGTCGCAAATACATACTCTGTTCCGCTTCTCGACATGCTCTGCACTCTCAGACCATATTGAACAGGAGTACCGTGCACGCTATCATGAGCACACCCAGTCCGACTGTTGTCTTGGTAGCGTCGCCCGTGGGTGAAGCTGACGCCGCAGATCCCGTCGCAGAGGCACTTCCGGATTCGCTGCCAGAGCTTGAGGCCTCAGAGCTTGCCCCGGTCGTCGATGCCGTGGCAATTGCAGGTGTTGAAGACGGTGTGATGCTGGGACCAGGGCCGGCGGTGATCATCTGCCCATTCCCACCCGGGTATGTGCCTCCAGCAGCAGCAACAAAGTCTGGAGGCACTCCGGTCTGGTTGCTGGCGAAGAAGTACATTGCAGCAGCTGGTGTCTGACCTAACTTCGACTCGTCCAGGAACTCCGTCAAGTTGAAGTTCGTCCGGTTTGTGGCATTGTACCCTTCAAAAGCTGGCGGGAATGTGAAATTCTCGTGCTGGAAGAAGGCATATAGGATGTATCGATGGGCGGAGGAGTTCGTTGGGGGAGCAGGCCCGCGGTATGGCGCTCGTGGCTCCGTCGTATTAATGAGTTGACTGGTGCCATCAGCAGCTTGCGGAGCCGTTGTCATGTTGGTCTGCAGCCAGTGTAGAATGAATCGAGAGGTGGGAGCTTCAGGGTATCTGGCGTCCGGATCGACCATAAGGAGGGTATAGGAGCCATTGTAGCTCGCGATGGACTCGAATCTTGAGGGGTCAACGGCCACAGTAGGTTCTTGGGAAGGAACTGTGGAGGGTCAGTGGCCAGTCATCATCTTGTGACGGGAGGAGGCTTACCGGTCACGCCGAAGAGTTGAGCTTCTGCAACGACAAGTGGACTGCCATTGTTCAGGAATGTGACCGTTAGTGCTGTATCGTTTGGAGCCTCTGGGAAACCAAAGTCTGGTGGAGGGATGCTGACGGCGGGGCTCACGGAGAACAGAAGCAGACCTAGTGCTGGGAAGAAAAGCATTGTGACAGGATGCCAGTGCCGCTGTTGTTAGCATAGCAGGAGAGAGGCTCAGGGAGCAAGTCGAGCAGATGTCGCCATTACTTGTACTCCTTCAGGCATTGGCGGTGCATGGTGTTCCCCAGTCCAAGTCATATCGACGACGTCATTTCCAAGACGGCGATTGGCCGTACCATTGCTATTCTGAAGTTGATTTGTCTCATCCATGTCACAGACCTCACTTGGCCGCGTGGACGCCGAGACATGTTGCTGCGCCATCGATGTGTTGGTCCTGGACGACAGCTTTGAATTTGTGTAGAGAGAGAACGTGTCTGGAGCTGGCAATCTCGATTTGCTCGTTTCCCGCTCGAGTTGCCATAACATGGGGTCCGAAGATTGCCCGGGTCATGAAGGTCACCTCGCAAATCAAAAGACCAGGAGAACAACAACCTATAAAACGTGCAGTTGATGGCGCCCGGGCGGAAAAGGCAACCTTTGCAGGGCTTGAGAGAACCTGACCGCAGCGATGAATCAGGCTGCGCCTGTTCACGGCCATGGTTCTTCGAAACTCGCTCTTGCTTATCACGTACCGAAGGACATACACCAGGTTCGTGCAAGTGACATGCTAACTTCTGGATTTCTCAATGCCGGAACCACTAGCAATCGCAGTTGCTGTCGCCTCTTTGGTGACAAGCGCCTACAAGATCTGCCGCGGACTTTACCAGACTGTTAGGGAAATCAAGCAGGCGCCCAGACACCTAGTCTTCCTTTCACAAGATCTCAAGGGGTTCTATGCTGTCCTCGAGACACTTGAGATTTATCTGCAAGAACAAGACCTCGGCTCCAATGTTCTGCATCCGGCCGCGTTCGCAGACCCGAAAGAAGTGCTGGAGAATTGTGTAAAAGTGTTGAAAGCGCTACGAAGAATTGTCCACAAGTTCATTAAACACGAGCAGGCCTCGAAGCTAGAGCCACGGAATCCTGCAACGTCCGGAAGCCGAACCTTTGGGCGTCATAAGACCCGCAGACCTGATGTTGCGGCCGAACAGCCCGAGTATGACCTATGTACATGGAACAAGATCAGGCTTGTTTTCAAGGAAGAAGAGCTGGCTATGTTACGAGCTCACCTATCCAACCACAAGATGACACTCAACATTGCCATATCCGTCGCAAACTAGTAAGCTCACAAAAGCCCCCTCCCAGTGCGATACTTGCAATATCTGGCAATAGGCTCTTGTTAACTGGACGGAACGCAGCATTAATACCCACGCCCTGGTGATCACAGCTACCAGTATCAACACCCGCACCGAGATGATCAGTGCAGACACCAATGCCACGACAGCCGCCACCATTCGGATTGAACAAGAAGTACTGGATATGAAAGAGAAGCTCGAGCATCTATTAAATGCCTTCAGGCAGGCAGAAGACCGTCATACGGAGCGTGGGGTGGTGTTGAACAACTACCTTTCAACTGTCCGACGCTTAGCACCTTCTGCCGACTCCATCACAAGCGCAACGTCTTACGCGCACCCGGCGACACCTAGTGCAATTTGCACTCTTGCACCATCTGTCCTATCTGTCTCTTGTCCAACTAGGTCTGCGATGATCGATCCTTCTTTTGCCGCCTTGGAAAGCATTTCAAGTTCTTCGACCTACCAGACTGCGGTAGCTACAATGCATCGTAAACAATCTATGTTGTCCACGCAGATGGTTGTTCCCCTTCTTAGAAACGACCGCAAACCCATCGTGCGATTCGAAAACGAGCCTTTTCAGGTCTTCGTCAAGGGTCTTGAGAAGTCATCTATCGCCTTAGTACTGGACGCCAATACCCTTGTTGACAGTTTGAAAAGACGACTTGGGGACCTAACTGGCGTGCCTCCGGACATATTTTACCTTACATTTCGTGGAAAGTCGCTGAGGGACGGAACTTTGCTTGAGGACAATGGTGTTAATCATCTTTCGACTCTACACGGTTGCCTGCGGGCAAGAACGCTCCACGAACCCTCGAGTTGGGAAGACGAATTGCTCGATCCACCTTTTCACCTTCGCTTTCGGCAGTCGACCAGTCACGAGTCGTTCAGATGGACAGAACAGCATTCTGTTGATTGGCATGGCAGACGCGAACATGCGTGGAGAGCTGTGTTTTCGTTGCGCTTACTCGACCTTTTTCGAAAAGATTCAGGACGGAGGCAAAGCTCACTACAGTCAAGCTTGAACGAAGGGTGACATCCGAGGCTTAGTTGGGTTCTGAGCAATACTCCTTATTACAGGTCCGCTACGCAGCCTTCTTGCAGCCGGGTTATCAGATGTGCATACCGGCCGCATGTCGGACCCCAGGCCGTTTACCCCGATATCCCCGCTTTCTGTTGACAACAGACGTTATGTTTAATTGGTCCGTGACAACTTCAACGGGGAAATGCAGATCATTTTAATCGGAAAGGCCAGGGTAATACCTTTCCGGCTAATGGCAGTCGATCGCATTGATGTACAAGACAGGTTTGGGAGTTTAGACAACGACCTCGTTTGTACTCCGCTCGTGAGGGGTTGCAACGTCATGATTTAGCTGCTTGTCCTATCGGACGTATATATTGATCAGGGTATAGGAGAGATGCAGCGGCTTTCTTAGCTGTCGCCTGTGCTTCCACCACTACCGAAACCGGGCATGATGAAATCCTATACTCTCCTCTTGGGCGTGCTGCTTGCGCTGCTCCATTCGGTCACTGTTGCTCAGGATCCGCGTGTCAAAGTCGCCCTCACACTCCAGCATCCTGTGAATGGTGTTAGCACAACACCAGATGGGCGACTGTTCGTCTTGTACGCTCGAGTCGACGGTTCTACCGGTCCCACGGTCGCTGAGTGGCACAACGGCAGCGACCCTACACCGTACCCAAACGCAGAGTGGAATTCATATACTGCAGGAAGCGACCCAACGACTCACCTGATTCGAATCAATTCGCTACGGATTGGGCCTGACGGGACCTTGTGGCTCGTTGATACTGGATCTCCGAGCTTTGGCCAGCCGGTCATCCTACCGGAGGGACCAAAATTAGTGCAAGTGAACTTGACCACGAACACCGTCAAGAGAGTTTACAACCTCGGAAGTGAGTATCTGTACCAATGTTGGCCTGAAGCGATGCTATCGGGGAAGTGGGCAATTCGTCTCGCTAACCTTTGCAGATGTCACCCTTGCCACCAGTCTGATTGATGATGTCCGCTTTAATCCTGCGGTTGGGCTTGCGTACATTACCGACGCCGGAGCACCAGCGCTCATTGTCCTCGACCTTGACTCTGGCGAAGCAAGACGGGTCCTCGAAGACGATCCCAGTACCAAAGGATTCATGCCTCCATCTGGCGAAGGCAAACTCATGCGCAACTCTCAGGGTGGATTTGAATATATCTACGCCGACCAACACGAAGTATCGCCGGACGGGCAGTATTACTATTACCAGCCCTGCGAAGGCGGCATGTCTCGAATCAAGACGCAGTACCTGAACGAAGCATTCTACAACTCCTCGTTTGCCAGCGTGCTTTCGCAGTACCCGGAGCCGTTTGCTTTGACGCCTTCCACGGGTGGAACTGCCATTGATGCGGACGGTAACATATATAACAGCGACACTGATCGTCAGGCGATCATCAAGATTGCACCGAATGGCACCTGGACTACGTGTATGTGCCCCGTGTCCCAACATCGAGTATCTTTGCTGACTTTTGCCAGTGGTGCAAGATTCCCGACTACTTTGGGTTGACGCCATGTGGATTGATACCTACGGCAAGCTGTGGATGCCGGCTGCTCAACTGAATCGAGGCACTCCATTCAACAATGGGACAAGCTTTGTGCAGAAGCCTCTATATGTCTACACAATCGATATCGGAGTGGGGCCATCACCGATAGATCATGCATAAGCCGCCAAGTGGTAGCAAAGGTGGTTTGGTGTTAATTTGCTCGTTGGAGCTTGTCGCTGCTGCAGGAGCGCCGAACTTACGAAGGAGATTGGTTCCCAAGAACTCAATTAATACATCTCCTCTTCAACTCGTCCTAAGCGGCCGGACCATCTCCAACCCGAGGGTTGGCGGTTTAGGGGGTAGAGTTACGAGTGAGTCGAATCCTTGAGAGGTCGATCAGCCAAGTCAGTCACGAGATTTCGTGCAAGTACCGATTTCTGTCCCGTCCTGCGCCATTTCTACGACCGGGGGCGCGCAAGGGGGATTCAGCTCCGTGCTCTCTCCTGATGTAGCCTAGCAGCGAGTGAAGCTCTCCACATAGGAATCCGCTTGAGATGGGTTTAATGTCAGACAGAAACAGCCACCGAATGGAGTTCGGTCTTGGTCCTGCGGCCGAGACGCGCTCGGCTTGTTCAATGCGCGATTTAATCTGATAAGATTTGATCATCGCAAGGCTGCCCTCCTGATCTTGCTACATCCTCGACAGTTCCCTGCTCTGGTTGCGGAATGATTAAGCGGTGTTTCTCGTCGCTCCCTTCGTCCTTACGGCCCTCTACAATGCGGTTAACCGAGCATGTTGGACTTCGAAGCCCAGCAAACCCGTTCAAAGTCCTTGTCGTTGGTGGCTCATATGCAGGACTGTCGACTGCCCTGAACCTGCTGGATCTTTGTAATGGCAGAAGTGCACGCACCCAGATGGCGCCTCCCAGCACAGGTCAGCTGGTCAAGATTCCGGTTGAGATCACGATTGTGGATGAAAGAGATGGCTTTTGTAAGCGTCTTTGCCCAGCGAGGTATATTGGCGGCTGACTCGAGCGATCAGTTCATCTGATTGCAGCCCCGTTGGCTCTCGCATCTAAGACATTTGTCGGCAAAGCCTGGACTCCGTTCCCTGACATTCCGGCTCTCAAGAGTGTCCGATTTGTGCAAGGAAGTGCAAAGACGGTCGACTGCAAGAAAAAGCGTGCATTAATTGAAACCGGGAAGGGTGGAACTGAAATGGAGTACGATTTCTTTGTGGCAGCTTCCGGGTTGCGTCGAGTTTGGCCTGTTGTGCCGCAGTCCACGGAGAAAAAGGCATATCTGGAAGAGGCATCAGCTCAGATAAGATCTTTGGAGAGCGCAAGCGATGGTGTTGTTGTGGTGGGTGGAGGTGGGTGTCTCGGGGTGTTGAGGTTCAATACTGATCTGAATAGGTGCCGTTGGCATTGAAATGGCTGCCGAAATCAAGCTTGTCATGCCTGAGCAGAAAGTCACGCTCATCCACTCGCGGGACAAGCCCTGTTCCTCCGAGCCACTTCCGGAGGAATTCAAAGACAAATGTTTGGCCGCGCTCCACGAAGCTGGCGTCGAGACTGTATTGGGTCAGAGGGTGCTGGAGGACAAGAACGAGGACGGAACGCACAGTCTGAGACTTGCAGATGGGCGCATTGTCCGCGCAAGCAAGGTGGTCTATGCCGTCTCGAAAAGCACGCCTTCGACCTCGTACTTGCCAGAAAAGGTTCTGGACGAAGGATATGTCAAAATCACCTCGAGGTAATTCGTGCTCCCTCCAAAGACAGTCCACACTAACCGTTCCAGACTGGGCTGGCTTTCCGATTGTGCGAATTCGCAGCACCACTTTGCAGTAGGCGACATTGTCAAATGGTCAGGCATCAAACGGTGCGGAGCTGCAATCTATATGGGACACTACGCTGCACACAACATCCATCAACTGATGGCGAAACAGCTGTACGGTGACGAGCCAAAGTTCTTGGAGCTCGATGAGATCCCGCCAATGATTGCAATCGCGATTGGAAAGCAGGCTGTTGGGTATCATCCAGCAGAGGGAATAACCTGCGGCACTGAACTCATGCAAAGGATGTTTGGAGATGATTTGGGGACTAAAGGTATGTATACTGACGGTTGATGCCGATTCCTGGCCGAATCCTGACTGACTGTTGCAGCTTGCTGGGAGCATTTGGCGCTGGGTAGAGAACTTCCATGACGTAGCAAAAGCATGAGAACAAAAGGCGCCACATGTACGCGTTGAGCTGTGGCGTAGATGTCAGGAGCTGGTTAGAGATGATTTGCAAACGGTCCAAGCTCTCCGCTCGGCTTGATCGAGAGAAAGACTGGAGAGGATTTACACGCAAAGACGTCCCGTCTCCGGCCTGTTCCAATTGCGTCAAGCTTAGAGTAGACATGGCTCCGCGATAGAGGGATCGTGGGGTTGGAGTGTGTATATAAATCGCTCGCAGATGCAGTGAGCCCGTTTTCCCTTAGATGCTGCCAAAAAACATGTCCTGTCAACATCGAATCAGACGGACAGATAGAGAGTCGATATCAGCGGGGTCACCACTACTGGGGCACAAGCAAGTCGACAGATGAACTCGCGTCCGTCGGAGGCAGTGTCTCGTGGAGGCGCTGGCGTGACCTTGGTGAGTCATGACTGTGGACAAGAATGTGTTTCTCCTCGTACTCGTACGGGTCAACGTGGGAACTGAGTTGCGATTCTGCCGCTGTGGAGAGTTTGAAATGACGACCTTTCTGCAGGTGCGAACTCGGCCTCTCATCCTGAGACCAAAATCATGGGTTTGCCAAAGCAAATCCCTCACTCCAACAACAAAGCCTTGCTTGCCGCGACCCGCCTCAACATACCGCTTCCTGAAGCCGATCCTCGTTAAGCCGCTCGACGTCCTTGTCTCGCTCGTTTTCCTCCACGCCTGAAGATGCAGGTTCGCAGTCAAGATGGTGGCCAGCTGTACCGCGAGGCAGCACGCCATGGAACACGGACGCCTCTCGAACCCTACGTTTACGTTACAAGATGCTGAACGAGCCTCCCTCATCCGATGCAGCAAGTTGAAATACATTGTCCAGGTGGTTTGCGGCCGATCAGGCCTGGTAGCGTTCTCATGGCAAAGCCTCGCGTTGCACGGATCCAGCCTTGCGTGTTCCGTTCTAGTTTGTAACATGCTTGTTGGAATCGCTTGCTGGAATTGCTTGCTAGAACTGCCTGCTTGCTGGAACTGCCTGCTTGCTGGAATTGCTTGCTAGAACTGCCTGCTTGCTGGAACTGCCTGCTTGCTGGAACTGCTTGCTGGAACTGCCTGCTTGCTGGAACTGCTTGCTGGAACTGCCTGCTTGCTGCAACTGCCTGCTTGCTGCAAAGCACACAATGGCTGCAACAATCTGTACAACTGACAATGGAGACTGCCTTGACCTGATCTCTACTTGTAGTGAATTAGAATTCAACTTTCTCTCCTATCCATTCTCCATTTCATCTCGCAATTCATCATGGCTGAAACTCCAGATCTACCAGATAGCCCAGACGTTGCTACCGTGACCATGCCTTCTCAAACCCAACCGCCACCAACAACCACTTCCCTTGATCAATTCCAGACGGAAGAACAACGCCATGTTCTCGACACCGTCGCTCAAATTCGCAAGTGTGGCCTGGATGGCGTCCTGTCTCTCCCACAACTGGTTGTCTGCGGTGATCAGTCGGCAGGCAAGAGCTCTGTCATGGAGGCCTTGACCGAGATACCATTCCCCAGACACGACAATCTCTGCACCAGATTTGCCACAGAAATCACTTTGCGTCGTGGCCCGATCGACCAGCTGACTCTGTCCATCATCCCAGACCATCAGCGGCCCTCGGCAGAGAAAGCCGCCATCCAAGCCTTCAGTGAGACCATCGTGGACTTTTCCGATCTCCCTGGTGTAATCGAGAAGGCGAGGGAAGCAATGGGTCTCTCTGTTGGCACATCGTCCGGTTCTGCGTCATCCAAGGCCTTTGCCCGTGATGTCTTGAGTATCGTGATCGAAGGACCCTCCCGCCCACAACTGACCCTGGTGGATCTCCCTGGCTTGATCCAGAGCGAAACGAAAGGGGTGACACGTCAAGACTGCCAGATGGTCGCCGAGATCACGGAATCCTACATTCAACAGCCTCGTACCATCTGCCTCGCCATCGTATCCGCCACCCATGATCATGCCAACCAACCCATCTTGACAAAAGTTCGGGATGTGGACCCCACGGGCGAACGAACATTAGGGATCATCACCAAGCCGGACAAGTTGGAGCCGAATTCGGGCAATGAAGCGATGTTCCTGTCACTGGCACGAAATGAGGACGTCTTCTTCGAACTCGGATGGCATGTCATCAAGAACCGAAAGTTCGACGAGGCGAGTTTTTCTTTCGAAGAGCGCAATGCCTCCGAATGGACCTTCTTCCGCACCTCGAACTTCAAGACTCTCCCACAAGAATGTGTCGGCATTGATAGTCTCCGTACACGTCTCAGCGGCCTCCTATTTGATCACATCAAGCGAGAATTGCCCAACCTACGACGAGACCTCGATCTAGTCACGACGGAAACTGCATCCCAACTCAACGCTCTAGGGGACGGTCGTAAGACGGCCCAAGACTGTCGAAACTACCTGACGCAACTGAGTGTCGACTGCGGCGACCTCAGTAAGGCGGCGATCAGCGGATACTACGACGACACATACTTCCAATTCCCAGACGACGGAGTCTTTTCTCCCGATTCGCCAGCATCGATCCGACGTTTCCGTGCCGTCATCCAACACCTCAATCGTGACTTTGCAGAAGCCTTTCGACAGCACGGACCGAAGTATGTGGTGACGTCGAAAGACCAAGCGAAGCATACTTTGGAAAACTTTGCCGATATCGCACCACCAAAGTTCTTGTCGAGGGACAAGGCTCTGGAGTGGATTGCGGGTGTCATGGAGAGATCACGCGGAAGGGAGCCGCATGGCAACTACAACCCCCTCGTCATTGGTGAGCTCTTCTGGGAACAGACGGAGAAATGGCAGGCTCTGGCCCAACGCCATGTTGACCGTGTTGTCCAAGTCTGTCGAAAGTTCTTTGAGATCCTGTTGTCCGAAAAATCTTCTAAGGATGTCCAGGCACGACTGTGGGCGCTGCAGATGACGGATGCTCTCACGGCTCGTCGCGAGCGCGCGTATGGAGAGGTGCACAATC
Source organism: Phialophora expanda (assembly GCA_016109585.1). Classification (NCBI taxonomy): domain Eukaryota; kingdom Fungi; phylum Ascomycota; class Eurotiomycetes; order Chaetothyriales; family Herpotrichiellaceae; genus Phialophora; species Phialophora expanda. Next base: position 2,604,774 of record JADWPR010000001.1, read on the forward strand.
TCATGGCCGACAATCAGGACTTTCCCATCACCTACAACCATTACTACACCGACACTATCCAGCAACAGCAAATGGACCGGACTCAAGAGGCCCTCCGCGAAGTGGTTGCGAATGCGACGTCACAAACACTGAACGAAGGATGTCGCTCCGACCACATGTCAACTCACATTGACCTGGACGCCGTGGTTGCGCATATCCATCCCAAGATCGATCGAGATATGCTTCGCTACAGCTGCGAAGGTCTTCTGGACTGCCTCATTGCAATGTACAAGGTGGGTCCTTCTTAGTGTTCGAGGGCTTCCTTCCATACTAACTGTCGTTAGGAAAAAATGAAGACTTTCGTTCAGAACATCGTGACCCAGGTCATTGAACGCCATCTGGTGCGAGGTCTCGACAAAATCCTCTCTCCGGTCCGTGTGAACGCGTTGAGTGATGAAGACGTCTTGAAGATCGCTGCTGAATCCACATCCGTTCAACGACAGAGAACCTTCTTGGTGGATCGGTTGGAGAAGCTGAAGGATGGCCAAGCAATCTTTCGTGAGGTGATGGGCAGCGTGAAGTGAAATGCATAGGCGACATGATGCGAGTGGGTCATAGTCAGTGCTGCGGTAGTTGCCGGTTGACAGACGATGCCAAAGTTTCCTGTGTTTCCTATGTGATTGTTTTGATAGACCATAGCATAGTGTTTCAATGCGAAAAAGTCACCACAATCTCCGTGAGCCAACACAGGCTAGACGATGTTCGGCGTCCTTTTCTCTCCCAGGTCCCAGGTATACATTCTGGGACTCATCCGCCACCAGGCGCGTGCACCCAACAAGTAGTTGCTGTTAGACTCAATTCTGTTATTGCTATGAACTATGCATTGTGCTATTACAGGTATGAACACTGTGTGTGTGCAACGCAGTGTACGGGACTGCCCCCAGGATTGCAGACGAGGTGGAACATGTACCACGAACTAATGGCCTGCCTGTTGTCACTGCTGCCTACAAAATAGGATCTCCCACTCCGATCATTTGCAGCCTCTGATCTCACTTACGTTGAGCGTATCTCTTTCGCCGTTTGCGGCCTTCGCTGCTTGCAGCCCTCGCCGTTTGCGGTTTTCACATTCCGCCCTCGCCAAGCCATTATTACCGTTTGCGGAAGACTTGTTCGCCGTCGGGTCCTTCTTGGTGGATAGTCCCTCGCCATCATCGCCGTTTGCGGAAGACCTGTCACCGTCGGGTCTCTATGGAGAGCTAATTTCTCAGACTTACCGCTGTTGAAGAATGATCCCTCGCCGTTTCCGTCGAAATACAATAGATCGCTGCTTTGAATCCAGTATCCCCGGGTCTCCAGGTTCTTGTATAAGTCCATATTCCTCTAGCACAGGCAACGGTTCTACACTCCTCGCTTCAGCGATTCTTCTTACTTCCGCTGCTCTTCTACCTGGCGCAGCATTGACTCCTTCACTTGCCTAGCTTCTACGAGGCGCAGTATCGACCCTTCTTTCTGTCTCTCGCAACTAGGCTTGAAGCAACTACCGGTCCTAACCGAGCGAGCCAAGATGCCAGACACAAGCAAGAAGGCAGTGGCCAAAAAACATTTCACCCCATACGAGCAAGTCAAGTCGCAAGTTGAAAAATTCAAAAATGGTTCCGAGGCGTTGGACTTTTTCTCATGCAAACTCTCCATGGGAGACTTCTGCAACCTGATGAGTGATTTGGACCTCGAGGAGTCTGAAGAGCGCTTTGCTCGATTTGCGTACGATTCATTCACATCGACTTTCATTGTTGAATTTGCTAGCCCTCTTCATGAAGCTGTTTGCCGCCTTTTCAACGATGCTTTCCGTCGATCGCTCCCTGCATCGATGGAAGAACAGCTTGTGTGCTGGAGGAATTTGGACTTTCTCAGCTTTGGTGGAAAATACAACGGTTCAGAGAAGATTGCGGATGCCATGATTGATTTTGGAGACGAAAATACTTATGGTCCACCGAAGTGTGTTCTTGAAGTTGGTCATTCGGAGCCGTATGAACGCCTTGTCGAAGACGCGAAGCTCTGGATCGAAGGAACGAACTCAGTATCCATGGTTCTTCTGGTCAAGATTACAGAAGGCGATCCAAACTATTCCTGTCCATTCAACAACCATATGAGTCTCAAAGACATCGAAGGACTCGGAATTCCCCTCGATCGGCGCGAGATCAAGGGAGACGTCTTCATCGTCGAGTCAGAGTATGGACCGACGAAGCGTCGCAAGGGAGGGGAAACCTGGACAGGAAGAATCGTTGAAGTATTCTACGAGATCTGGAAGAGAAATTCTGATGGCAAGGCTGAGATGAGTGGCGACCGTGGCTATATCTTATCTCGACCACAACAAGGGGAAGTGGCGAAAGACGAAGAAAAATCATTTCAGATTCGATTCAGCGATTTCCTTGGCGACAACATTCGCCCCGAGGATGATCAAGTGATGGAAGTTGATTGTGACCTACTTCGATATGAGTTCAGACGCGAACTACTCCATTTGGCCATCAACAGATGCTGCAAATGGGTGGGCACATGTTACAATAACGCAAGAGAGGGTGAAAGCAGCAGCAGTACATGAGAGGCTGAGGATTTTGGCAGACAGAGGGCAGGGATTCACTGGGACGACGAGTAACAGTTTCGGCACGCGGTCTCATGAGAAGGAACAGGTCAGCAGGGCAACTTAGAATATTTGGGTCATTCATTTCACCAGGACAGGGCAACGAGAGGGATTTCGGTATTTTATTTCATCTCATCAGGGCAACAAGAGGTATTTAGGTCATTCATTTCACCAAGACATTTTCGCTCTCTCCCTGGTGTACTGTGCCGTTCCATTATCCCTATTACATTGATCCTAAGCTAGTGAAACCCGATTGTATCTTTTGACACGCCTTTTCCACAAAGTCATCCTCATCCACTCCTAAAGTTAGTGCCAATGCCCCAGGCTGCCAGCTGACAGCTATGGAGAGCGGCCCATTGGCGACGCTCACAACATTAAAGTTTAGTGGTGCGCCGAGGACGTCGGCCGGCTGGCAGAAGATCATCTCTACTACAGAGCATTGTGTCGTAGGACCCGACGGCTGGAAACTGGTGAGATTGCTGAGCTCATACGAACAATCTCGCCGTTCACCAAGCCGGGACAAAACCCACGAGCGCACGTCGCTCAAGTATCTGAGGAGACCAAGAGGCTGATCTCGTAGCTCTTTTGATGCAGTGGCCAGTCTCTCGGTAACGGCGCGTACCGACGTCCAATCGACCTCTTGTACTGCCTCCGACCCGGAGGAATTCTTGATGGCGTGGATTTGAGTAACCGCTGTGATGAAATTGCCCATCTCATCGTTGGACTTGCTGACGGAGCCTCGCATGTTGATTACCGTCCGCGCCGCAAGATTGTCAAGGCTGTCACATTGAGCCAAAGAGTCCGACAGCGAGTTAATGATCAACTGGTGAAGGAGTCCCGTCAGCTTTCCCTTGTGGGTCCGGCATATCTCCAAGGCTTCCTTGACCGTGGCCGCATCGATTGACAGAGTTTTCACACTAGTACGGTGATTTTTGAACTCGTAGAACATTTTTGACCCCGTCCACGTGCCTGGAAGAATCGCGGCACCGAATCCAAACAGAGAGGCAATGCGTTTGGGAAGCATTGCCTCGAGTAGCGGTCGCAGGAGGAAAGACCAAGAAATGGGAAGGTTCGTCGGCGTATCAAATGGCGGACCGAGTTGCGGTACGGTTGGCGACCAGATTAAGTCTTTCTCCACGGCCGGTTCTTGAAGAGCGCCGAGAAATGTTCTGTGGAAAGCTATGCCCGACATGCCATCTCCCAGGGAATGAGAGAAAGAGAAGCCCACAAAACATCTCTGCTGAGAGAAGGGTATGACAGTGATCTTCCAAGCTGGGATGGAAGGCTGCCACAGTGAATCGAGTATTGCCGGCAGAGACTCTTCGATGGATTGGACTTCGTTCCGTCCAACGCATTGCTTGAGGATCTGGACGTGTTGACTGAAGTCGAGACAAGCACAGGCTTCGTAGTAGGGTGTGTTGGTTTCGGAACCGGCGACCGTGCAGCTTAGCTGCGGGTGACGACGCACACACTGTCGCAAGGCGTGGATGTACGTGGAGATGAATTCCAGTTCCGCTGGCGCGGAAAACTGGTAGATGCCTCCCACGGTTAGGGCACGGTAGAAGCCCAGTGATTCCCGAGCGACACATCGACGCTCGTTCGGGCCTGCAACTCGAGTGTCAGTGGATGAGTACGAAAGGCGGTGTACACAGTCGCAATGGGGATGTCTGACTTGCAGCACGTAGATAGCTCTCTCTGCGAGGGATCTTGGATGACCCCTTGAACCACATTTTAAATGTTTACACCTGAGTTGGAGGGCGTTGTTCGCTCGTTTTCGTGACGGTCTACAACTCTTCCGCGGACATCGCAAACATGTAGGAGTCTAACGGAAGGTCCAGGAGGTCGACATAGTCTCCCCCTTTTTAAAATCGAGCCGAGGTCTTTCTTCAGGATGCGAACACGGTGATAGTACTAGATCAAGCAGGCTGACGACAGACGAATCGATTCGGTAACTATTCTATTGCTCATCTCGGCGGTCTGGATAAGGTGGAGCGCTCCACCGGAGACATACTTCCTATTTAGGAACCGCCTTCACCCCAGTCCATTAAGCCACGACAAGTAACTAGACGCAAGCCTAGCACGTTATGAACTGTTAGACTCCGTGAGATGCCTATCATCTATCTGAAACTGAAGTAATGGACCGGTTAACTAGTTCCTCGAAGCAATATCTGTAGAGCTTGGTTGCGTAGATCTGAGAACACAAGGTATCGCCTGATAAAAGTTGTCAGGTCTACCGGCTTCCTGCAGCATCATGGGCCCGCTTTACACGTTTCATCATCAGAGAGCCAAGGAGAAATCTTGAGCGGGTCGCTCGAAGGAGGAAGATAGATACAAATCAGGACTTGCCTCTAATCCTGCTCTCAGCGGCTATCTCACCCACCTCTCCAGATCCCTTGCCAAACAGATCTTACTGTTGATCCAATTACCTGCAATAGCGGGTACTTCTTGTAATTATTGTACTGCTGATACTCACAGCTTGACCTCCCTGTAGTCTCAATGGCGACCACTGGTGAGGACGTCGATATTTGCGCCCCGGCAGAGTTCGACCTTCGCAGTTCGTTCCGCCGATCCTGTTCGATAACGTCCTTGTTGCTAATACTGAAACAATTCTAGGCGACATAGTGACGGTGCCGACTCGCGCCATGCTGAATGCTGCGGCCAACGCTACCTTCAAGGACGACGTTTATCGAGAAGATTCCACGACCGAAGAATTCCAGGCAGAGATGGCGCAGCTACTCGGACACGAGGATGCCATTTTCATGCTCTCGGGAACTATGAGCAATCAACTTGCCCTGAGAGCGCTTTTGACGCAGCCACCGTACTCGGTGCTCTGTGATTCTCACGGACACATCCTTCACTACGAAGCTGGAGGGGTAGCCAGCTTATCAGGTGCAAGCATTCAGCCAGTGGAAGCCCGGAACAAGAAATACTTGACCCTGGAGGACATTAAGGAGAAAGCCATCCTTGACGAGTATGTGCAATACAGTCCTACCCGGGTGATCTCCCTTGAAAACACATTGAATGGAATGGTATATCCTCTCGAGGAAATTCGAAGAATCTCGGCATTTGCTCGAGAAAATAACATCAAGATGCATCTTGACGGTGCCCGCCTCTGGGATACGGTGGTAGCTGGAGGGGGTACTCTAAAGGACTTTGCTCAAGAATTCGACACCGTGAACCTGTGCTTCTCGAAAGGGTTGGGCGCGCCTTTGGGGAGTATTTTGGCCGGTAGCAAAAAGACGATCGCGCAGGTGAGGAAGGTCAGACAGAGTATTGGAGGAGGAATGCATCAAGCTGGGGTGCTCACGGCCATGGCTCGCGTGTCGTTCAGGGATACCTTTGGCGGAAGAGTCGATGGTGAAGGGTCTCTGCTGATTCGAGGTCATCGGAATGCGAAACACCTTGCTGACGTTTGGGTTCGCCATGGTGGCAAGCTGCTCGGTCCGACTGAGACTTGCATGGTGTTTCTGGACCTCAAGGACGTCGGCTTGTCTCGAAGCAACCTCGAGAGGATGGCGCTGGAGCACGGACTAGTGATCAAGAATGAGCGACTGGTGGTCCACTACCGTAGGCATTTCAAAAGATGGGGTTCTAAAACGGAGCTAATGTTGTTGACAGAGATATCCGATGAAGCCGTTCGACGGGTCGAGAAGCTGTTCGACGCCATTTTTGAGAGGCCAAGAGTGAATGGGGAGAAATTGTGATGGAACTTGCCCGTCTATCGTGCTCAGAGGAAATATCGAGATGAACGCGACGTTGTTTGTAGGTTTCTCATGATAAGAAAGAGTTTTTCTTGATAGACTTGTGTCACATATAGACAGAAATATGCTGGAGAGCCCTGCTACAGCTATATATCGCCAAAAAAAAAGGCCAGACCACAAGCTGAGAAGGCCGGATATACAATTAATTTCCAATCTCGATCCTTGGTATCTTGTCTAATCCACCCCTTACGGCAGCACAACTAAAGAAGGCGCTTCGTCCACCAAGTCCAACATGAAACTCGTTGAGCCGGCACGTCTTTTTACCCAAATGTCGGCACGCACAGCCTGCATCTTAGCGAAGCAGAGCGGAGCTAATGTCAGCGATGTGATGCTTCTCCACACTTCCTGCGGGATTTCTGAGATCTCCAGCGAGGCCAACAAGATGACATTGTGCAATCGTGCACCTGGTTTCATTTCGTTCTGATAATTGGTGAATTCAAAGATGATGTCGTTCGCGTACAAGCTGGCGAGATCATCGCCAGTGCCAAGTGGGTTCAGATTACGATGGGCAATCAAGAGCCCTGCTGACCGGTACATTTGAGCCTGCGCTTTCATCGCCAGTATCTCCTGCCTTGAAAACGTGCTGGTGAAGTCACATGGCGCTTTGGGCGTCCATGAGAGCAGTCTCTGCTCGATTTCTTGGATACCAGCTCTCCCTTCCAGCGAATGGGGAGTGCATTGATCTTTGAGCTTGTTGCTGACGACACAGAGGTCATGGAATATCGGCAACAATGTGGTGCAGAGTCCTGCCATATAATGGACCATAGAGCAATCTCGGGACCGGAATTGGAGGATGGGAACCTCGCGCTTTAACAAGCAGGATATGGTGTCCCAGAAGATCGGGCCGATAGTCAAAGGGTCAAACGTCGCATCTCCTGACAGCTCCTCATACCATGGTTTAATGGACGACAGAGCATATCGCAGGATAAGTGACGGTCCCATGCAGATAGTCAAGTAGTCAAATGCCGCCAAAGTTTGACCAAGCGCCAGTATCGCGAGTGCGTCCTCAGGCCCACCGATTCGTGTGTTCCGAAGCTTCCACAGAGATATCGCGCCGGGTGCCAGTTCTGAAGCGTCGAACGCACCCGAGTCTACTCTAACTCTTTTGCAAGCGTTGAACATTGCATCGTAAATATCTCGCAGGAGCAGGGGCGAGTAGACGTATGACTGTCGGATGGCGGTTCGGTATCTTGGGACAAAGGTCGGACCAAGCATGAACAAGTCATACGTCGAGTAGAATCCCTGGATGATTCCGGGCGAGGAGTAGAACAGTTCATTGACATCGTCTTGAAATCTATAGGTGTATGGACCTGATACTGGTGTTCGAAAGGTCGCACAGTATTTGGACAATTCGGTCTCGGATATAGTAGGGGAACAGCCTCTTGCAATGCTGTCGCCCCCCTCCGACCTAGCGGCTGTGCTTTCGCTGGTGTCAGTCGTGGTACTGGCGACCTCCCATACTTGCACAAAATCGTCTGGACCAAGGCGTACGGCTTTTGGACGTCGACCCTTGCGGGGCAGCGAACGGAGCGTCGTGCAAGCTCGGCTAAGCTGTCTGCACAGAGTGCAGGCCTCCCCGTCAGCTTGTACGACACACTTCTCCTTGTACCGGTAGCATCTATCGCAGGCTCTCCGAGCAGGCATGCCGATTTGGGTTCCTATCAGTGCTGGACACAGAGTCTTGGTGTGATATTTCACGCTGCACAATTGAAGAGATAAGCGAAATAAAAGAGGGAGATTACGCAGCCGAGGCTTTCTCAAGAAGCTTTCTTTTTGCGGTGGGGGGTCCACCGTGTTGAACCGTACTTGTTCTACGAGCATATGCCTGGTAGGTCACCTCATTCTGCGATACACTCGGATTGAGAAAAGTCAGTTGATCACTCTGCACACATCGTCTACAGGCATCTCTCTGCTATTCGCCCTGCCTGTCCACATTCATGGCAATCCTTCATTCATCATTCCATCTGTCGACATGCCATCCATCGTCCTTTTCGTTCTTCATACGGTCATCAGTTGTGTTGACTAAGGTATCACTGGCGCCGGGTGAGAGCAGCCTTCTAAGGTGCGAGCTTCGGCGCTACACGAGCCAATACCACACCTGTAGCGAACGTTAGATGTCAGCGAATGGTAGAGATTGGTGGATTCAGCCAGATTAGGAACTCGCCTTTTGGAGGAAATCTTTGGCCACTGGCTCTACCCAAACCTCTGCATCAATCGACGCTTTCCCAGTCCAAAGATCTGCCTGCGCCGGGTCGACAATCTTCGTCCTCTTGAATACTTTCCAGAAGGTAAAAAGTCCGAGAAAGACGCTGGAAGTGTTTGTCAGTGCCACCATGCCTTAACTTCAGCCGTGGTCATACTTACGGGACAGTTATATAGGCAGAGAGGAAGGTGTCGGTATCCCATGGAGTGAAGGCGTAGAATCCGTTGAACACCATAAGGGTAACGAAATACACGATGGTCCCCCAGGCAAGGTATGGTTGAAACGGTGATTTGAAAGGCAAGTCGTCTCGATTCACACCTTGCTTCTTCAGAGCAGCATAAAAGCGCACGTAGGTGATGCAGATTGTCAGCCACGAGAACATTGAAACCAGGGCTGAAATGTTGCCTAGCCAGATGAAGACCTTGACCGGTCCGGCGGAACAGCTGAGATACGTCAAGGCAGTGAACAGTGCCGTAACTCCCACAGCGTAGTAAGGGATCCCTCTGTAAACAGTCAATTTCATATTCAGAGATCGCATTGTTGGCCTGTTTACCTTTGAGAGCAACGAAGGAAGAGTTTAGGCGCGAACCCAAGTTGGGCCATGGCCATCAAGTAGCGACTGGCATTGTACATACAAGCATTCGCGGCAGAGGTCGCCGAGGTCAGTATTACCGCGTTGATGATCGATGGGAGTGCAGGGATACCAGCGCGCTTAATGGCAATCACCCAAGGAGAACTGGCCGCGCCCGGGGCGCCGACTGCTAACGCTGTCAACAGATCAGGATCGTTGAAAGGTACCAGGACTCCCACGGCAAGCGATCCGAGAACATAGAAGAAGAGCAGTCGCCAGAAAACTCTACGAATAGCTTTTGGGAGATTCCTCCTTGGGTTCTCAGCTTCGCCGGCGGCGATGATGACGGATTCGACGCCTCCGTAGGACAAGGCGCCCGCGACAAGGCTGAAGAAAAGCCCCAGGAATCGTCCTTCAGCTCCGCCTGCCACAAAGCTGTTCATGGCTCCGGGGTTCTTCCAGTATCGAAATCCGATACGGTCATGATTTGGACCGCCGCCTAGATCGAGGACCAGGGCCAATATCAGGAGCCCAACAATTGTGATGATCTTTATGCTGGCGAACCAGAACTCTGCTTCGCCGTAGATGGAGACCGCAAAGAGGTTCAAGAACACAAGGAGCACGAGGATGATGCTGATCCATACTGCGACCTACCCACGGATCAGTTCAATCATGAATTTTGGGCCTCCTTCCACAAAGTACTCACGTTGATGGTCGTATTCCAATAACCTATGATGACAGCAGCGGCTGAGATTTCGAGGCAAATGGTGATGGTATAATTGTACCATCCCTGACCACGGAGAGTAAGCCACGAAGTACAGGTAAGAATATACCACTCGGTCCAGCCGCACTCACATTCCAGCCGACCGCGAAGCCCAGAGCACCATCCGCGTAGCGGGATGCGAAGACAGGAAGGGCTGCCGGCATAGGTAACCATGTGGTCATCTCGCCAAGGCATTGCATCTATAAAGATATTTAGTTCGTTCACATTGCGGTTCGGAGAGGACTGAAGAAGCAGTGACTGACCATTCCGAATACCGCTGCACCCGAGATGGTGAATCCTAGAAACATGCTGAGCGGGCCAGCCGCCGCCAGCGCTCTTCCAATGCCCAAAAACAAAGCTGTCCCGATCGATCCGCCGAGGCCCATGAATTGGATGTGTCGGGACTTGAGTCTGTCAAGGCATCAGTCAGGCTCTCTCGACGGGGCCCGCAATCTCCAATCCCCGATGGAAAGGGGTTGACTAACCCTCGAGCAACGTAGCGGTAGGTTTCAGCTGCTTGTAGATTGCCATAGAGCTCAGCTGCTTCGGCAAGATGGACGGTGCCAGTGTGCTCCACGGCGGGGCTAGGCACCCCATTGTCAACGTATCCTACCTCAACAGACCGTTTCTCCGACATGGCGAAGCCGTTGAAAGATCTGTAAATAGATCAAAGCTGTCTTGCCAGGACATCAGAGTGGCTGCCCCAACGGACATATAAATATCTTCTCATCAGCAGTCCGATAACAGACGCTCTTGCATGCGTTCGGAGCCGGCTGCCGCATGAATGACCAAGGACCTAACATCTTCGCAGAGTCGAGCATTATCAGACATCATTGCGCATTGCCAAAGACAGCAGTTTCTATCACAGCCCTGACATTGAAGCCTTTCCCCTTTCGGCACTTAATCGCCGGTCAGGTTGCAGGGCCTCGACAGGCTTTCCGGGGAAAGGTCCCCACCCCCAAGCAGGCTAGCGAGCCGACGCCCAGGAGCTTATCGATATCTAAACCCCGTTCCGTTATTTCTATGCATTGGTCTCCAACCAACGACCTAGCTCTCACTGATTACATGACGTTCCAATGCGTAGCGCTGCTTCTGAGGAAACAAGGGTAGCTTTGGCAGGCCGTCGGATCGCTATTGCAACCGGGCGTATCTTTCCCAACTCGGACTTCTACCGAGGAATTCACCTTCGATTTATCAGGTACTCATCATCTGCACAGGACGATCGCCTGGTACAACTCTTGTTCTCTTGGACTTGTTTGATCAGCTTTCATTCTTTCAGTCTTTTGAGGTTTCGTTCTACATCTCCCTCCCACCACCATCATCAGCCACAGCCACAAACATCTAACTTCCTTTCCCTTTCGCCACGGCGCTGTACTTGGAGACCGGCGCGCGAAGTGGTAGATATCTAGGAGGCAGCAACGGCAACGCGTCACATCGAGCTCTTTGTGTCGATATGGGCGACTATGGCGCAGGAACTCTGAGAGCAGTGCCATAGTGTCGGCCCGACCGCTAGGTATATATGAGTTCTCAGGGTTAAGGCGGTTCCAAAACACAAGCTAATGTTTCAGCCCTTAAGCGGCCCCCATGTAACAACTCAATGGCTCGAGTGGCACAGCTTGCCGCGACTAACAGAAATCAGTTGTGCGATGCTGATCCTGTAGTTCTGAACTGTTATTCGATCGCTCGGATAAACAAACGGGATGGAAACAAGCCGGATGTCAGCACGGGAACTGGAAACAACACACTTTTTCACTGTTAGCCAGCACTACCTCTCACGATAGGAATGTCAACTCTCAAGGAGTCCAGATTGCAGCTGCGGCAAACACATTGGGAGTTCTACAAGTCCTCAAATTGCGGGGATATCGTAACCCTTGGGGTTTAGAATAACCGGGAAGCCTAAGCCTGTTGTGCCGAAGCCGTATAGCCTTCTTTCTAACAGCCGAGCTTTATGTAATCAATGATAGACAAGAGCATGACTAGACTCAGACATAGTCCATATGCAACTCCAGGTTGGGGTAGGTACAAATACGGGGGCGATACCCCAGCTTTTTGGGCCTACAGTACTTCAGGTTTACATGCTAGAGTTCCAACTCGCGTGCTTGATCTTTAGATAAACTTTCCAACGCACCATACAATGGCGAAAGACTGGTTCAAGCCAGGTCGGTCTATCCAGCTTGCCATTACTTATACTTGCCTGTCGGCCTTTGTACTGTACGTCTGTGAGCGGCTCACAGGGCCATTTGAACTCTTCCAGCAAATTGCTGACCATGCCCATGCAGTTTCGGTTGGGACCAGGGTGTGTTTGGTGGTCTGATCACAAACCCTGATTTCCTTGACAAGTTCCATCATCCTGGCCCTGGGTTCCTCGGTATCATTGTCTCCATTTACAATGTGGGCTGTTTTGTCGGCTGCGCCATCAACTTCTTCATCGGTGCTCGATTTGGCCGCCGGCATGCAATTTGGGCCGCCATGGGCTGCATAGCTTTGGGAGCCGTCATCCAAGACTCTGCCTATTCCGTACCTCAACTGATGGTCGGACGGATCATCACCGGGCTTGGTGTTGGTATCGATACATCAACCGTCCCAATGTACCAGTCCGAGTTATGCAAAAGGGAACACAGAGGCCGACTTGTCACTACGGAAGTACTGTTTACTGCCGTCGGAGTCTCGCTGGCTTATTTTTTCGATTATGGAATGAGTTTCGCCAGTGGGCCAGTCGCGTGGCGACTCCCCATTGCTCTCCAGATCCCTATGGCAGCAAGTGTGGCTCTTTTGGTGGCGGGACTGCCAGAAACGCCCAGATGGTTGATTCAGAAAGGCCGGACTGAAGAAGGAGTGGCTGTTCTGTGTAAAGTCTGGAATACCGGCCCCGAGGATCCTGTGATTGAAACCGAGAAGAGAGACATTCTCCAGGCCATTGAATTAGAAACGGCAGAACCTTTCGAATGGGTCCGAATCTTCAAGCGCGACCCTATGCAAACCGGCTGGCGCGTATTCCTGGCATGCCTTGTCCTGTTCATGAATCAGGTTAGTCTTTCGACTGGGATATTCTATAACCATGAGAATGCTGATCACACATACAGTGGGCGGGAATCAACGTCATCGTCTTCTATTCAGCTACTGTGCTCGAAGTCAACGTCGGACTCAGTCGCAATACCGCCATTGTCGTGGGCGGCTGCCTGAATTTGGCGTTTGCGGTCGGATCACTCGTCCCAGCTCTTGGAGCTGATCGTCTCGGTCGAAAGAAACCTATGATGTTTGGAGCCGTTGGGATGGGTCTTTCTATGATGGTGGTGGCTATCCTGCTCTCTTACGCTGGAACGGATAAAGGGAAGTCGCTAGCGAATGTCTCCATCGCCTTCTTCCTCACCGTGAGTTACGCTCCCACCTCGCACTTTCCCATGACTGACCACCACCCCACAGTACATGATCTGTTTCGGGGCCAGTTTGAACGCGATTCCTTGGTGCTACAGTACCGAGATTCTTCCACTACGCATTCGTGCGCAAGGGACTGCACTGGCCGTCTTCAACAATTGGATCTGGGTATATCCATTCCCCTATAATGGTTCGCGTCCTTGAAACATGCTGATCTGTATCAGGTTTTTGTTATTGTCCAAATCACGCCCACCCTCGTTCACAATATTACCTGGAAGACATACCTTGTCTTCATGGCGTTCGTAAGTCTTTCGCTCATGTAGCTACCTCGGTTCCAGTGACTGACGATGATATCTAGAATTTTGCCTTCGTGCCTATGATCTACTTCTGGTTTCCCGAAACCAAAGGCCTGGGACTAGAGGAAATCGACTATATCTTCTTGAAATCCGATCGACTTCCAGCCGGACAACGAGAACAAGCCGACATGCATGTAGTGGGTGATGAGTCGAACAGCAAGGCTCGTTCTGCCGAGTATGAGACACGTGAGAAAACCAATGTCTAAGACAAGCGAGGCTACGGTTATTAGACACCATCTAGAGTTGCGAGGATGCAGAAGGGGTATTCTAGGGCAGGTCGAAAGCCCCGGGTACGCATACGTAGGGTGCTAACATAGGCTACCATGGAGCAGAAAAGTTGAATTTCCATTCAGCTAGTCAGTAAGAATGCATATGAGATTAGTCAGAATCTGAATCGCCGAAGGCTTCCACTATATAACCGAGAGCACGATATCGAAACTTCCAAATTTCACGTCAGATATACACTTGTAGGTATATTCAACTATCTTTCCTACCACCATTGGATCTTGCCCTGAAGTGTGCTTTGATGATATATACCATCCCCTTCACTCAAAGCCCATCTCTTCTTTATCGGAGGCAGGATGGCAGCGATTGGGACCTCGATGCATAACAGCTCTACAACCAATGCCTACCTACACTGTGATGTGACCAGTCTTTTCAGTCTAAAGGATCAGGTGGTAGTCATCACCGGGGGTGCCAGAGGCATTGGCCTGACGCTGGCTTTTGCCGTCGCTGAGGCTGGGGGTCTAGTAGCGGTCATCGATGCATCGCCAGAGCCACACGAGCATTTCGAGATTCTCAAGCAGAGAGCCAATAAAGTCGGATATTATCAGTAAGTACTCCAAGTCTGTTCTTTCTTGGACCAGCATGGGACAGAATCGATCCTCCTGTTATTTCTCGACAATTTGGAAGACTCGAGATCCAATCCGACCTGATTTCGATATTCGCAAAGACAATATGAACTACGGAAGGCCAATGAACATGACAATGAAGCAGCACTCACGAATCTTGTCTTTGACTAGATCGGACGTCACCAATTACGAGCGTCTTAAAGGCACATTCGACTTGATCGTCCAAGACTTCCACCGCATTGACGGACTGTAAGTCAAACCCTTCTACGTTTCTGTCGTCGATGTTTCTAATGCTACCATTTCCTATCGTGAACTAATCCCACTCTTCACCGTATAGAATTACCGCAGCAGGCATCTGCCCAGATCAGCCGTTTGTTGATCGGCCTCCTGACAGCGTTAAGCGGACGTTCGAGATCAATGTCCTGGGCACTTACTACGCCGCCCAACTTGCGGTACGGCAGATGATCTCGCTAAACTCCCTCGCCTCGAGCTCGCACCCTCCAGCCGCGGGCTCGATCGTTCTGATCGCCAGCATCGCTGCTCACCAGGCCTCTAAACTCCAGTACACCTCAGACTACTGCGCCTCCAAAGGAGCGGTGCTCGCGCTGTGCCGCCAACTCAGCGTTGAGCTCGCCACTGCCGGTGTGCGTGTCAACTGCATCTCCCCAGGCTATGTCATGACCGACATGATACTGGACATCAGTGCCACAAGACCTGGGCTGGCCGATGTGTTTGTGTCGGAGCCGCCCATGAAGAGGATGGCTGACCGCACCGAACTCAAGGGTGCCGCTGTTTACTTGCTCAGTAATGCCAGCAGTTACATGACGGGTGGTGAGCTCTTGATTACCGGAGGCATGCATGCTGGAAGGAATTGAGTCGGGGCTTCAATCAAAGCGGACTTTTTGACAGGTATTTTTCGGGCTAAGGTTGCCATAGCTATGCGAGAGAATCAAAAAGCATGAATAGCCGAAGGTTGATATAATTCTACGGCCTTCACGAACCCAAATTCCCCAAAGTAATATTCTTCATCACTTGGAACTCTGACAGGCCGTACTTACTGCCCTCCTTACCCAGGCCACTCTCCTTGATACCTCCAAAGGGCGCTTCGGCCGCGCTGATCTTGCCGGTGTTCACGCCCACCATACCAACCTCGAGTGCTAGCGCGACCTTCCAGACCTTGCGCAAATCGTTTGCGAAAAAGTAACCCGCCAGGCCGAACTCAGTATCATTCGCCATGGCGATGACCTCGTCCACAGTGTCGAACATGATGACGGGCGCCAATGGACCGAATGTCTCATCCTTGGCCACCAGCATCGACTGATTCACGCCGGTCAGAAGCGCCGGTTCAATGAAATAGCCCTTTCCTTGTTTGCTATTCTCCTCTGGGACACGGCCACCAAAGATCAGTTTGGCTCCCTTGCTAAGGGCGTCATCTATGTGCGCCTTGACCTTGGACACCCCAGCGCGATTGACGAGCGGGCCATGAGTGACCGAGGGATCGAGACCAGACCCAATCTTGAAGTTGCGCATGCGCGCCAGCAGCGCTTCCACGAATCGATCGTGGATCCCTCGCTGCACGTAGAGCCTGTTCGCGCATACGCAAGTTTGACCGGAGCATCGAAATTTGCACACTAATACGCCATCGACGGCCTGAGTTAGATCGGCATCGTCGAAGACAATGTACGGTGCGTTTCCCCCCAGCTCCATCGACACCTTCTTCATTGTGCCGGCGGCGGCAGCCGTGATCAGCTTGCCGACAGGAGTAGAACCTGTAAAGGAGACCTTCTTTACAATCGGGTTCGTGTAGAGCTCGGTAACGGCCAAACGATCTTTGGTAGGCACAACCTGGATCACATTGGCTGGGATACCGGCTTGTTGAGCCAAATAGGTCAAGGCTAGTGTGCAGAGGGGGGTCTCAGAGGGCGGCTTGATGACCACGGTGCAGCCGGCTGCAAGTGCAGGTCCTAGCTTTCGCGTGATCATGGCAATGGGGAAGTTCCACGGAGCGATGATGCCGCATACACCGATGGGTTGACGCACAACCAGGTTGGTGCTTTGAGCGTGCTGGGATGGAATCACGTCGCCGTAGGAGCGGATTGCCTCTTCTGCGAACCAGCTTATGAAAGAGGCACCATATTCGACTTCCCCAGCAGCCTCAGCGAGAGTCTTGCCGTTCTCCATGGTCAGGATGACGGCGAGATCGTCGGCATGACTCCGGATCAGGGAGGCCCATTTGTGTAGCATCTTGGAGCGAGCATGTTCGTTTGTCTGTCGGAATTCTTTGAATGCTGCCTCAGCATGGTTGATAGCTTTTTTAAAGTCTTCGAGTGAAAGGTCGGTGATGTTGGCAATCACTTTTTCCGTTGCAGGGTCGTAAACTGGGAAGGTTTTTGTGCTGTCCACCCATTCGCCTCCAATAAAGCCTTGCTCGCGGAAGAGGAAGTGTTCAGAAATTGCTTGCTTGATCGTCGCTGGATGCGAGAAGCGGGCAATGCAGTCACCCATTGTGTGCTTGCTGGAGCGGTGCTTCCTCTGCTGCAGATTGTGGAAGGAACTATTATGGCATCTTGATCTGACACATCACTTCCATAGTTATATCCTCATGGTCGTAACTGTTTGTCATATCCTTAACGGTAAAGCGTCCGACAGTATAGGCAGCCTCTGGATGGAAGTGATGGCTCTACGGAAGATGGTTCCCGGCCACTTACCTGGGAGACTTTGCTTTGGGTGCTATGGTATAAGTTCGCTCGGGTATGTGCATCGTAAATGAGGGATCTTCCCATAAGCCCGACTCGGTGTTATCCCTCTCAAGGCCGCACATTTAGCCGGTTCTCCGACAACTACCAATGTCCTCTCACCAGGGCAACGAGGTCTTGACTCTTTCTCGTTACTCGCACATTCAGTCATGACTTCGGAGCCAACATATACATTTCCTGACTTCGAAGACTTGCCAAAAGTCCCCGGGGCTCCGCAAGGATGCATTTGGGGTACGTATGATAAGGATGGCAAGAAAGACGAGGTTGGGGGTGAGAAGATCAGATGCTCTACCACAAGAGCGAAGTTAACCTGACAGGGCTTTAGCAATCAATCTGCTGACTCCAGCGGTGGTTCGAGCCGCAAGCTTCGAGATTCGCACTGGCCGGCACGTCCAACTTGACTGGGCTTTGAACAACCTGGAATTTCCAGGCTTTCACCGAAAACCTTTTGAGCAGAAGGTTATTGACCTCTCGAAAAACCTGGGAGCCTACGGATTTGATGACGAAATTCACATAAACACTCAAAGTGGCTCGCAATGGGACAGCTTGAAGCATGTATGTACTGGAGAAAAAGAAACAGACCAGGATGATTGGCGTTCTCTGAGTGTGGCGGATTTGTTGACCTATATCCAGCATGCGTATCAACCCGACAGAGTCTTTTACAATGGGCTAACTTTCGAGGAAGCCCTTACGTCTGATACTAATGGGATTCATAGTAAGACTTAAGATCTGGGAAAACAGAATCCTCGGAGCTCTGACCGTGGGCATAGACTGGTGCGAACGCGGCGGCATCGTCGGCCGTGGCATCCTGATTGATATGGTCGGTTAACCTTCTTCCCGGCTGGACTGTAACTGATCACTGCAGGTGCGGTTCTATGAAAAGCGAGATGGCAAGGTTCCGAATGCTTGGGAACGATTTGAAATTCCAGTGGCCGATCTGAAAGCTGCTCTAGCAGACCAGGGGACGCTGCCGAAACAAGGAGATCTGCTCATGATTCGATCAGGCTACGTTCGCCAGCATGATCGCGCTTCATCGGAAGAACGCAGGTTGGGGACGTTTGGAACAGACAAGAAGGCGATCGGAGTGGCAAGCAACGAAGAAATGGTCAGGTGGTTGTATAGTCAGCACTTTTCTGCTCATATTGGAGACACTGTCGCATTCGAGGCCTGGCCACCACCACATCTGGGTCAATGGATCATTCACGAATGGTCTCTGGTCTGGTGGGGAGCCCCTATCGGCGAGATGTGGAATCTGGAGGGCCTGGCTGCCGAGTGTGAGAAGCAGCAGCGTTGGAACTTCTTTGTGACCAGCGCGCCATTACATGTCAAGGGTGGTGTTGGAAGTCCACCTGGAGCGATAGCTATTTTCTAATGACTATAGCACTTCCTGTGTTTAGCAAATTTGATCCAGTGAGGTATTATTGAATACCGGGGTCGTTATGGAACGGCAACTTGCCTGTATTACGATGATCCCATGTGAGCATGTGCGTACGGTACTTTCTGCTTCCCCAGGTATGTACATATCCAGGTCAATCCAAAGAGCCCAATGCAGCCGGGAGCCGGTAGAGACAGCACCGGTAAGACAGCGAGTGTCAAGGTATGTGCGGCTCGGGTACAGTACTTCGTGAGGTCGATCGGCACTTTTTATAACCGGGCGGGAACGACGGTAAAGTCCAAACTGTAATGCTGTCGGCGTTTCGCTACTTAAAAGCGCAGGCCTTATGCCCAGCCACAGCAAAGCAGCACATCTAACTGGTTAGGACAACCGTAAACGAAGAACCCGCACCTGGCCTCAAATCCAACATGTCAGAAGCTGTAAGTCGAGTTCCTGCCGGCCGTCGTCTCCTTACTCCGCAGACATCCTCAAAAGGCTGAAGATGTACGGGCCCAAGGTTTCAACTGCGTTCCCATTTGCGGCTGACGACCTTCCCCATGACTCTAGCCTGTATGGAACCGCCCGCTCAACCACGTGGCCGTGTCGGTACCGGACGTCGAAGCGGTCGTGAACTGGTACAGCACACATCTCGGGTTCCAGCTTCTGGGCAAGATTGCGCATATCAAGCGATCGACAGATCCCGGCGCAGCCATCTTCGGCATTTACCCGTCAAACCTGAACGAAGTCAGGCTGGCGTACATGGCGACCGGAAATGGCGTCGGCTTCGAGGTGTTTGAATTCGTGGACCCCAAGCCGGTTGCGGCGGAGCGCGAATTTCAGTACGAGCGCGCCGGCTTCTTCCACGTGTGTGTCACCGATCCAGACCCGGATGCTCTGGCGGAGAGAGTCATTAGTGCTGGTGGCAAGAGGGTCGGCGAGACCGTCTACCCCGGTGACATTGGCGTCAAGTGTCTTTACTTGGCGGACCCGTGGGGAAATGTTGTCGAAGTCCTTTCGGTCAGCTTTGAGCGGTTGGCGTGCAGAACAGCTTACTAGAGATCACTGATGGACCTTTGGATATGCAGAAGCAGGCTACGGAGGAGTAATTCAAGCATGACTTATTAGCCAAAGTTCGAAACGAGCTCCCCAAAGATCTTCCTGTAGCCGATAAGCTGACAATACATTGACATGAATTCATAAGGACGTTATCTTTGTTATTTTCGGGTTATTGGCCAGCCAGGAGATTCAAGTATTACTCTACAGCAGATTCGCCCTTAACAGTGAGATGATTGATTTGTTGGATCTTTTGGTTCGCCGGTAGCATCTGCACCCTACTGACAAGTAGCCGATAGATATCCGGCGCCTTACCTGAGAACTACGAGCCTAACGTAAACTTACTGTACGCTGTCTACTCCTTTGTCGTCTCTTGGTGGCAGTTTACCGAGACAAGTCCCCTATACGGAACGCTCTCGGCCTTTTTTTTGGGGTGACACTCGATATTTACAAAAAGTAATAGGAAGTATTTGCCTCTTCTAAAGCAAGATCTATCTGCCTTGTCCCATCTGGGGGAAAGATGTGGTAACGCGAGAGCTGCGTCTACGCAAGGAGATGCACCTGAGGGAAAATATGGCGCTACAAGATGGAGAGGCGTCTCCTTCTATCAACCACCCAATATGCAAGAAGACTGTGAAGCTGAACAATGGTACGGTGTTAGTTTCTTTCCCTTTCCTACCCATATCCCGCATGAGGCCATAATCCTCCGCCATCCAACACCTGGCACTTTGCTGGACCTGAGTACGGACCCCTCCGCTAACCTTGGGGGCTGTCCCCGTTGTAGGAATGGAATGCCCGTTGGTCGGCTTGGGCACATGGCAGGGTAAGCGAGTCGAAAGAATTTCCTTCAGGCTTCAGCAAGTCTCGAACCAGCTATGCACAAACACGATGGTCTGACTGGCTACTCTTTTGCCTTCGATCCAGGCCAGTATGGCACCTCCGCGGCACAGCAACTCGAGGACAGCATAATCCACGCCCTCCACCACGGGTATCGTCTGATTGACACGGCACAATACTACGGCGTGGAGAAGGTCGTGGGCTCGGCGATTCGGAAATCCGGGGTGCCTCGATCTTCCATCGTGGTGATTACGAAGTTCTGGTCGCACTGGCACCTTGATCCGGCCGCGGCGCTGCGACAGTCCCTCGCCGACCTCGACATCGAGTACATCGACATCTACATGATGCACTGGCCTAATCTTATGCTCAAGGAGGGCGTGCCTGAGCCGTGGGGCGCGAAACCTGATTTCATCGACACTTGGGCCAAGATGGAAGATCTTGTTCTCGACGAATCCCTGGGTTTGAAGAACAAGGTCCGAGGCTTAGGAGTCAGCAATTTCACTCGAAAACTGCTCGAACCGCTACTGGACCGCTGTCGGCTTAAGCCACTGGTCAACGAAGTCGAGCTGCATGCGATGAATCCAAATCTAAACCTAGTGCCATGGTGTCAAGAGAACGGAATCCAGGTCATTAGTTGGAGGTAAGCTTTTTCATGGTCCTGGAGGCTATTTTGTTCGTTGGTTTCCCAGTCATCAGAGATTGTACCCCGTGCAATGTAAGAGATCGAGTTCTCAACTCTTTGGACGACCACTCTTCCTATACCAGCATGGCCCGAAATATCTCCTTCTTTATACTCCTCCTGGTCCTTTTGCTTGCCAGACAGTCGAAAGGAAGAAGAGAACGTTGACTGGGCGATTTCACAGCACCCTTGGATCGGAACGACCCAATGAACGGAACAAGATCCTGACTCATCCACTCTTCACCAACATCGCCGGTAAACACTCCTGCTCCGTTGGCGTCGTTTCCCTTTCCTGGGCAGTACAGAGGGGTATCATCGTCATTCCGAAGTCGTCATCGATCAAGCGTATCGAGGATAACATCAAGTTGGTGGAGCTGAGCGAAGAAGAAATGGAGGAGATCAATGGCGCAGAGAAAACCGTGGGCCGAATGAGACTGAGCGATACGATCCCAGGGATTCAATGTAAGATGCCGGATGGGCGGGATACTATCATGGGATGGACAAGAGTAGAATTTGGATGGGAGAATGAGGAGGGCGAATGGTTGTGCTGAGGCAAAGATAAGAGCCACGGAAGACAATTGAAGAAGAATACTGAGGAAGCAGAGAGAATGCTCAGAGAGGGAAATGGTCGTTGACCTCCGCAACTTCGGGGGTGGCTGTATTCTTCGCATCGCTGAGCGCATGATCTGTTGAAAGCAAAGCAGGAAGACTACCCAGTAACATTTCATGCCCGTTGACGGCTCATCAAGATTGAAACTATATCGGCTCCGTGGTCCCAAAATAGTTGGGAAACATGGCATAGTCTGTCGACGGAAAAAGAGTGTCATCACCCTGCGGCATGTCGAAGAAGCCTAGAGTCGGGTGACTCTGCCAGTTAACGTAGCCGTTGATCCCGTCCAGGTCCAAGCCGTTTGTTATGGAAGGGCCTCCGTTGCCGGATACATCGTTGTTTCGAGAATTCATATCGTTCCACTCGATGTCCTGATTTCGGGCTGTGATCAAGTTGTCAAATAGCTTCGAGATCCAGGGTGCGGGATCCCATGCTTCGTAGATGTCGTGCCAGACCATCTGGCAGCCGTTCAGAGCTTGAAAACCTAGCTGAGACAGCAGAGGGTTCGGACTCTTCATCTGGGTGTAAAAGACGGCTTGCGCGAGAAAGAGGCCCTGGAATACTTCGTGGGGCATAAGAAGAGATTCATTTCTACGTGTGAATGAGCAAGCCAGAGAAGATATGCGCTGGGCCGCCACCTCGGTAATTGGGCGTGAGGGTGAGCCGCCGCCAAGGGATGCAGTGTCGCCAGCCGTGGTGATTGCTCCCGTCGGTGGTTGGCCCAGATGACACAATATTAGGTGGTGGTTGTAGAGTATGGCAAGGGATGTAGCGAACGGATTCGGATTCTTGTCGCTTTCAGAGCAACGTAAACTGGACGGCAGCGCATCGCGCCATTGCTGCAATATGTCATGCGAATTGGCCATCTGCGCCTGGGCGCGGTTTGGATCGAATTTCGTCGAGATGATCTCTCGCAAGAGTAGAGACAGCTTGGACATATGGATCTGATAAAGGCCGCAAACATCGCGGAGAGGATGGTTGACAAAATCTGGGCTTTGGATATCATATTCGAAGTCTTCGACCGTCAACATCTCGGTATCGGAGTGCTCGGTGTTGATGCGGAAGGGGCGACCTACGAGGGTGCCACATGAGGCGTCTCTAATGATCAGGATCCACCAGAGTCTTTTCAATAAACTTCTGTCGTGAGAATGCATATTTGCGCCTACTGTGGATCGGTGAATGCCCAGGGCTTCCGCAATCGTGACCCCGGTAGAGATCCAGCTATAAAAGTTCCAGTAATTGTTGGGTCCTCCTCCCCAACACGTCAGGACGATAACACTCTGTAGGACGGTGATCTTATTCGACTCGTACCCGATGTCAAATAGAGCTTTTGCTTTGCGATAAAAAGAGACTCTCGCTTGCTTTCGTCCTGTAAACCCAGCGCGATGCAAGATGGCGAGGGGACAGAAGGTGGCCGAGACGAAACACAGCGCGTGGAGTAGAATCCAAGGAACCTTTTTGGCCTTGTATTGTTGAAGAAATTCTTGTCGATTGACCACAGGGTAAATGGGCCATACACGATCCAAAAAGTTGGCAATCAAGGCGTCAAGAATCTCGCGCGACGGAGCGACAAAAGCATCTTTGGCTTGGAGAAAGGCGATATCTTCCGGGAGCATGTGTGAGGGATGATTTTCACTTGTGGGCTCGGTCCTCGTCCGATCCTCCATAAGCGGCGGACCAGCATGATGAAGCCGTGGTCTTCCTTCTTCTTTGAATTCTTCGAGCACCATGGCCAGCGGAAAGGATTCTCCCAAGTAAGTGATGGAGCATTTATCGATTGTATCTCTTTGGTCTCGTCGTCGTCCGTCCAGGAAATGATCAAACATGGCCGCCCAAGAAATTTCGAGGTATGACTTTGCGCTGCTGTCTGAAAATGTTGTCTCTGGCGTCGCGAGGTCTATACTGGATCCGACCGATGCCGGAACTGGTAGGCTATTAGGACCAGCGGCGGGAGTTGCTTGGCTGTTGTCACGGGCACGTTGGGTTGCTTCATGCAGCAGCGGTGATCCATCTATGGGGGTGGGATCACCAACGGGATGATGTGCTGTCCCTTCCAACACCGAAGGCATGCAGGCGGCGTCGCCAACCTTGTCAGTGTTGACTCTCGCAGAGGTTTCGGTGCCCTCTTCTTCGGCGGGATTTGGCTTCGACTTTTTGCGAGGATGAGTGCCTCTTTTGGACTGTATCAGGACACATTCCTCGCTGTTGCTTTGTCGACATTTGGAGCAGGGGGTTCCACGTTCGAAAGCGTCACATTTGATTCTCTTCTGGTTACAGCGTTTGCATGCCTTGACCGCACGTGTGCGATTTGAGGAGGCCTGGTCTGAGTCGCCAGTAGCCATCTTAGATGTGACTCAAAAAAGACAGCTTTGGCATCATTCCATCGCCTTGTTAGCAGAATGAAGTTATGAACAGGTGACAATGACGGCGCCTCGCCTCTCAGAGTAGGGCAAGAGGAGGGTGGAATTGCTACGATAGTTAGCAACGAGGAGCCAGGCTGAGGAGGAACATGCAAACTTGGACGGAAGAACGAGGGTCCGAATTCTTCCTCGCCTCCGCTTGGAGACGTTTTCCAGATCACAAGCCTCGCTCTGGGGCGTCGCTAAACTAATTAGGTTCGCCGCTAAGACTTTGCAGTTCCGGGCAGTTACCGGCCACCCCACTGCGGGATGATAGAGGGTCCCTGGGGTTCCAGTTGAAACTTAGGTACTATGGGGGTTGGGGGGGAATTCCAACTCCCTCTTCCCCACCTACTCGTACCCAGAAGCGGGAGAGACACGCGATGTAACATCAGTGCCTGTGTCCCGGCGCCTACATCTGCCTTTGTCAGTGTAGCCGATCTGGGCTTTGACTCCCGGCCACAGCAACTTCCATTACCGGGGATGATAGGTATCGTTGATATCGTATATTCTTAGGACGTCTTATTTAATGTCCTACGATTTCTACGACATGTTTGGAACATCTTCACCTCACACATGGCGTCCGCCTCCATGACCACCACAACGCATCCTGCGCTGCGTATACATGCGCGCGAGAAGCTCCAGCTGGATCAGATTCCCCCTTTGTGAGTTGCAACGCGACCTTCCTTCTGGACGTCCAAGCATTGCCGATTTCTAACAGGTTCCTAGACCATGTGGTCCCAACGAAGTTCGACTTAAGATTGCCTACTGTGGCATCTGTGGCTCTGACATTCATGAATATCAGGCACTTCCCATCTTTGCTCCGCCACCTGGCCGGAAGCATCATGCTACAGGAGTTGAGCTGCCCGTGGTCATGGGCCATGAAATGTCGGGCACTGTGACCGAGGTTGGCCCAGAAGTCAAGGATCTGAAGGTCGGCCAAAACGTGGCGGTATGTCCCTCGTTGGACGATCGGTCCTATAACGAACCACCGTGCTCGTCCTGTCGCAGGGGAAAGATCAACATCTGCAAGCGCTTTGCCACGTATGGACTCAGTGCCTGGGGAGGAGGATTCTCGACGGAGATTGTGGTCAAGGATTTCAATTGCTTCACTCTTCCGAGCTCAGTACCTTTGAAAGTGGGTGCCTTGGCTGAACCACTTGCGGTAGCTTGGCACAGCATTCGGACATCCGGATTTCAGAAAGGCCAAACCGCTCTTGTTCTCGGCGCAGGTCCTATCGGACTGGCAATACTGCTCTTGCTCCGAGTGTGGGATGCCAGCAAGGTGGTTGTGACCGAAATCACGGAAGCCAGACAGCTACAAGCACGGAGCTTTGGCGCCGACCTGGTCATCAATCCTTTGGAAAGGTCCGAGGGTGTTTCGTCTACAGACCCGGTACTCGAAGCCGTTCGAACTTTCTCTGAAGACGGCGTTGACGTCGCCTTTGATGCTACGGGCTTCCAGTCGACCTTGGACACGGCACTAGCAGCCACTCGACCTGGAGGAACTATATTCAACGTTGCCATTCACGAGAAACCGCTGTCCTTGAATTTGAACGATATTGGCTTTCTTGAGAAACGCCTTCTGGGTGGAATATGCTATACCAAGGAAGACTTCGAACAGGTGATCAACGCGATGGCATCCGGAAAAATTCCTTTCGAGCAGATGATTACTTCTGTTGTCCCATTGACTAATGCTATTGAGGGTGGATTTCTGGAACTTATCCGGAACAAATCAAAGCATGTCAAGATCTTGATTCAGCCCGACCAATATTAGCACTTTCACACCGTTCATAACCAAAAAGACTTGAATTCAGATCAAGCCTCCTGAAAGCCTAACTAGGCCGCAGCATGACCACTTCCCAGGCCTGCAACGCACTAGGTCGTATAACCGGAAGCTAATTTTATAAAGGCGAGGCGTCGTGTTGCCGAACCAGCGTATAGCCGCGATACCCGTGCAGCGACAAGGTCTTCTTTTGCCCGGCAGGATGTTCTAGAGCAGCCGAGGCGCTAAGAACCATCATACCTAGAGGAGCACCCGGTACGCCCAAAATTAATTTCTAGGTTGCCTCAGGGCATTCGAATGCGATCGGATGAGTAATTAATATTGAAAAGACGTCATTACAGGTTGTTTACCTGGGTTGATTTCCGGCAAACCACAGCCCTGCTAATATCAGCACTTTTGAGGCAGCGTAACGGGCTTTGTCGGCGTCAAGAGGTAAAAGCAGCGACCGAAGCGGCCATTTACAGTAGCAAGGCTGAGAGTGCATCAACAAACCGCAATAGTGCTATGGATTGTCATCCTGTTGCTCCATGGAGCATGATGGCGTTCAGAGGTGGCTTGCTCTTCAGTGATCTCGATACCATGTCAATCAAGCTTCAATGGTTCGAGGTAATAACACACTTGATGAGATCCTTGGGTTTGTCGACGACCAACTGTAACGCGTCGGCAGCATTTTCCAGGTCGAACGTGTGCGTGATCATGGGTTTGACGTCCAGCTGACCAGACGCAATCAAATCGATGGCGGTGCGAAAGGTGTTGGCATATCTCCACAATGACAACAGATCAACCTCTCTCACCGCCGCGGCGCCCACGTTGATGTTCTGGACCGGCTGTCCCATTCCCACAATCACCACCTTGCCCCCTGGCGCCGCACAATGGATTCCGATATTCACACAAGTTTCCACGCCCGTACACTCGAACACGCGATCGGCCAAACCCCAACTCTTGTTCGCGCTCTCTAGGATGTTTCCAGCCACCCTCTTGGCCATGTCGGGATTTGATTCACCCTCGTTGCCCCGTATAGGAATCTCGAACGTGGCATCGGCAAGTCCATGGCGCTTCGCAAAGTCGAGTCTCGCTCCATCGACGTCCACCATGCCAATCCATCTGGCTCCACTTACCCGGGCGACTGCTGCACAAAACAACCCAATCGCACCGGCACCGAGTACCGTCACCTGCATACCGCCTCTCACCTCCGCCCTCCGGACCGCGTGGACGGCCACACTCAAGGGCTCGATCATTGCAGCCTCCTCCCAGCTCATGTTTTGGGGCAGCGCATACACCCACGACGCCGGATGTGTATACCTCGCCTGCAGTGTGCCCTGAACGGGTGGATTTGCACTCGCGCTCCCACTAAACTTCAGCCGGGGACACAGGTTATATTTGCCGCTACGGCAAACGTCGCAACGCTCACATGGGCGTTGCGGTTCGATTGCCACACGATCCCCCACCTTCAAATCCAATCCCAGCGACTCAACGGCGCTGCCTAATGCGACCACGGTCCCTGCAGCCTCGTGACCCAGCACCAACGGCGTGGTGACCGTGAACATCCCATTGCGCCCGGCGGAATAGTAGTGCATATCCGTACCGCAAATACCCGTGGCACGCGGCGCGATGAGAACTTCGTGCGGGAGGATGGCCGGCGTCGCGACTTGTGTCAGTCGGAGGTCACGCACTCCATGGAGGAGGGCGGCAATGTGAGTCGGCATACTAGAAGGGCTGGAGGTCGATATTCCGGTTGAAAATGTGAACTGCTAAGTAGATTGAATGAAAAATCAGATTGAAACTGAGTGTATGAAGCAGCCTCTTGTGTCTTGGCCCCTGATATCCGGGCTCTTCTCCGTCCTGCAGCGTGTGTTGTCCCGAAATATTCTCTTGGTAATGTGACGGGTCGACTTTTGGGTCTTTCTCTGCTTCCACGATGCCGAGCTCTCCGACTTAGTCTTTCTACCTTGGTTGAGGAACGGAGAGAACGGAACGAAGCGAGTTACAGTGTGATGTAGTAGGGAAAGGAGGATGATCAGCCAGACGCTGCTAACTTACATCAGAGAGACTTTTTTTTGGATACAATGCAGATCCCAATGTTGACTACTCCTGTGGGAGCTTTCAAGTGTTGAGCACCGGGAGTGGGGGGGTGGTGAGGTTCTCCAGAGTCCACTGAAACCTCACAGAGATTGATGACAGCCATGCTTCCCGCACCTACATTGGTGAACCGAAAAATGGAAAAATATAGAACTGGAGCATAGCCGAGAAAGCCGGCTCCGAGGAGAGATACCTAGGTAGAGAAAGGCCGAAATCTGGGTGCTCCCGAGTGAAAAGGGTATGTTCACAAATTCTTGGAGCTACAGCTGTCACATGTTCTATTATGCTTCAGGGTTTGACATTGGCGAGGCTAGTAACAAAGGGAGGAAGAAGCAAGTCCCATACATTAGAAACAATTCTTATTGTCGTTTAGCTAGGCGCGTATGGAAACTCCGAAACTCATCTGCGGAGTCTGAATAATTGGAAATCAGATTCCAGGCTCCTACAACGTCATGTAAGTGCCGATATTGAGTCGACACGAGCGCTTCCGAATCCACTTCCGAACGACCGGGACTATCCACCCTGCTTTTACAACACCTTCTGCTTCCACATGTCCGCGACCGAACTGAACAATTGGAAGCCTCTCCTGAGCAGCACCGGTGCTAAAACTCCCAAACTAGCCAAAACTGCCGCCACATTCCACGCAGGGTGTAACGGGTGTGTGCCTTTGCCGCCGTAGAGATTGAAGTCCTTCCATACTGGCCAGTAAAGCTGGTACCAGAACTTCCAGGTTTCATCCGGATAATTGGTGGTGTTTCGACCAGCGGCGTCTAGATTCCAGTTGCTGCAGCCGGCATTCCAGACCATGGATTTCAGCCGGGCTTGAACCACATTAGAATCGCGGTGTTCTGCAGCCTCCTTGACATCAATGACTTCGAAGTCTCCACGCAGGATCGGCCTCACCATGGCTTTGATAATATACTCGACTTGTACTTCGTTCGTGTAAATGACCGAGTTGTGCGCAGGAAAGGCGTTAGGACCGAACACGATCCCGAAGTTAGGGAAGCCTGTGACAAATGTCGCCTTGTATGCCTGTGCGCCTCGCGTGTCTTTCCAGTGTTGGTTCAGGCTAATGCCACCCACCCCTTTAACTGTGATGGGTGACAAGAATTCCTGAATCTTGAAGCCCGTGCTAAGAATAATGGCATCAACGTCGATGCTTCGACGAGGTGTTCGCAGACCAGTTTCAGTGATTTCAAGAATGGGCTCCCCCGTCAGTTCAATATTAGGACTGTAGAGACTCTCGAGGTAACCAGGGTCAAAGATCCGTCGTTTGCATCCAAGAGGAAACTGTGGAATGAGCAGGTCGTGATACTTCTTCGGCGCCGTCGCCATCATATAGGCTCTAGCGTGTTCAGTCGCAGCTGCACGGTTACGTACCGACCGCGCTGTTTCGGATTGATAAAGGTTATGGAGGGCGTCAGTGTTCTTCCAGAGATAGAGCCGATAGAGACGGTTCCAGAAAGGAATGTAGCGGAAGCACCACTTCTGAAACTCGGTAAAGCTGCTGTTTGGTCTCTCATTGATCCACTGGGGTGATCGTTGAAACTGGTAGACCTGAGCGGCCTCTTTGGTCACGTACGGCACCAATTGAGCGGCGGAGCAGCCATTTCCGACGACGGCGACCCGCTTGCCCTTCAGAGGGACATTATGATTCCAGCGTGCGGAATGCCATATTTCGCCTTGGAACCTCTCATGACCGGGAATGTTGCAGTCTTTTGGTATGGATATTGTGCCTACGCAGGACACTAGTATTTCCGCTTCTTTGTGGAAGATATGGTTTTGTTCGAGATCTCGAAGTGTCACACGCCAGACTGATTTCTCTGCAATCCAAGCAGCCTCGACCACCTCCACGCCGAGCCGCACATGGGGCCTGATACCAAACTTGTCGACCGTGTCTTGCAGATATTGAAGGATCTCGGTTTGCTCGGCAAATCGCTTCGACCAGTCGGGATTCAAATTGAAAGAGAAGGAGTAGAGGTGAGAGTCGACATCACAGCCAACGCCGGGGTATGTGTTGAGATACCAGGTACCACCAATAGATTTCTCTCGTTCGTAAACAACAAAATTCTCGTAGCCGAGCTGTGATCTGAGCCGTGCAGAGAGGGCGATGCCAGCAACTCCGCAACCAATGACAATCAAGCGTGGCTCTGCTGTCCTTCCCGAGGGCATGGTGTCTGTGGGAAGAGGTCAGGACGTGGCGTTTGGAAGAATTGGCTCGAGGCAGCTTCTGGATTTAAGGACGACTCTTTCAGACTCTCGAGCTCGCAATAATATATCTTGTTCAACATGTGGCAACAGTTATGCATCCACGTAGCCTCGAGGCTAGCTCCAGTCAACATTTCGGTCCAAGGCTACTTCGGTTATATGATGGTGGTCTGAGATTCCCGGGCCAGAACCACTTGTGAGTATCCTCAGCAGAGAAGCTCCCTATGATGATCTCGGGTGGCCCAAAACATTAGGAAATCCCGATAGACGTCGGGCTACGGGCTAATCACCGTCTGGAGGATCTTTTGGTAATCACACATACGGATATAATAATGGTGCTCAAAGCTCAGACACGTAAGGGGAAAGTAGTTGGGAAGATATCTTGACCCTATTGGATGTCAAACATGCCAAACACCCTGAACAACGGAGACTCCGTCGCAGTCAACGGCACGCCTCCCTCAGTCTTGACCGACGATGAGCAAGCTGTGCGATGCCTTAGAAAATTCATCATCGATATCTGTAGACAGAATGGCGGTGGCCATGGGGGTTCAGCGATTGGTATGGCGCCGCTGGGAGTGGCGCTGTGGCGCCATACAATGAGATACAACCCAAAGAACGCCGAGTGGTTCGACCGCGACCGATTCGTACTGTCCAACGGCCACGCTGCTATGTTCATCTACACCATGTTACATGTCACTGGGTATCCTAACATGACCTTGGACCAAGTGAAGTTGTATGGTTCTGCAAAAGCAGTGGACCCGGAGACTGGCAAGTGGAAGTCAACCATCTGTCACGGCCACCCTGAACTCGATGTTCCAGGCATCGAAGTCACCACAGGGCCGCTTGGTCAAGGGGTGGCCAATGCTGTAGGCCTCGCCATTGCCTCGAAACACCTAGCAGCAACCTTCAACAAGCCAGGCTATGAGGTCATTCAATCTCGAATCTACTGCACCACAGGTGATGGATGTCTGCAGGAAGGAGTCGCCCAAGAGGCCATGGCCCTTGCAGGACATCTTAAGCTTGACAATCTTGTCCTATGCTACGACAATAACCAGGTTACCTGCGATGGTCCCTTGAACTGGATTGTGTCGGAAGACACCAATGCCAAAATGCGTGCGATTAGCTGGAATGTCATCGACGTGTTCAGTGGCGATAGCTCGGTCGACGATATCGTCTCAGCGCTGAAGCTCGCCCGGTCCACCAAGGGTAAACCTACTTTCATTAACATCCGCACCACAATCGGCTACGGTACTTCCACTGCTGGTACTTTTAAATCACACCACGGGACCTACACCGACGACGATGCTGCCATCTACACGTCCCCCGGGATTTCAACCACGCATACACTCTCGAAGAAGACCAAGGATTACCTCGACTCGTGTGTGACTCAGGGTCAAACCCTTGAAGATAACTGGAACGCGCTCCTTGCCTCCTACAGTAGGGCCTACCCCACCGAAGGCCAACTCCTGTCCGACCGCATGAACGGCAAAATTGACTATGAGACTGTTCTCTCCTCTCTTCGAGTTCCTGAGGAAATTCAAGCCACGCGTCAGTTCAACGGTACAGTTTTTAATGCTCTCATGTCACATATCCCTCACTTCGTCGCCGGTGGCGCCGACCTTTGGAACAGCAATCAAATGGGCGACCAAACATCTCGGATCTTTTCGGGAGAGCACGCAGGAGGCCGAGTCATTCGCTACGGCATCCGCGAACACGCCATGGCATCCATTTCGAACGGACTGGCAGCCTATGCTGCTGGTACTATAATTCCGATAACGGCGACTTTCTTCATGTTTTACTTGTATGCCGCGCCTGGCGTACGTATGGGTGCGCTGAGCCACCTCAAAGTCATCCATGTGGCCACCCACGACTCGATCGGCGAGGGTCAAAATGGCCCGACCCACCAGCCTGTCGAGCTCGATTCCCTGTACCGCGCAATGCCACATCTGGCGTATATCCGACCCTCGGATGCCGAGGAGGTGGTGGGTGCCTGGAGTACTGCTTTAGGACCTGCGACTAAGGATATGTCTATCATTATCTCACTCGCCCGGGACCCGGCGATTACCAAGATACCGAATACAGACCGAACCAAGGTCGCTCGGGGTGGATATGTCGTAATTGAGCAAGACGATGCGAAGGTCACGCTCATTTCATGCGGGTCCGAATTACCATTTACCGTAGTGGCCGCGAAGGAGCTGACAGAGCAGCACGGCATACTGACGCGGGTAGTAAGCATGCCGTGCATCAAGTTGTTTGAGGCCCAGCCTGAGACATATCAGAACGAAGTGCTCGGGTTTGCAGAGCATATAGTCAGCGTTGAAGCTTATGTCAGTAGCATGTGGGCAAGATTCTGTACGGCGAGCGTGGCGATGGATGATTTTGGATACTCTGGCGCGGGTATTGAAAACTTCAGGAGGTTTGGCATCGATAACGCCGGGATTGTAAAGAAGGTGACGAAAATGCTGAAAGGAAACAAAGGCGGCCAGCGCAGATCCAGATGGAGGCTGTTGAAGTAGTCGTAGTAATATTTTGGGTACATTGTCATCCAGTACCTTTCGCGTTCAGAATAAATAATATGGGCTGTGTGAGTCGACTTGTACTTCCTACTCAGAAGCTGATGCCCAAGTCTGCAGTCCCGGTCTCGATGCATTGATTAGTTACGTGTCGAACGGGGGATGAAGCAAATGACTACGCGAATTGCGGTAGGTTGAAGATAACGAGTCAGGTACTTAGTGTCTTAGATATCCAAATCTGAAACATAGTATCACATCGGACGTCTTGAGGTCTCACATACTTCCGGGGCGCGTAGAACTGCTGGAAGGTTAATAGTACGGCGATACTGAAGAATGCCTAAGTGGCAGAAATCGTTGAAGGCAATTGCTAGACGTCGGAATCGTTGCTATAGCCGAAAGACCCTTCTCGCCTTTATGCTACCCGTCCGCGGTCGTGCCCGCAATCTGGCTCAGTGACAGATCCTTTAGGCTCTGAGGGTGTATCAGGCTAAATAGCGGGACCTTGCGATCGTTCGCGCCGCCGACGGGCAATATCTAGAGTGTATAATCTTTGTGACCCAGCCAGGAACGCGGGGGATAGCAGCACTCCCAGCACTGAACCAGGGCCAAGGTCTCTTTACCCCTCTTGAGGACGCAGAGCATACAACACGGTTCACCGCCATCAATGGCCGGAATACTTCGCGGCAAAGTCATTGCCATCACAGGGTCCTCGCAAGGAATCGGACGAGCCACAGCGCTGGCCTGTGCTAGGCAAGGTGCTAGCCTTGTCCTGCACCACCTGGGGACCGAACAAACGACCTCTGACATCGGCGCGCTGCAAGCCGAACTTAGATCAATCGATCCATCGCTTCGTCACACCTCCTTCAGCGGCGATGTCACCTTGCCCGAGGCTCCGGCAAGTCTGGTGGCCGAGGCTGTGGGCAGCTTGGGTCGGCTCGACGCCCTTATCAACAATGCGGGTATCTGCACATTCTCCAACTTCCATGAGGTGACACGTGGCTTGGTGGACCGTCACATGGAGATCAACTTCACGGCCGCGTACATGCTCACTCAGGCGGCGACGAAGCATATGGTAGCCCAAGGGACGGGTGGCAGTGTCGTGTCCATCTCATCCATCACTGCGGTCCAAGGCTCATCTGCCTTGACGCACTACGCGCCCACCAAGGCGGCCATTCTTGGCATGACCGTCGCTTGCGCCAGCGCGCTGGGTAAACATGGCATTCGCTTCAACAGTATCTGCCCAGGTACCATCGAGACCACCATGAATAAATCCCACCTGGACCACAACAACCAGCGTGAATTGATGGCAGGCAAGGCAGCGCTGGGCCGCCTAGGCACTCCTGACGATATCGCTGGTGCAGCAGTCTTCTTTGCGAGTGATCTTAGCTCATATGTCACTGGACAGTATCTGCTGGTGGACGGTGGTGCATCAACTCACTACGAATGATGCATTCCCATTCTCCTATCTGCGCTGGCTACAGAGCCTGGTTTCAGGTGCGCAGCCTAGTAGATGGGCGATTCCTTGTCTTGGTTCTCATAGGATCTAGCCACCCCACCCAGCACAGCTGCCTGTCCGTTGACGAACCATGCGGGAGGTGACGGAGGCTTATTGCACTGCCCGGTTGAGACAGGAGCAAACAGCCGAGAAGACGGACTTTTGATCACTGTTGACAGAACAGTCTATCTTAATTCCTATGTATCAAGGAATTTTAAAATGCAATAACCCTCGCACACAGAGAACGGGCATCGAGGGACGACAGATGAGAAGAGCAGCATGTTTAGGCAATGTCCGTATCTAGAAAAGGAAGTAAGGTATGAATCCATTTCCTAATCGAGATTCAATGCGCACTTCGTCAAGACGATGCCCCCTTGCCCTGCAACCTCGATCTCTCTGCCTCGATTATACGGTCTATCTCGTCGTAAATGCCGTGCTCCTTGGGCTCCCAGGCCAAGAATTTCCTCAATCTTTCGGCCTTTCCTCGCGAATTCCAACCCCAACTTACTGCTTCGAACCCTGCCACCTCGAGAGCCTCGTCTTTATCGAGTTGCTTCTCGGCGGGGTTGGGGGAAATGTAGCCTTTTCCTGCTGCGACCGCGGATATCCTTCTGGCCAAGTCGGCCCAGACATGTTCGCCGCTCTCACAAAGATGATAGCCCTTGGAGCCCCAAATCTCCTCGGACATGTTCTTGTTCACCGCCGCTAGAGCCAGGAGGACAAAAGCAGCGGCGAGATCGTGGACATGGACATGGTTCCACCTCGCCTTTCCCGCGCCCACGATGGGCGTGTACCCTTTTTGTAAGATGAGCTTAGTCAATTCGTAGACCTGGCGTGACCGCGCGGAGACGGGGCCACGACCGTCACCTAGATCAGGAATCAGCAAACTGGCTAAAGTACTACTTGCCCTTCTAGAAGAACAAATCACAGTACGTGGCACCCTGGCACTCCAAAGGCGTACCGTAAATAGTGGGCGGACAGACCAGCGCCGTCTTCACCCTGTCTGCATGTTTCGTTCCCGCTTCGAGTACGATCTTGTCGACGTTACGATGAAACGCATCATCGGGAAGGTGGGTCAGCTCGTCTACTCCGCTGAGGTCGTTGTATTCCTTGGTCGACCACTCTCCCAAACGGCTGTTTGTGGAGTCTTCATAGGTCAAGATCCCAGTACCGCCGGTATGGAGCCAGAATCCCGGATTGGACGGCGTGTGTCCCTCAGCGAGACCTGACGCGATGGCTTTGGCTGCGGCTTCGTGGTCCGATGCATCCGCAGTGTCTGTTTGTTGGGCAGACCGGTTAGAAGACGAACCGACCTGGATATCGGACCATGAGACCTACGTAAAACGATATCGGCTTTTGCGCTTTCTTCCTTGATCACGGCAGAGTCGTCCAGATCTCCCAGGACGACGCGAAGTTCAGGATATTGTTGCTTGACTTGGTCCGCCTTCGCCTGCGTCCTGATCAGAGCAGCTGACGGATGTCAGCAGCCAGAACCCGCAATAGGATAGGAGTGCGACGGGGATTCTCATTTCAATCATGAAAGCAGAAACTATCAACGCCTGGATTGTTGCATTAAGATGAAAATCCAGGTTCTGGTTGGCAATAGTTAGTATGGATCTGTAGACTTACAATACTCCCATTCTGGGTGTTTCTGATTTAGCGCATATAAAGTGTCGCCACCTATGTAGCCCGTGACTCCTGTACTAGACCAGGGTCAGCTTGTAAAATACATACTTCAGAGTTACATTACTGTCTTACATGAATACCTTGACCGCCATGTGGACTTCTGATTCTGTAAAATAGAGCGCTGCGCGACGATCCTCTTTTTATTAGTTTAGGAGCATGGTGGTAAAACAGCGATCAGATCAAACCTACTAATTAAAGAAGTTCTTTGAAACGTTGAACCTATCGACTGGATCCGAGCTGAGAGTCTGCAATAAATGTCTCTACTCCGTGACTTGTGCTAATACCCGCTTGAGCTTAAGCTTGACGTCGTCTACGGAGGTAGCAGTATAATGAAAAAGAAACACGATACCTTCTCGTGTGCAGTGCCGAGAATGGATTACACCACTAGCAGGATGACGTCACGGGAGTAGTGTAATGGGGTTGCTAAGATAGGTAGTGCAAGGATGACATATGCCTGTACAAATTACATAGCCATATTACTACGTTCTAATTAGTGGAGCGTGTCTTGGTACAGGGCTACACGTTCATTCTATACCTTAAACTCGACTTAGGTTTAGAGTAAAATAAGGGAGTAATCCTAATAATATTTATATCTTTAGATAGATCTCGTTAAGACAATTCGAACAATATAGGTTTTATACTCTAATACCTTATATTAAGTGTAGTAGCTATTATTAAAGATATTATTATTATAAAGGTTTAGGGAAAGTTAGCTAAGTGATTACTAAGAGCGTGATAATTCCTACCTAATATAGTATCACGTGCTAAGAGTGTAATAATTCCTACCTAATATAGTATCGCGCGCTAAGAGCGTGATAATTCCTACCTAATATAGTATCGCGCGCTAAGAGCGTGATAATTCCTAACTTAATATAGTATTACACGGTCTCTATATATATATAATAACTCTTCACTTTATAGTATTACTATTATAACTACCTATTAATAATAGATACTAACCTTCCTTACCCCTCTAGTTAAGAGTAATATAATTCCCTATATAATAAATAATTATTTATACTACTTACCTATATAATATAGATATAAATAATATCTAAACTTATTTATCTTCCTAGCTATATATCCCTCCTATTTAACTAAATCTAACTATCCCTCCTATTATATCCTCTATCTATATATAAATAATATAAGAAATTATTTATTTAGGACCTAAACTATTCCTATAATACTATTCTAAGCTTTAAAGGTACTAATCCTATAATTCTATTAACCCTACTACCCTGCTCGATGGTACCCATCGATAGGAACTAAGATTTTTTATACGATAGGTACCAAGCGAAATAAGCACTAGAATAAATCTTAGTACCCATCGTATAATCTTCGAGTTTTTTTAATAATATCGTGTATTAGGGTCTATTTTAAGAGTATATAGTCTTAAAATACGAAATATCCCTCTTTAATATAGAGATATTAAGCTAACCCTAAGGGGGAAATAATAGGAAAACCCTTAGAAAATAAAGAGGCCTATAACTTTTTAACTAAAATTTTTCGAAGGAAAAATTTTTATCCTATTAAAAAGAGGGCTATAAATAGTATCTATAGCGAAAGTTTCGTAAAAATCGAACTAGTCCTTATTAAGTTATAAAGGTAATTAAGTTACTCTAAGCTTAGGGTAAAGGATTTATATACTAAAATTTAAAGTTTAGAGTATTATACTAGTAAATTAAGCTTATATTAATAATCTATAGGCTCTCTCTCTCTATTTTAAAGAGATAATACTATAAAATATAGATTAACTTCTATTAAAATATTAAAAACTAAGAAGTTAAGTAAATTAAATTAATATTTTAGGGCTAGGTTAGTTAATATTAAGGAAGCACTTTAAGATTATAAGGAAAGTAGTACTATTATAGTTAATCTAATATATTATTATATTTTTAGACCCTTAGGTTAAAGAAATTAAGGCTTAGTTTAGCTAGCTTAAAAAGTACTTAATACTATACTACTTTAAAAATTTTAAAGCTTTTATTATATTAACACTTAAAAAAAAAGAGTCTACTCTCACTTTTATTTATATTAATACTTAAAAAAATTGAGGCTTACTTTACCACTATACCGCTTATATTATAATCTTAGAGTCGTTTTTTTTAAAGACAAGCTTATAAAATACTTTTATAGCTATTCTTTTTAAGTACTATAGCTACTTTATTAATATTAAACTAGAACCTAGTTAGTAAATAATAAGGCTAGGCTTAAAGAAATTAAACTAACCTTCTAATTCTCCGCCTTATTATAAGGGTAGGATATTATTTTAAAGAATTATAGCTTTATTAGTTATTTTTAAATAGTGAGTTAGAAAATATATACTTTAATAAAGTTTTAGTAGTAGATATTAATAGAGCTAGCTTTATTATTAACCTAAGTTTTTATTAGTAAAAGTTAAATCTCGACTTAGGAAAAACGAACCTTAGTCTTATTCTTATTAGGATTATAGACTTAGAACACTATAAGGTATTCTTCTATAAGTATATTTTATTTTTATAAGTTAGTAGTGTCACAGAATAGGTTAGATTCGACGAGGCTACGCGATAAGGCTAGTATTACTAGGTAACCTATTAATTTAGGGTTAATATAGCTACACACTAAGCCTTCCCCGGATTAGGTAGCTATCCCTATATAAATTATATAGCTAAAGGCTAATTAGCTATATATAACTAAAAGTCTTAGTAACTAGCGCATATACTACTAACCTTAATAGAAGGCTATCTATATCTAGGATAGGACGTAGTTAACCTTTCCTATAGCTTTCCTTCTCTCTTTAGTTTAGTCTCTTTATATTAAGTAATCTATACCTTTAAGTAGTGTTCGCCCTATATTCTTATTTATTAGTGTGCCGTGCTATTATATTAGACTAAACTCACCCCTATTACTATCCTAGGAAGGAATTATAATATCCCACTAAATAAATAAGACTAGAAACTAAATATATTAAATATAGTATAACTAACTAACTTAAATAACCTAGAGGCCAATAACTATACTGTTATCCTAACTACTAAATATACTATAAGATAGACTACTAAACTCGAATAGACCAATATAAACTAACACGAATTATATATAGCGGGCGATATTGCCTCCGCCCTATAGCTTTACTAACTACTAAGATATAAGACCGCTATAAAGATTAAAGCTATATCTAACTATATCCTCTTAGAAGTAACTACCTAGGGTAGGAATACTATTATAGATTAGGAAGGCGCTATTTAAGATTACTAGAACTAAACTATTAATATAAAGGAATAGATTATAGACCTTAATAACTAGATTATATAAAAGTAAGCTATTATTAACTATCTTAAATAGAGTTAAAGCTTAACCCTAGGACTAACCCTAGTATAATATATTAATATTCTAGACTCTAAGTTATTATCTAATAGTAAAGAACCTACCTTTAAACTATAGAGATCTAAGATCCTTAGTAAATTCGCCGCTAATACTCCCTAGTTCCTAACTAAAGAGGTTAAGATAGTATATCTTTATAGCTAAATAACTAAAGATACCTAATAATACCTATAAATATATTATAGCCTTAATAAGAAGGACCCCTTCCTTAATACTATAGATATACTCAAGTTCTTAGCGAGAACCTATATAGATCTATATAAAGTAGAGAATACCTAGGAAGAGTATTAGACTTTATAGATAAAGATAATAAAACATTTTAATAACTTCTATACTAAGTTCCTATACTTAGCTAGTAAAGGCGATATTCTAGAGGTAGACTTACACTCTAACCTTTAAAATAAACTAACCCTAGCCTTAAGAGCTACTATTATACCTACCTTTTATACTCTATAAACCTATTAAGAAATTACTAATATTTATCACTAAACTAATTAAGAATTATAACTAGTTAATAATAAGAAGGCTTATTATAAGGCTCGCTAAGCTTTAAGGAATAAGCTAGCTAATTAAGCTACCCCTACCTTAGTACCTAATACTCGTACTATACCTATACCACTCTTAGACTATAAAGGTAGTTAACCCTTATAAAACTAGTCTATATATAATAACGCGACTAAGCTAGCCCTAAGTAGAGCTAGAGCGTACTTTATATATAGATAACTAGGATATCTCTCGCGAGA
The DNA here is from genome assembly GCA_016109585.1 of Phialophora expanda. Lineage (NCBI taxonomy): Eukaryota > Fungi > Ascomycota > Eurotiomycetes > Chaetothyriales > Herpotrichiellaceae > Phialophora > Phialophora expanda. The sequence continues at coordinate 2,644,856 of JADWPR010000001.1, forward strand.
CTACCCTATAAAGGCTAAGAATAAGGTAATTAAGGTATTAGAAAAGGTAAAGGAAGAATAGAGAAAAGAGTAACTCTAGGGGAAGTCTCCTCCTTAAGGAAGTATAATATTAATATTACCTTTATTAATATAAATTAGCTACTAGGCGGAAAGTACTTTACTATACTATATAAGTTATTATTTAATAAAT